>VXAB01002539.1:115654-136023 GCA_013399175.1 Odontophorus gujanensis | reverse complement strand
ATTTTGGGGGGGGGGGGGAATATTTTGGTAAAAAACGAACTCTTCATGTCTCTTTTCAAAATGAGAGCTACTTTTCTACTCGTTCTACAGCCAATGCTGTAAAACAGAAGATCCAGAAACCTTCTGAAGTAACAATGCTCTGATGCAATTTACCCTTTGGATTAAGACTATAACATGATCTAGCATATTAATTTATATTCTCATTATCTCTTACAAATCCAACCTACTCTCTTCCTTCTTCTAGTCCGTATCCTGCTCAGACTACACTTTTCCTTCAGCTGAGAATGGGCTTTGATTAGCAGTACACAGACAATTATTATTGCTATGTGGCTTTCCAGTCCAATCCAAAGAAAAACCCAAACAACATGTTGAAGGAGACTGATCTGCAGTTGTTCTGGTACTCAAATGTCTTCTTGTTGTTTTTGCTTTTTACCAAAGGGAAATAGCTCTGTGGAATTTTTATCTTAGCTCATCTGAAAAACCGTAGGCTTATTTTGTTTTAATTTACAGTGCTTCTTGCCTTTTTATTTCAACTCTCTATCTATATATAAAAGCACGAAGAGCTTGCTGTAAAAATAAAGATTGAAATGTTCTGCTTCCAAAACATTCTGACTTCTTTTTCCAAAGGAAAGTTAAAAACTCTGCAGACCGAGCCCATTGCCAGATTTCTCTCGCATTTATAAATCACTTGAGTTTTCACTTTATAAATTAATTCACACAACTCTTGACTTTGATCAGGGTTGGCAAAGTGCTACGCCTTGTTACATTTTTTTAGGCTGCAAATGTTCTGCTAAGCCCATTAGCAAGTACTTCACCACATCGTCCCACCACGAAAAATGGCGAGTCTAAATCGGTTGATTGCGTACTTCCCCGGGTCGCTCCGAAAGTAACGCCTCCTATTTATTTCCATGGAAATGGTAACCAATACTAAGAGCACGGTAACACTTTGTGTTAGAGCAAATTCTCTGCTCCTAAAGGCTCTTTTTTTCAATGCAGCCACACCATTTGCTATGCATTTTTGCCAGCGATGATCAAGAGCCTGCATGCCATGCTTGTACATATCTGTGCCAGCAGAGGCGACCCATTGATGCTACTGTGAAACACACCACCCACTCCTCACTGTGCTCACACCTCTGTGGCTGACTGAAGTTCAAACTAAAATACCTGATATTTAGGTGGGGAAGGTCAGTGATGTGTGAATTTAGTGTCTAAAAGACAACTGAATCATCAAGGTCAAACAGACTCACATTTGAAGCCTTCTGGTTTATGGCTTATTTTCTGCATTCACTAAATAAAGAAATAAATATTCCAAACAAACAGAATCATAGAATCATAAAGGTTGGAAAAGACTTCTAAGATCCCAAAGTCCAACCCCAACCCATCCCAGCACATCCACTAACGATGAACCTCAGTGCCACATCTCCACAGTTCTTGAACACATCCAGGGATGATGAACCCCTCACTCCCAGGGCAGCCTATGCCAGTGTCTGACTACTCCTGAGAATAAATTGTTCCTAATATCCAACCTGAATCTCTCCAGCACAACTTAAGGGCATTACATCTCATTGTTAAATGCAGCCATCCCTCTCCTACCTCCCCAGTGATAATATTAACAACTCTCCCATATCACTGCTGACATTGCCACAGGCTAAGAAAGACAGCAGAAAAAAAAAAAAAAAGATACCAGTTTTGAGGCATCATTAGGAAAATGAAAAAGACTGATTTTTTTGTTAGTAGCTCATCAGTTCTGTTGGCATGGTGGTGAACAGAACAACTAGTTCAGTCATCTTTATTTGTTTCCCAGCTGACAAAATGCTCACGACCCAACAGATCTCCCAAGAGCTGTGAGTCTAGTCTACCAAAGCATATCTTCTCAGGGATCAGAGGCTGAATAACAATCCTTCCTTTGTGGGTTCCTCCCAGAAGGGAAGAAAGAGACATTATGGATAGCTTGGTATGAACTCACTTCACTGATTCCCCACTTAGGCTGTTTTTTATCTTCACTCTGGAAAAGGGAAGGATTGTGGAGATTGACCTCTTTCACACTGGTGGGCAACTGGCCGCACAGAGATGGGGCTAATGACCACAGCACTTAGTAGGTCACATTACCACCAGCTAGTGAACAATAACCCTTTTTCCTGGGCGTATCCCACCATGGATGTGCAGCTAGCTCAAACTCAGTAAATCCCCACTCACTAAAAGTCCTTCTGGAATGCATGGGTTACCATGTAAAAATTGTGGTGGGTTTGCCAAGGGCCACTTTTCCAGCACACACTCCGAACAGAACGACAAAGTTTTTTTACTAGATGTGATTTCCTGCAGCCCCACTCTCCTGTGGAGTTATCCCCCAAAGTCTTTATTAATGAGAGTTTTCCTTCCTGCAGGATCTCAGCAATTTTTAGGGGATTACCGAACAGTTTGCTAATGCTAAGAATGCTTTCTTAAGTCATTGTGTACACTCTTTAATTAAATACAAGTTGAAGGTTTGTCACAGAAGGAGAAGTTTTTGAAGGAGATGTTTGGTTTCATCTATGCTGTCCTTGACAGAGACTGATTAACCAGGGGGCAATTCCTCAAAGGTAGATAGGATTCTCAAGAATCAAACAAACAACCAAACAAAAACCACAACAGGAATATAGGCCCACAAAAAATGACAAAAGACATCAGCACCTCCCTTCCTCCTAATCCTAGAATGTTTCTGCACTCATCTACACATCATCATTCACCCAGCAGAGATGGTGAATAGAACGACCACAGTGACAACACCATTTCAAGCCCAACAAGGGAGGAGTGGAACTGAGAAATCTACAGAAAATGGAACCTTGTCCATTTTTGTGCAGCTCCTACAGTGACACGTGGGTGCATTTCTCTTAGTTGTCCAAAGGAAGTTATGGGGACATCAGTTGCTGTGGTTTCTATAACACAAATTCACTGCTGTAGGCACTGTTGGGGATTCTCAACCCTTTTTTTCACGTGGGTAGCAAAGGAAACAAAAGATTTTGGCAGGCAGGTCTTATTCCAAGCTTTAGGAACATAGCCCTGGAGGGGATGTTCTACCTATGCCCAAAGAAGAGCTCACCATTAGCATCAGTCCAGATGCTTTCATTTACTCTTACTATTTATAGGAATATAGGGTTGAAGAAATTTCTTATGCAGTAATCTCTGCTTTGACTTCTTCCTTCAGCTGAACTTCATTCAGCTCTGCTTCAAAACTAGACTTTCAGTTTCTTCCTTTTGAACATCCTCATGAAAATATAGCACTGTTATTCATAACAAGCCTTTGAATGAGTCAAAAAAAAAAAAACAACAAAAAACTGTGGTTCAAGTGCAAGAATGGGTAGAGAGCAGACCCATAGAAATACTACCAGAGGATTCTATCTGTAGAGCTGGATAACACAGTTATGAACACTGTCAAACCTAAAAGTTTCATGAGATCTGGTTGTTCACAGAGGAAAAAAAAAGTTTAAACTTATTTATAGTGTATTATAATTGTTTGCTCTTTCAAAGGATCTTTGTCTAAGAATCAGAAACCACATTACGAATGTCATGACAACATGAGGAGATAGGTGGTAGATACCAGTAATATAGACAAACTGGGAGAGATAAGAACAAGATCAAAACATACAGTACGCCCTGCATGACCTTCATCGGGTCAATAAGGAAACTGTACTTTCAGAAGAACTTGCAAGAACAATTCAATGTTTGCAAGCAATGCCACGCTGCACTTCTCTATGCCCCCAACTCTTGTGAATAGGCTGCTCTGCAACCAGCCACGGGTAGGGGACTCTGAGAGCAAGGGTAGAGGCACGGGTCCCTAGGAGACTTTCCCAAACAAAAGAGGGTCAGGCAAATACCCAAGCGTCCTCACTCTGAGTTTACTGTTCAAACCACTTCATTTTGTGCTTCTGCCAGACACAATAATGCCAATAACAAAAGTATCATCTGACAAGGAAAGCAGATGGGTTTTTCTTCCAGCTAAACTAAGTAGTTCCTATTGAACAAAGGCAACTTGGCCAAACCAATCCAGCAGCTTGGAGACAGGGAGACCTCATTTAGTCTTATTGTCTCCCCTCTGTGTGAGGGGTTGGAAGATCAAAGAAACATGAGCAGAGTGTTATGCAAAGAAGTGGAGAACCAGAAGGGAAGAAGTTGAGCAGCTGTATTAACTCTTTAGTGTCAAGCTTGTATGTCCCTCTCTTGGAAAGCAGAGCTCAATTGGATAAAGTGATCATTACTCTGGCGCATAATGACACAGCAATTAAATGAGAGAAAGCACTTGAGTAAATTCCCACTGCTGAGTAAGAGATAGCTCTGGTGACTGTGTAAAAATATTTAGCTTCTTACTTAAAATTATCATCTAGAGTAGCTAAGCATGCATTTCCATCTCAGCAAGCTCAAATGAAGGATTTCAATTCAGGCTGTTGCAGAAATAGAAGCTCCAGTACTGAAATCAGTGGTGTTTGGATCTACCATTTGGGTACAACACAGCAGAGTTGTTAACATCTCTGCTATGGCTGCAAAAAAACACAAACAAAAATAAAAAAGCAAGGGATGATTGAGATCTACATCGGCCTGTTTCACACTGACCGTACTTCCCCACCTGCAGAGAGATGCTGGCACTTGTAGAGCATGAGTCACTTCAAAATGAAGGAACTGTCTAAAATATGTTAGAGGAAATTTAACCTACACTGCTTTGTACAGGGGGCTCAGAGAAAGTATTTGAGGGGTGGATGCCTATACCTCAAATACCTAAAGATAAACGAGAAGAGCCACAGACTCACCCCTAAACTGAATAATTACCTTGTGGACAGCCCCATCTTTTCCCAGTGCAGCCCAAGCATAGAAGAGGGACGATAACCATCAGAAGTTGAGTGAAAGATTAGTTAAGTGTTCTAATATGTTCAGGGCTTGCGTTATTTTCAAGATAGACTGAATTTGAAATGCTGCTGTACAAAACCAGGTACTTGTCTTCATAAGAATGTGCAGATACCTATTAATCTTCTCCCCAATTGCCACCCACCCAGCACTGAGTCATCTCCCCAGTAGCCACCTCTTGGCTGCCGTGCACAGTCCTCAACTTAACAGCAAGTTCAGAAGAAACTGGAAAAGCCTGAGGGGATGCCTCACCAAAACTCCCAAATTGCTTGTGCCCAGTCCTATGTCCTCCAACTCGTGCCAGCCCCTCGCTCCTGACAGAGCCTCCATCTATCCAGGCCCAGTTGGTGCCCTGGGCATCCACAGAGACCCCCCTCACCCTGTCCTGCCTGCTGCTTACTACATCTTTCTTCTTCATTTCACTCCAACTGCAGCACTGGAATCTTGTTTCCCTCCCAAACCTGGCCAAGATTTTACCACCCACCACGTCCACCTGTCACAATATCAAAGAATAATTGGATTGAACTCCCATCTGCTTAGATGGCCCCCCAACATCTTAAGAATTTGGATGGGAGTGGAGAACAGTAGGGAATCCCAAATGCAGAGCAATGAAGACTGGCAGTTTGAGCAACACTTTGGGGAGTGCACGGGCAGCTAAGTGGGCAGATCAGCGTGGAGGCTGTGACAACAGAGCTCAATCAAAAGCACAGTAAAGCTCCTATGGTTTCCTCCCTCCACTTCATGCTCTCGATCAGGCCCTGGGCTGTTCTCACTGCCCAGGACTTGCATATAACTGTAGACAAACAGGACCCCTGCCAGGTTGGCTAGTGGATGTTATTTATAACCAAGGAGCTGGATGAAGAAATCTGTACTTACTCTAGTTCTCAGGCATACTGTGATGTTCTGGTTTGAGGAACCATAGTTTCAGCTAAAAATGGTGCAATGCCCTTTAACTTTTAAGGGAACCGAAAGTTTTAAAAATGTCCAGAAATATGGCATTAATCCATTGTTATGGAGCCAAAAGTAAAGCATAGGATGGTGTGACTAACATACACGTGCCCACAGTTTGTGCTGGAAATCCTCAATGCTGCAATAAGCAGATGCTAGAGCTCTCTGGGGAGGGCATAATTCCCACGTACTGCTTCACTGTGCAAGTTCATTTGGGGAAGGATTGTGAAAATTCCAGGCATGGCCTTTCCTAGGCAGAGTAGGCACTCTGAAGCTCAGTGACATCTGGAAGGGTGGATGAAAGAGGCTTTGGGGCATACATGGTGTCAGCATCTCCAGCTGAACAGCTGAAACAGAAGACAAGCAGCATTTGGGACACCTGGCTACTTTCCCGAGTTCATTCAACAGTCAGGACATGGATCTTCCAAATGTGTGACCCAGAAACCCTAAGAAACAGTCTGTTTTTCTGATTGAGCACAGGTTTGTCAAGGTCGGTGTCACTTTCCAAAGAGCAACCAGGTGGAAATAATGAAACAAGAAACACAGAATACATAAGAAATGAGACACGAATATAATAATCCCTCTTACAGTATGTGTCATCCTTCAGAAATCATCACAGCTTCTTTCTACAATACAGCAACGATAAGGATCTAAATTTCTTGGTTATCAATACCTTTAACATCTTTTATTAAAGTAAAACTGGGACCAAAGCCAGTGGGGTTTACTGTTCATACCACTTCCTATCCTGAAGAAGCACCTCTAAGAGGGTTTGTTTGTGCTATCATTCAGAACTTTGTATTGAACACCAGGTAGATATGGAACAAAAGAATTTAATTTCTAAGAGTTCATTTCAAAATAATGTTTTGACTTTTTTTTACTCTTTAAGGTAACAAGAAAAATAATGAAATATTCGCAAAAAGTGTACTTTGCTCATTCAGGGATGAGGAAAAAATGAATTTCCCTTCTTTCAAATCAAGCAAAAAAGATTTAATAAGTAAGACTGTGGGTGAGGACATTACTTACAGATTCATAAAGCATCAGAGCTCTCTACAAAATGACTCCTGACAGCCCAAAGCATCCAAGAGCATCTTCCAAGAAGATGGACCTACCAGGACAAGTTCCCAACTGAGGCTGTTTCAGAACAAAGCACTGAGTCATTGTTCCTAATAACAGAGAACTAAAGAGCACCCCAATGATTTGGAACCACTTCTGGAGCAAGAGACACTCCTCCATTCTTTTGCTGAAGATAGAATAACACAAATCACCTTGATGGAGTGTGAGGGTAGGATGACCACAGGGGGACTGCTGCAGTGAAGAACAGAATGGGCCAAATCACCCAGAGAGCAACTGAAGAGTTCCTCACCTAAGAGGGTACAGGACAGACACACTGAAACTGGGATAACTTAATTGTTGTCTGTTTCCCAGAGCTGTCCTAAAAAAAAAGCTGCTACAATTACATTCACATTTAGGAGTTTTGGATTCAGACATTTTTGATGCCCTTCACTCAGACAAACAAACAAACAAACAAAAAAAAGCAGTTTTACTCTTCCTAGATGAAAAACTGGGTTAAAATTACAGGTTAAACAGGCTGTAACATGAATCTAAGAGCCTTAGACACACATGAAAATTTAACAAATACGAGGTGACATACACAAACACACTGTCTAAGTGAGGCATACACTCAACATTTCCACTTGAAGAGAGCACTGATGTCTTCCCACGTGCCTGAAGGCTACACCTAATATCTCTGCCAGGCCTAACCACCTTCCAGTTAATCACTCTCAAAAAAGACTTGAGACCCCAGGATGCAAGGCTGCTATGACGAGTCTGCATCTCAACTATTTAACTTCTGCTGAGGACACAGCTGAGTGTCAAGTGAAACAGATGAGCAAAGTGAAGTGTCGGGTGCTAGAAATATCTAGATCACAAATCAAAGCAAACCACACTGGCATCTTTCACAATTTAGAGTCATAGAATTACCAAGTTTGGAGAAGACCTCCAAGATCATCCAGTCCAACTGTCCATTTACCACCAATATTTGCAAATAGCTAAGCTTGAACAGAAGAAGGTTAATCAATGGAAATGAGGATCTCAGCCTCTTTCTTCCACGACTCACTCTACCAGCATGGTCGTGATCTACAGCTTCTCACTGTGCCTGATGCAAAGTCAACTTGAAGTTGTTTTCCACCACACGACCATATCACCATCAACTGGCTATTCAGATAGATAATGAACTCTACCCTACTGCGTGGGGCATTTCCTATTGTCACTCCTTACCAGATAACAGCACAAGTTGGGGAAAAGTGTTCCAAGGGAAGATGCTTCTGCTTTGTTTATGTAAAAGAGATAGCACATGAGGGCACAGAAAGAGATGCAAGTGCTCAGATGGCAAAGCTGAACCTTAGCTGCACAGTATCACCAGATCATTCACAGGAGATGCCAGTGCTTGTGGATCTCTAAATGTTTTTATGGAAGTAGTAGCTTCTTTTGACAGGTGGGGAAACTAGGGCAGAAAGTCCAGGGTTATCCAGTAATCAACAGATAAAACAAACAAACAAACAAAAAATCCACCAGCAAACATCAGATGATTCAATTTAAGTATCAGATGGCTCATTTTAGGCCAGGTTTGTCATATGCCAATGTATGCTACATCCACCTCAGTCTGAGGAGCCGTCCCACTTTGCGTGAAATACTTAAACGTTCTCCTCAACACAGCCTGGTCAGCCAGCAAAGAGCTAACAGAGAGAACTTGGGTAGGAAAAAAAAATATATTGGGAAACGGGTCAGCCTTTGTTCCATGACCAAGAGAAAGACTCCAATTATCATACTAGGAATGCTGGGTTTGTGGAAAATAACAGATCATAAGAAAGATAAGAGCTGAGATAGATATGAGGCGTGGTCATATCTGGGGAGAGGGGCTAATGGCACTGGAAAGAAAACTGTTTAGAGAGATACAGAAAGAATTAAAAAAACTCAAACATCTGAACACTTTCAGTTCTTGTTGTCAGGACCAACTCAGTTAAGCAGAAAACGTCTTTCAGTGATAAGAAAACAACAACAGGAGGGGGAAAAGGAGATTACTATGGAAAGTGTTGAAATTAAAGACAAAACTAAATATAGTGTTCAAAAATTAGTCGCACGCAGTTCATCCTGTTCCCTCTGGGCCTTCTGTTCACTGGTTTCCTCCAACGATTCTGAAGTAAAAAATAGTAAAAAATTTTGCTAATAGAAGGCAGAGTAGTTGCATGTGGGAAAAAATCCTAACTTGAATAACTGAAGAACAGGGCTGACTGTGAAGGCAAATGAGGGTACAAAAGCATTATACATGAGGTGAAAGCCCTCGGAACAATGTGCTCAGATTGGGTTGTGAGAGTGGTACCATCTGGATGAAAGTCAGCAAAGGTAATGCTTTTTTATATGTAAGAGGGAGAGGAAAAATAGATCCAGACACCTACCAGCAAGTTAATCTGAGCACAGAAGTACACAAGATGTTTGAACACTTCTTGAAGGAAACAGAAACTGAAAGTGCAGTGGCAAACAGAGGGTGGCAAACAGAGGTTTGGATCAAATACAACCCGTGGTTTATCAAAAGTAAATCAAGGCAATGTAACTGATAGCCTTTTTTGTTGAGGTTCCTGCATGTTTTTGGGCACAAGAAATTTGGAAGGCCAAACCTTTCCTAATTTCAGTACACAGACTAACAGCATGCCAGAAGGAAATGACTGCCTTAACTACAGGTACAGGGATTCATACAACTGTAAGGCATTTGCTGAACATCCTTGCAGAGGATGGAAGGAGCATCCTCCTTGGTTGCCTCAGTGAGCGAAGGGAGGTGCAGAATAATACATTCCATACATGCACACCCCTGCAAATGGCCAACACAGATTTGCCTACAACTGGAAATGGAAAAAAGGACCCTAAGAAAGGGATAGGGAAGGATGACTTAAAGAAGGACTCTGGTAAACACCCAGCTAAACCAGGAACTTCCCCCAGGAAAGCAATATCATCAGCATCAACTACAATAATATGGTTTAAAAATAAGGTTGAGTGTGAGCACAGTAAAGGAAATCATAAATATAGACAGCCTTGCAACACAGATTCAAGAAAGTGATGATGAGACAGGATTAATTAACTCATTCGCAGCCACAAAGCCAGTCAGTAAAAGCCTGGATTTTCTTTCATTTTCCTTCCTCTGGCAGCACCTGTCTGCTCTGCAACTTCTTACCCAGAACCTGACTGTTCCTGGCTTCTTTCCAACATCCCTTGACACTGAGTGCTCAGCCACATCTAATCAGAAGACAGATGATATGAGATGCGTGCCCCAGAATCTGCAGTTCTGCAGATTGGTTGCATTCATGCTGGTTAGCCAAGGCAGGGGAAGAAAACAAAAATAGAGAAAGAAACAGCAACTAAAACCAACTTTCATACTGAGTAAGGAAGTATGAATGCAAGCTATATATATACATATATATATATGTGCTGATTTCCAACAGCATCATCAAGCATTGAAACTGAAGTAGATGAGAGAGAAGCAGTAGTACCTGCTCAATGCAGAAGCCAGAAAAGCACCATCTGATTCTATACCTTGATATACCTTGATATATACTATACCTTGATCAGCCACCAATTCCTCCAACAAAGTCTTGAAAACCACAATCTTTCTAGGTGCACGATCCTCATAGTGTAGAAATCTTTGTAAAAGTTCTTTGGGTATCTTCTAGATTCTACCCCAAGGACAACTTGAACACAAAGAGGAGCTGTACCATCAAATCTTACGTGGCAAAGCATCATCTGTAAAAATAACTACAAGGAATCTGCTTTGGGAGTGTGTATTTTAAGACACAAACATCAGCTAAAGAGATTTTACTGGCTTAAAAACAGTCAGAATTTCACCCCAAGTTTCCAGGTCACTGGCATAGCACAGACACTGCCTAACTGACTCAGCAAACATCAAGAACGTTATAAGAATGATCCAAGACCTGGAAAATCCATCTGCCATTGCAAAAACAAAACATCCCAGATAGAAACTTATCTAGGGGGAAAAATGAAAAATGAAGTCTAGTCAATCAGAACCAGAAAGTGCCCAAATTGTAAGACCATTTCCTACCCAGGATAGCTATTTAATGTGAACAAAAAGCTGAACAAATTCCTGCGACTGCACTTGCTAATGAGACAAATGTGGATTAGAAGTAAAGCACTGCTTGGGAATGACTTAACACTGACTGGCATGACTTACTGGAAGTGTCTTCCCAGAGTGCCTTTTCAAACCAGTTGGGTTTGTTGGTACTGCTGTTCAAAAGCAGAAAGCAATGGTCAGCGCTGTGGTCAAAACTGGATTTCACACAGCCTACTGAGTATACTTTAATTCAAATATTACCTTCAAGTTATGCCAGTTTCAATGAAAGGAATGGTCAATTTAGGTAAACCTGAATCTGGATTCACCTACATAGAAACTCTCACATTCATTTCCTTCATGTAGGTAATTATGCTCCTTGCCCTAAAAGCGACATTACAGTCAAATCCCTGCTCCCAAACTGAAGATCTGTGGATTTCTATTTGAAAACAGTGGTTACACAATGATCCCAAGCTGACCAAGAGGAAAGGGAACAGGTGCAATTCTTGGGGTTCTCCTTTTAACCGTTCAGCCATCACATTCACAGATGTAGAGCAAAAAAGAAAAACAAACATAAGCACAGTCCTTAATAGATGAACTACTCTATGCCCATGTAAAAAGCCACAGGAGTGGCTCCAGACAAACTTTTGTCCCTTCTCCCAGTGACAGGGACTTCATAGAGTTATTATTGCCCTAATTGATTCCTGGGCTTCGCTAAGCAGAACATCATTCAGCTTGGTGACTGCAAATTAGGAAGAAATTTAATTTTCTAGCTCTCTCTAGACTGGTTATGGGCAGTAGATATTGCTTTTTTTCTTATTCTGTGCATCAGAGATCAGCACCTGCCCCGTTGTAGGCCATCACAAGGCCTCCCCTCAACCTCTTCTCTGAGCTGATCAAACCAAGTATGCATCTGTACGGTAATATGCATTTGAATCTTGTCCTTGTACCATTCATAAACACAATGAAGAGAATGAGACAAAACGGAGGCCTGGGGAACCCCAACAGTGGCTGGCCACCAGTCTGGTGTAACCTCATTTACCATCAACCTTGGTGCACAACCTGTCAGCCAGCTGCTCACCATTATTCTATGCACTTGTCTAGCTATATGTTGGAATTTTATCCAGAGCAGAACAATACTGTAAGGAACAGTATCAAAAGCTTTGTTGAAATTCAAAAAGATTACACTGACTGGCTTCCCTCGGTCAACTTTGCTGGTAACCTTGCCATAAATGGAAATTAAGTTATTAAACAGGACTTTCCTCTTGTGAACTTATAAATAAAGATAAGTTGTAATTTTTTTCTCCTTTTTTTTTTTTTTTTGTTTGTTTTCCAGAACAAACACCCCTTGTTCTTTCACTTCTTTCCTCCTAAAGTGTTGTTTTGACCTTGCATCAGTCTTCTGGCCCTGTCTGAATTCTCTCCAGTGTGGTCCCGGGCTTTTACCCAAAAATGGATGCATCTGATTCAGTTAAAAGACTAAGAGGGATGACTTGCCTCCTCTTTTAACCATAACAAAAGTTTGTTTCCAGCTTGTTTATGCTACTTACAGCCTAATATAATCAGGAGCCAAACAAAAGATGGGCTACCTACATGTTCAGCCCCCACTCTGAATGTTATGGGCTGAAAATAGAGGAACATATGCAAAAAAAGACAGAGAAATTTGGATTTTGCAGGTGAACATGAGAACCTCATAAAGTTGAGGGAGCCAAGATGCTTCATTAGGAGCAGGAACCAAATGCAGCTCCCTCAGATCCCTTATCAAAGTTTTTGATTCTGATAACTTCAGCGTGACAGGTGAATGCAACAACCCAACGAACTTTAAGTTGCACAGACTCATTCACATCTGAATAGGAAAAACAAACATCCAGCAATGAACACCCTCTCAGAGGAGCAGCAGAAAAGCAATCAGAACAGGGCAAACTCTTTGGTACTGTCAGACTCCCTAAGTTCCATTACACGTTACAGTATTGTCTGGATGGATATGTTCACTTTGAAAGAGAAAGGTAAAAGTACAACACCCCACAAAAGCAACAGCTCTTAAAGGAAACAACAAGGCGTCTGGACAGTTAACATTTCCACATGTTAGTTTATCTCAGTTTATAAAGCCCAGCAGCTCACATGCACATGCATTCACCTCACTCAGAGTTCCCCAGGTTGGCAGATTTCATAGCACACCTGAGACCTTCCTTATTATCAACAAGGACTGAATCGCCTTCAAGTTTAAATGAACTGAGGCAACCAGGGGAATGATTCTACAGAGGAGACACCTCTATCTGCTGTGGTTTTACCCTTCTTCCAGGGTTTGTACAAATGACCAGGACCACACAGTCTACAGATCTTTACATCACCATCCACATCTGAACCTCTCTGTTGGGACAAGCACCACCTGGATAAGGAGGGCACTCCGTACATTCGTGATCTCAAAAGCATTCGTTTCCACCCTGGTTTGGGTCTGTGATTTCAGCATCTCTCAGTGAGTTGGGCAGGTCTCCAGAGCTGGACAAGACCTCCTTGGAGCAGCCCTAGTACACCTACAGCCCCCAAGGTACCACACACTCTTGCTCAAACACACGTGCTCACCAGGTTAGTGATGGTGACATTAGCAATGTCTTGCTGAGTAACTTCACAGCAATTAAGGAAAGACCTATGCTTGCAATCCCCAGCCAACACCAATATCTTGTTAGGGTATTAATTCAAGACGCTGCTGTAAAAATGTCATCTGCTCAACCATCCGCATCCACTTTCTGTTTCTCTAACAAGTCCAGCCAAGTGTATCCATAAATCTTACGGCTTCAAGAAGCTCTGGGCATAGGCAAAGATGAAACTGTATAAGCAGGTTTAAAAGAGCCCTGTTAAAAATCCATCTGCAATAGCTCGAGCTGCCATCAACATTTCCAAACACAAAATACCTTATGGGGAAATAAGCACAAAAAAAAAGACAACCTTCTTAAAACGATTAAGGTATAGCAGTAAGAAATAAAAATGGAAACAAATCTAGTCCCATCTTGGCCACAACATAAACTCCTGTAAGTCACAGGCTTCCCACAGAAGGCATTCACCACAGTAACAATTCAAGTATGGACACACAACAAATGTATTCCAAGAATTCTCTGAAAACATTAACTCACAAAACCCAGCCAAGTATTTAAGCTTGCCATCCAAGTCATATGAACAGGAATATGCTCTATAAACACAGATGTATCTCTAGAAACAATGACACATAGCAGGAGATTCCTGTTTGTATGTGTTGGGTTTTTTTTGTTTGTTTGCTTGCTTTTACCTACTGAGCACTGATTTTAAAATGAGGCATGCTTCTTTTTCTTCTCTGGTATTATTAATTGCACTACCCATAACACTGTTAATGAAACAGCACTTCAATTGTTCATAGCAATGCCAAAACTGGAATTTAATAAAGTTCCCCTCTCTCAGATCATCTCCGTGAACTCTGGGAAATTTCACTGCACAGATTACAATCACAGGGGTTGGATGGGAGCTCAAGAGATCATTGAGTCCAACTCTCTGCTAAAGCAGGTACCCTACAATGGGTTGCACAGGTAGGCATCCAGATGGGTCTTGAACATCTCCATAGAAGGAGCCTCCACCATCTCTCTGGGCAACTTGTTCCAGTGCTCTGTCACCTATAGCACAAAAAAGATCATCTACATATTTGTACATAACATCCTACGTTCAAATTCCAGGCCACTAGTCCTTATCCTACTGCTGCAAACCATGAAGGGCCTGGCTTCACCCATTTGCTTCCCACCTCCCTTTAGATATTTCTAAACGTGTATCAGATCCCCAACAATGTTTATCAAAAGCTGAGCTTCAAGGGAACAGTTGTGGCAAATGGATCATTGCATTTATACGCTCTTCCCTGACAGTTCTTTGGACCTTCCCTGGGGACCTGTGTCACACTTTCAGAAGGATCCCATTAAGATGCTGTTATCTTTTTCTCAATTCCAACTGCAGATCTGTTTTTACCAGAAAGCAACTCAGCATGTTGTGGTATCCCATTAAAACATCCCCATCCTCTCCTAGATTATGCTCTGCAATCACTGCCATCACTCCTTTTGTGACCTGTGTCCCCTAACTGCCACATTAGCCCTCTCTTCCTGGCAGCCAGGCCCCAGCCTGATCACGGGGTACATCCTTCACCACGTGCCCACTGCCTGCCCCACTGGCACACTGTGCTCCAAGGCAGGTCATAGTTCTTCTGGAGAGATGGACTGGGAGGACAGAAGGTAAGGAGTCAAGCCAAGTGCAATTTCCCAGTCCAAATTATTAACTTTGAGAAAGAGCTTTTCTCCTAGTTGAACTGAGATTAAAAGGGCAATCAGAAGTGAAAAAATAAGTAATTAACAAACAGCTCAAATACATCAACATTTACTAAATGGAAGGAAAACACAGATGAATAAAAATAAATGATATATTCTGAAGCTTAGAAGGACTTTGAGACATCAGGAGAAATCTACTGCTGGTAACAATAAGAATTTAACGAGAAGTAATAATTTCCAGGTTTCCTCCTTCTGCTAAATGCATTACAACACACAAAGTTTTACAGACAGCACAGTCCAGTAGAGGAAAGTTCAGTGTGTGATTTTGATCTGCATTTGGAAAGCAGCAGGGCAACGTGCATGCATCTGATTATGATGAAGGAGCTTTTTCCAGTCCATTAGTAACAAAGGTGGATATTAAACAACATCTACACGGCATAAACATTTTAAATCAGCGGGCACGGATAACTAGCATGTAAGAGCACTTTGGACTCCTGAATACAGCCAAAGGTCTATTTGAACACAGCCAAATGCAAAATAAATAAATATATAAAAGCTGAGCTCAAGAAAAAAAAGCAAAGTCAGCACAGACGTCCTGTATGGCAGCCTGAATTCTAAAGTAGCGGTGTGGCAGAGGATTATGGGAATTAGAAAGCATAAATAATTCAGTGTGATCTCGCAATATGTGCAGCCAGGAAGGGGCTAACAACTGCTCACTGTATAAACTGAAGAGCAAGGAAGAAAAGGAATAAGTGTTGGGATCTGTATTGTGACGCCAACTTCAGGCATTGTGAAAGAGAAATGAAGACCAAGACAAAAGGGGCCATCAAAGCAATTATAGCAGCTTTAATCCCTTCTGAAGCAACACCCGGATGCCCTCACGATGGGTTTATCTCAGGGGACTCTGAGCATCTATGTTAAGGTAACTGGATACCTTCAGACTTGCACTTTGCCTCAAGGGGATTCAATCTAGCAAAGAAAGAAACAATGACACGCGAAGTGGAAACTTGGGCAAATTGAGAACTCTCTCCAGGGTGTCTAGATTAATAGCGAGGGCAAGGGGCAATGGATGAGATGATCTGCACTCCTGAGCACAAAGTGTGAGTTGTGTTTTTATCAGAAACGGGTTATTAGACTCAGTTTTCTCAAGGCAAATTATGAAAACTGGTTGCTTTCAGTAAGTAGCCAAATAAAATCATCTATCCTCTCCGTCAGGAATTACTCTGATCTTAACACAGTTGCAAGCACACAGGCTTCCTGGAGGTCTGATGTCTAATCTTGGCCTGAGATCATTATATTCCAGTTGGATTTCCCAAAGTGCCTGCTGGCCTCTAATCGTGGGAGTCCTCTTGCTGCTGGATGGTTGGAAACAAATGCACTCACATAATGCAACTTTGGTCTCAACGGATTTCTGAACTTCAAGAAGAGAAGTCCTCAACTTTACAGCCACTCTGTTTTGACTCAGTGGTAGAAAAAATGACTGAGGTTTAAATATGGAGAACATAAAACGAGAGGCAAAGCAAAGCCATGCTGAAGCTTCTGTAGTCATAGAATCATTAAGGCTGGAAATACCTCTAAGATCACATAGTCCAACCCCAGCTTGTCCCTATTGTGCCCACTGAACCACGTCCTTCAGTGCCACATCTCCATGGTTCTCAAACACCTCCAGAGACAGTGACTTCACCACCTCCCTGGACAGCCTGTTCCAGTGCCCATGCACTGAAATTGTTCCTAATGTTCATCCCAAAGCACCAGGTGCTGCCAATCCTCAATGTTTCACTTAGAGTATTGCAATATTTATCTTTCGTCCTACAGTCCATCCCAGGCTGCAGTCTTCTAATAATCCTGAGAGCACAGAAAATTCTACAATCACCAAGGTTAGAAAAGACATCCCCAAGATCATCCAGTCCAACTGTCCAGCTACCACCAGTACATCCCCACTAAACCATGTCCTTTAGTACAACATCTAAAGGAAAGTCAGTGACATTTTGCAATCCAGGAAACAAGTCAATGAGAAATTCAGGTCTTATTAGTTTATCAGAACCGTTTCATGATTTTTATTGCTGTTTCTGCTTTTTCATTTCTCGTCTTTGCCAAAAGTATCAGTATTTAACAGTGTAGACTGGCAATGCTGAGCTGGTCACTGTACATAGAGACAGAATTCATTTGCCTCAAGTTTGATGTTCAGTGCAGCAGAGCTGGAAAGGCATGTGAGCTAGCCAGTAAGAAGAAGGGCATATGTAAGAAACCTGTGCCCTCTGCACAGGTACATGGGAGTCCTAGGCTACCTCAGCTGGCTAAAAAAACCTATCAGGAGCAGTTACATAACACCCAAAGCTCCAGTGACTATTATAAAATAACTAGACATTTTAATCTGCAAATCAATCCGACCTCCTTAATGACATTTTTAAAGGTGTCCATCCAGGTCTTACTGAAGGATGAAGGATGCTGGGCGTCTTGCTGACACTGCTTCTCAAACAGCCTTTTTCTCTTTCCTGCTTATGGAAGAAATGAATCCAACCCAAAAGGAAAGAAGAGACGCTGGTTTTATTTTTCTTTGCTATCTGTTTGTCTTCCAAGCAGTGACATCCATGTCACCAGTTCTGGGTTTGCAGAACCCCACAGCCCAGGTCTGGAGTACTTGGCCGAGGATACAATGAACTCTGGCTGCGTCGGACAATTACAAAGCACTTGGATGTACTTCACCTAACAAAAACAAATGGATTGTGCAATTACTGGGGCTGCAGATACGCTGTGGGACAGTGTTTCAACCCACTTGCTATCACAGATTCCCAGTCCATGTAGAGGAGGGCTGCAGTGGACATTGCTTATCAGACTCAACTGGCGGCTTATCGGAGAGCAGGGACCCAGAACACAACAGGAGTGCTGGGATTTCACAACTCAATTGCTTTTTGCTTCCTATGTAGAATGTAACCTTTTCCCCAAGGCTTAGAAGCTGTCAGAGCCAAAAAAACACATCTTGGTGGCACAGGGTCATTGCAGCCATGGCACAAGTTGATCCACTGAGGGAAACACTTCCAGGCAACCTAGCAAAGCTTGCTGGCAGCCGGTGCCATACTTGAGAAGGACAGAAGGCCATCAGAATCCCTTCCCAGCCAACCCACTTATTGAGTATTTAAAAAGGATATTCTGCTCAGCAGCTCTGCCTGCACACGACAACAAGAAATTGTATTAACCATCACCAACTCTCGCCATTAACTTCTCTTAACTGGGTTTCCTGCCCGAGAGGATTGGTTCCTGCCCAGAACACCTCAGCCCTGCAGACATTACCAAGGACTGCTCTTTGCAGATGAGAATGTATGGCATTTTGACACAGCACAAAGCTAGAGTGCTTTTAAAACGCAGCAAAACTGGCACTGTGATACAGCTGTGCCTTGTACACCCCTCACAGGTTCACCAAACTGTGAGCATTTCTAGGAGGAATTGGCTTCTTCAAGTGTTGAAATGCAGCCTTATGTCTTCATTTGATTCCTACACTGCCAGTCTGAAAACCAAGGGATTCATACTGAAGGCACAGCAGTGGGATGGGGCGACGAAAGATGGAAAATACAAGAAAACCTAAAATCAACTGTGAGTGCCTTATTGCCAGGCATGTATTTTAACATAAATCCTTCTATTCCAGTATCAAAGTCACATTTACTGTCACTTGCAACTGATGTGCTTTACACAGTCATTAAGAGTACACGTGAAGAGGGAGCTCTCTTCTACAGATTCCCAACCTGGGCAAGGAGCCATCCATTGCTGCATGCTCCCAGCAGACCCAGCCAGCTGAACATCCAAAACAGAAGCTTGCAAAGAGTTTAGGAAAATGAAACTAAGCAATCCTGCCCCATTTATTTACAGCGACACTCCAGACTGTAACTGTGATCATATGAACTGAAAATATTGTTGTCGTAGATGAATAAATGAACTAAGAAACCTTAAAAAAAAAAAAACAAAAAAAACCACAGAAATCAGAGAGATCCCTTGGTAGAGTTGTGGATTGTGCTTCTAGCTAATACGTTTCTACATTTCTGATCCCACCCCTCTTTTTCCCTTGGTAGATACGAAGGTGCATCAGTTTTTGATAAAAATGTCATTCATATCCTCGATAATACAATTTGCTATCAGACAGCTGATTATTAGAGCCATTTGACAGCAGCATCTCATGCAGAAGCTTAATAGCATAACCAAGCAAGACTGAACAGTGCAACCGAATAGAATAACACCTTTGTTCTCTCATAAGCATATAGTTGTTTTCTACAAAGCATGGTTAAAGGCAACAAGAAAAGATTCTATAGGTACAATGGCAATGAAAGGAAGACCAGGGAAAACATGAGCCCCCTCCAGAAGGAAATGGCAGAACTGATTTCCCAATATATGGAGGAGGCTGAGGTCTCAATGACTTTTTTTGCCTCAGAACTCACTAGCAAGTGCTCTAGCCATACTACTCAAGTCACAGAAGATGAAGGCAGGGACTGGGAACGTGAAGAACAGTCCTCTGCAGAAGATTAGGTTTGAGACCACTTAAAGAACCTGAAGGTGTACAAGCTCACAGGATCTGGTGGGATGCAACTACAGCTGTGGCAGTTCTGTGAAGCTCTCACAGACTGGAGAAGAAGAAATAGGACTCCCATTTTTAAAAGGTGAAAAAAGAAAGACTCAGGGAACTACAGTCCAGTCAGTGTCACTTTTGTGCCGAGCAAGATCACAGAACAGATCGTCCTAGAAACTATGCTAAGGCACATAGAAAACAAAGAGGTGACTAAGGACAGCCAACATGGATTCACTAAAGGTAGACTGTGCCAGACAAATCTGGTGGCCTTGCACAATGAGGTTTTAGCATTGGTAGATAAAGGAAAAGCAACTGATACCATCTGCCTGGACCTGTGCAAAGCATTTGACACTGTACTGCACGTCATCCCTGTCTGTAAATTTGGGAGGCATGAATGTGATGGAGGACCACTTGGTGAGTAAGGAATTGGATGGATGGCCACATTTCATATAACCATAGGATCACTGAGGTTGGAAAAGACCTCCAAGATCATCCAGCCCAACCCTCCACCTATCACCAGTATTTCACCACTAAACCATATCCCTTAGTACAACATCTAAATGCTTCTTAAACACCTCCAGGGACAGTGGATCAATCACAT
>VXAB01002539.1:97258-113149 GCA_013399175.1 Odontophorus gujanensis | reverse complement strand
CACAGAAATCAGAGAGATCCCTTGGTAGAGTTGTGGATTGTGCTTCTAGCTAATACGTTTCTACATTTCTGATCCCACCCCTCTTTTTCCCTTGGTAGATACGAAGGTGCATCAGTTTTTGATAAAAATGTCATTCATATCCTCGATAATACAATTTGCTATCAGACAGCTGATTATTAGAGCCATTTGACAGCAGCATCTCATGCAGAAGCTTAATAGCATAACCAAGCAAGACTGAACAGTGCAACCGAATAGAATAACACCTTTGTTCTCTCATAAGCATATAGTTGTTTTCTACAAAGCATGGTTAAAGGCAACAAGAAAAGATTCTATAGGTACAATGGCAATGAAAGGAAGACCAGGGAAAACATGAGCCCCCTCCAGAAGGAAATGGCAGAAATGATTTCCCAAGATATGGAGGAGGCTGAGGTCTCAATGACTTTTTTTGCCTCAGAACTCACTAGCAAGTGCTCTAGCCATACTACTCAAGTCACAGAAGATGAAGGCAGGGACTGGGAACGTGAAGAACAGTCCTCTGCAGAAGATTAGGTTTGAGACCACTTAAAGAACCTGAAGGTGTACAAGCTCACAGGATCTGGTGGGATGCAACTACAGCTGTGGCAGTTCTGTGAAGCTCTCACAGACTGGAGAAGAAGAAATAGGACTCCCATTTTTAAAAGGTGAAAAAAGAAAGACTCAGGGAACTACAGTCCAGTCAGTGTCACTTTTGTGCCGAGCAAGATCACAGAACAGATCGTCCTAGAAACTATGCTAAGGCACATAGAAAACAAAGAGGTGACTAAGGACAGCCAACATGGATTCACTAAAGGTAGACTGTGCCAGACAAATCTGGTGGCCTTGCACAATGAGGTTTTAGCATTGGTAGATAAAGGAAAAGCAACTGATACCATCTGCCTGGACCTGTGCAAAGCATTTGACACTGTACTGCACGTCATCCCTGTCTGTAAATTTGGGAGGCATGAATGTGATGGAGGATCACTTGGTGAGTAAGGAACTGGATGGATGGCCACATTTCATATAACCATAGGATCACTGAGGTTGGAAAAGACCTCCAAGATCATCCAGCCCAACCCTCCACCTATCACCAGTATTTCACCACTAAACCATATCCCTTAGTACAACATCTAAATGCTTCTTAAACACCTCCAGGGACAGTGGATCAATCACATTCCTGGGCAGCTTGTTCCACCACCTAACAACTCTTTTGGAGAAGAAACGTTTCCTAACATCCAACCTGAATCTCCTCAGTGAAACTGAGATTGCTCCTTCTAGTCCTACCACCAGTTATGCAGGAAAAGAGGCTGACCCCCATCTAGAGTTGTGGTGAACACCTCAATGTCCAAGTGGATACCAGTGAAGAATGGTGTTCCTCAGGGGTTGGTATTGGAAACAGCACTATTTAAGACCTTTGTTGTGACATAAACATTGAGTGCTCAGCAGGTTGGTGGGTGACACCAAGCTGAGTGGTGTGGTCATCATGCTGGAGGAAAGCGATGCCACCCAGACAGACCTGTAAGAGTGGTGGGCTCATATGAACCTCATGAAGATCAGTAAGGCCAAGAGCAAGGTGCTGCACTGGGAGGAGCAAGGCAACTCCAAGCACAAATACAGGCTGAACGATGAGTGGATTGAGAGCAGTCCAGAAGAGAAGACTTGGGGCTGCTGCTTGATGATATGACCGTGAGCCAGCTGTTCATGTTTGCAGCCCAGAATGCCAACTGTATCCTGGGCCACATGGAAGGAAACATGGCCAGCAGGGCAAGGGAAATGATTCTCCCTCCCTACTCTGAAGCCACTGTGGATTAAAACTCTTCGCAATGAAGAGACAATCACTTTTTCTCTTTATATCCACAGTAATTTGCTTCTTCGATGGCATACAAATTAAATCCAACTGGAATGGCTTTTTAATTAAAACCACACTTCGTTTATCAGAGCGAGAACACTGAACATTACAAAGGAAGCGTGAACCTCTGCCATCCCATTCCCCAGCTCCAGCCAGGTTGTGCAGCAAACTCAATCTGCTAAAGCAACGTACCACATGAGCTCTTGTCACCCTATTTAAAGATCAGAAAAAGTCACACAGGACATAGAATCTATACAAGAAGTTATATACAGAAAAGCTCCCTGTCTCTGCCTGAACGTAGAGAGTTCACACTTGTTTTGATTTTCTGAGTCCTGGGAACGCTCAATGGAAGCATGGAATCTCTAAACATTTAATTTCAACACCTTGGCTGCACTGCTATTCAACTCTGTGGGCAAACTGAAAGGTTTCCCACTCCAAAGCACCTTCAGGCCAATGTTTGAAGCAATTCATCTGACTCGCTCCTAGTAGACAGGCCTCAGCATCCCACTCCATTGGTTAAAGACCCTTTTTTTTCCCCTCAGGGGCTATCAGCCAGGCTCATGGCCAGAGTCAGTCTGTTTTGCCAGAGGCCTCTCCACGCAGCGACAACAAAATCCATGAGTTACCATATGGCCAAGGAAGAGTCACACAAGCAAAGCCATCCACCCACCCTGAGGTGTTCCCCAAGGAACATCTCAGGTGTCAGCCCCTGGGGAAAACAGAGCACTGCTGTTGCCTCTATTACACTTCAACATCCACTTCAGACTCCCATAGCAATTTTCCTGAGCATTAAACTTCTGGTCCGATGCTCAGACAGCATGGCATAGTAACATTAACGTCAGCAGAGCTAAGCTGATTTGTTCTGGCTGAGGATGGTAACTGCAGGGCAGGATTTTCCCCAGCCCAACCATTAGTTAAATTCCTAGGGCTGGCCGAATAAATGACAGAGTGCCCACATGCTGCTATCTTTCTGTTCTCAGTGCAAGCTCCTGCTAGGAAAAGGGATGTGGAGGCAGGATGTTAAAACTAAGGACTTGAACTCATTCTGTTTGCATCGATTGATGGGACTTTCTAACAGTGAAGCACTGTCAGAGGAACTCAGCAGCATTTTCCTGACTGACAGAAGGTTGCGTGCTACTTGGTTTGGGGAAGTTCTTCCATTTTTTTTTAATCCAGACCACAGCAGCCACCAGAGCTTGAAATAACCCATCCCAGGCTAACCTGAGAACAGACACATTGATCTCCAACCATTTCCCATACGAAGAAAACACAATTTGGCTCCTGCAGCTCCTCCTGCTCTTGTCCCTCAGAAGTGCCTCTTCCAGTCTCACCATTTAGACATTATTCTTGTGCATGGAAAACATAATATATGGGTACCCACTAATGTACTCCACAGGAGATACCAAAAGCTAGTTTTCATGGGTCAGGACTTTGTAAAGTGCTTAAACACCTTCAGAACCAAGACTTAGTCCAATATTTCAAAGTTGGGACTTTTTTTTACCCAATTAAATCTACTTCTGTTGAAGTGAGGTAGAAATCTTCAGATTAACAATGAATACAATCCCAGCTAAGAGTTGCAACTGAATTACTTCCAAGACTCTTCCACTAACAGCATCTGGTCTATGACCTGAAACATAGGTCGTTATTCCTTCTCTGCATGTGTCAGCCCTCCAGCCTGCAAATCAGCAGTGACATTTCCCTCCTTCCCATCACTGTGAAATCTGTAAAAGTGTGACCAGATTTAGCACACACTGGTCACTTCTCTGGCCTGAAAAAGAAGGTTTAGAAAACAATCTATAAAAAGCAAGTTTTGTCTTTATTTACTCTTCTGCCAAGAAAAATAGAAATGATGAAGTTTTGAATTTTTTGAGGTCGTTTTGCTTGTTTTAAGAGAAGCACATCTGGAAGGTAAATGGCCATCAGGGTCTAACGTGAAGCAATCAGACAAGTTTCTTCAGATCTTGGTCTTAAGATTTAATGAATCTCATTCCACATTCTCACACCCTAGGCTCACAAGTCTGCTGCAGCCACTCACTGGGTGAGCTGTGCAGAAATTCAGTGGTTTCCCCACTGACAGATCTCAGTATCTGAGCAAAATAGGAATTTTAAGCTTCTTTCCCTCTCACCCAACTGCTCACCCCTCAAGAGCAGCTCACATCCCTCTGCATGCTCAGATGGAAATGGTTGGTCACATCATTTCTGGAGAAAAGGACCACTCCTTAAACTTGCTATTTTGGTACAGCGTGAAAAATCTGGGAGAGAATTCCCATGGCTCATATAAAAGCAATCACAAATACTAATTCCCCTCTTCCTCAGCCATGAAACAAAAGATTTATGAGAAACAGACCTCATCTGCTCTGTGAAACAGTGCTGGGACTGTCACCCTCTGGTTGAACACTGAGCACATGGCCAGGGTCATTGTTCTGATGAAATAACTCTCCCCTGCCTCTGTTCCCTAACAAAACACTTTTCCCTTCATGGCAGTGACTCCCATGACAGCCCGAATGATGACACTGTTGGCTGGCACAGGAGTCAACAGCGGATGGATTCCTCCAAACAAATGGGAACAGGGGCAGAGAGCAACGACCCCAGACACATGCACAGCAAAGCTTTCCAGTTTGAGTTTCTTGCAAAGGGAACATGCCCTGTAGCAGAGACCAACACCTCATCAATGGCAGCTTCCCACTGGAGAACTGACAAAGTTGTAGTGCTGGGAGGGACTATACGAAACCCTAGAAAGATCCCATACCCCTCTCAACATACTAACAGCTTTCCAACAGCACATCTGTACACCCCCCCCCCCCCCACTATCCAACCAAAACCACGACANNCAAACCCAGATACCCCTCCAAGTCCAGCCATTCTCCTGCCCCCACACTGATAGGTTCCTCAGCAGTACATCCCTACTGCAGCCATCTCTTGCTTCTGGCTTTGCAAAGCTTTTGCTTGAGCAGGAGGGAGGGTCCTGCATCATGAACAGTAAGTATCATGCTGATTACTTTCCCTGTGCAGCAGCTGAATAACCCACACCTCATACAGGAATGCTGCAAGGCAGATCCTGGGATAGATCCCACATCCTTTCCAGAAACGGACCCGTTTTCTGCACAAGAAGTTGGCTGCCTGGCTTTCAGTGCTACACTTGGCAGCTTGATCTCATATCATGCTCCTCACATGGCTAGAAAACTTCCCATACCCAGCCAAATTCAATCCCATATAGTGTACAGACACTCCTGTGCCAGCACTAGCCTTAGACTTCAGGAGGTGCTTCCACTCCCCAACAAGTGCACATGTAGAAGGTAATAACATCAATCCCCGTGACCAATACAATTTGCTAAGCTAATCTAACCAAATACAAAGTGCTTTGCCTTTATGATGCAGGCAGGCAGAAGTGTAAAGAAATAAGCAAATACTACGTAAAGAAAGTGTATTTTTCTTATTTACAGACTGGGATTCAGGCACACCCTTAGCAGAAGGTCCACCGACTGAGCCTGGAGCTGAACTTAGGAATTTTCAACATCACCCTGTGCCTGAATCACTGCTCATTGCCAGCAGCAGCCCAATTTATCAGCTCATCTCAGAGGCACCCCAATGAATGCTGCTGCACTTCTCCCTGGGCTACTCTGCAAGGGGAGCAACCATTTATTTTTAGATGTGCTGCACTCTGACCAGTTAGGCTCCCTTCCCGGGGCTGTAATATATAATTAATATTTGTTTCCAGAGCTGACAGCCCGGGAAGCTTGAGTGGTGAACTGGCAGAGAAGAAATAATTACAAAGTAGAGGGGCACCAACCTGCCAAGATTTTAACACCCCTCCTGGAGAAGAGACGTGACTTTTCAGCAGTCACATAGTGGGGAAGAAAGAAAGTCCAAATCAAAGGCACAGCTGCCATTTTATTGTGATGATGATTTCAGTTGCGGAATAACAAATCCTGTCAGATCTCCAGGAGAGAGGAACAGGAGGAGAAAAACATGAGAGCAATATGCAGAGGGAAAAAAACCACAACCCAACAGGCTGGAAAAAGGCAGTGCAAGAGAGATGAGCACTCAGGTTGATTTGTGGTGCCAGCACAGGCTGTCCTGAGGAATGCTGCAGCCCCAGGATGGTCCCAGATAGCACCAATCCAACTGGGATCAGAGATCCTCAGATCAACCTTCACAAGAGATGCATCCCTTCCCTTCCACATCACTTTCCCCAAAGAGTAAATGCAGTTCTGTCACACACATGAGGTGTCATTCCTCCAGCAAAAAACTGCAGCCCATCAACCCATCAGCTTTTCTATCCTTCCACAAGTGAATTCAGCATTTCTGGAAGGTGCCCCTTCAATAAATCCTGGTTTTGTTTTATCTGCCTGTAACAATAGCATAGTAGTAAAATAGTTGGACAAACAACCAAAGCTGCAACTTTATAGCTAGGTTTAAAAATACTTCCAGATGCTTAAGACATTTCTGAGGTTCAGGTCAAGTAGACCCAAGGCAGCAAGCTTCGATTTTTAATTTCCTTTCCTTCTACAGAATTATCAGGGCTTGGCTGAAGCAGTTAAACCACCAGTGCAGTCTGGCTCTGGGAAGAGCTTCCCAGTCAGAGGAACTTCAGTAAGTTAAATAACCACACGATCCAAAAGCAGACCTGTGTTGGCAGAGACCTCAAGGCCACTAAGAAAATCTTCCCACTTTATGCCCCCAAATTTGTAAGATCCAAAGAAGAATGAAGTGGAAGGTGCAAATACACGTGCCAGAATGATGAGTCTCTTATTCAGATGATCTCAATTTAATTATACTGTAGATCATTTGCTTCCAGCCTACCTTCACCCACTTACAAACATCCAACTCCAAGAAACTAGGTACAGGGATGAATAGATCTCTAAATTAACCTCTTGCACCACAGTTTTAAGTATTTCAACAGCCATGAGGTACATGGAGTACCATATTTCTTCTTACAGAGATTTTCCAACTCTGGTGATTATATGATTCTATACTAAAGGACATGGTTTAGTGGGGAAATATTGGTAGCAGGTGGACTGGATGATCTTGAAGGTTTTTTCCAACCTCAGTGATACTACGATTCTACACTAAGACAGAGAAATAAAACTCAAACACAGAAAACTTCAGGCCATATGTAGGCCTGAAATTACTGCTTAGAGTTTAGTCAAGTTAGTTAACGACAGAGAAAAGAGTAATTGGCACTTGTAGAGCAGATGAGCCATGTAGACAGGGAGGAGCTGGCAGGAACATCAGTCCCATCACTCCGTGACTGCAAGAAATCTGCAGGCTGTGAGACAGGAAAATGGCAAAACCTCATAAAAAACAACACGCTCGTTGAGCCCATGTTTTTTAAGGCCCAGCAGAACCATGAATGGCAATGGGTGGGCTTGGCTTTTGGAAACAATCCACAGCTCTGTAATGCAGAAGGACAGCAGTGATGGCTTTGCAACAAGTCTCCCTCTCCAAGCAGCACGCTCCTCTTCCACGCTGTCCCACTGACAAACACAGAATCATAAAATAGCTGATGTTGGAAGGGACTTAATGATCATTTAGTTCCAACCCCCCTGTTATGGGTTGGCTGCTCCTCCCTCAAGCTCAAGCTGCTCAGAGCCCCATCCAAGGCCTCAAGCACCTCCAGGGATGGGGCACCCACAGCTCTGGGAAGCAGTGCCAGGGCCTCTGCCCTCTGAGTAAAGCATTTCCACCAAACATCTAACCTAAATCTCCACACTTGTAGTTAAAAGCCATTCCCCCTTGTCCCATCACCATCGCCCTGCCCGCTGTCACCTCTGTTGATGGACTCCAGGATGTAGTTGGCCTTCTGGACTGCAAGAAAACACTGCTGGTCATTGGCAGCTTTTGTTAGGCTACTCTGCAGGCTAAACTCAGAGCAATGGCTACTTGGCTTCATTTCTCTTTCAGACCTCAGGGTGCAAGGTTACATAGGCAAGTACATCTAATTTTTTATTTTTTTTTATTTTTTAATATATAATCTATGTTAGTTGTTCCAATTTAAGCTCTCACTTCTCTCGACAAACCTTGCCTCGTCCACATTGCACACAAACATCCTGAAGATAAGCCCTTAACACACTGTTTGCCAAAACATGTTTAACTCACCAGGGAGGGAAAAGAGAGCAGGGTAAAGAGGAATCAGGTTAATTTTCATGGGATCACAGAGGACGGCTTGGGCTGGAAGAGACTTTAAAGATCACCTAGTTTCAACCCTAATTATTATCTGCTTCCAATTATTAATTTTGCTGGAAACAGTGCTTCAAAAGAAGGGGATGAGCTAGCAAGAATTCCCAGAACCAAAAACACAGTTCATGCCCCAACTGCAAATCTGCAGGAGGCAAAGAGAGAAAAAAAAAAAAACACAAAAAGGAAACTGCACAACCACCAGTAAGCAGAACAAAACAGAAGAGGGGGAATTCTTTGCGAGGTGTTGTCAGGTGATAGGAACTAAGCACATGGCATAGCTGAGAGCCACACAGCTCTGCAGCCATGCTTAATGTCAGTCTCCCAAAAAATGCAAGCAACGAGCAGTTGACACTTGAGCATGCTGGCAGCTCTTTGTGCACCAGCTGGCCTTGTTTTGGGGCCCATTTGTCACCCCTCTGAGCATGCTGAGCGGAAAGAAAACTTATTACACAGTGGGGAAAAAAAAAAAAAAAGAAAAAGCAGTGGTGGGAAGAAGCCTGATTATGGTTAAAAGGAAAGGTGCAAATGGGAGAGAACCAAATGGATGTGTGCAGGTATTGCAGGAAACAAGAAACACCAGGAGCCACTCTGAATGGAGCTCTGTTGCCCACGGAGATGATAAAGTGGCTTTAGCCATTGAGTTGCCCAGCTGCAGCTCTGTGGATGAGCATTTCTCCTCCCAGCCATGGCTGAATGCTCCCAGAAAGGATTTTACTCACTCCCTCCCTCAGTATGGAAACACAACCTGAGGGCTGAGAAAGGTGACTTAAAGAAAAAGCTAGGACTTACATCCCACACTGGCTATAAACGGGATCGACTCCTCCCCTGGTAGATAGTATGGGGCCTGCAGTGGGAAAGACTGCATAAAAATAAATAAATCACTGCACTCACTTCAATTAGGAGCTGAATTTGGCTGCAGCTAAATCAAGGTGGAAGAGGGAGAATTGGTGGTTTGGATTCTGGCTGCTTCCAAGCTTAAGGATGCTCAGATTCAGGTTTGAAGCAGCTTCTCATTTTGCAGCAACTGCACAGAGTGATTAAGGATTTTATTAAGTATATTTCTTTTCCTTTTTGCCTTGCATATGTTTCTTAAAAGTTTGAACTGCAGCCTCCTGGCCACTTAGGGAAAATGACATAAAAGCTGCTTCTGAGTCCCGGATAAAGAAAGCTGCAGGGATACAACACGTGGAAAAGCTGGGGAGGGATCCAGCTGGTGGCTTCAGAGGAGGCTGCAGGGGTTGGAACAAACTACTGCTGAAATCAGTGAGGCCTGAAAAGGTGCACAGCACGCTGCTATCTCCTGTGCTCACCTGCGTGGGACCAGCAGATAACACAGGATCATGGTGGGTTTGGCTGCTGGGAACTGGAGAGCTCGGATATATGCACGCATCTCCGCTGAGCCAAAGTGAACCTGACCCAGTGGGATCTCCGTTGCTCTGGGTCACACCTGCTCAGCAATGCCACGATGCAGGTGCCCTGCTCTGCAAGGTGATTCCCACCCCGAGGTCACCTGCACGGAGCTCATGGGCTGATTAACTGCAAGAGACGGTGACATTGATAAGGGCCCTGGAGACACTCGCTGCTCAAGTGTTGTGGTGCTGCAGATCACCAGGTATTAATTGAAACATCTGTTAAACACAAGATCAAGGTTGGAGCCACAAATAAACATCCTTCTAAAAGACACCCTATAGATTTCAGATTTACAAAGGAGACGTGAGGTATTGATTATTTTCCCTCCTGGAGAAGAACTGGATTTAAATAGATTTTTTTTTTTCCCCTCACCTTCCCTCTTGATGAAGCACAACTTCACAGGGACAGAGATTAAACTAAACCAATAGGGAGCTCAGGCTCAGCATCATGAGTTCAGTAGGAGCATCCTTGAGCCTGCTGTAAAAGCAAAAGGGAGAATGGGAGGACAGCAGCTCAGCAAACACGTTGGGGTTTAGCTCAGTGAACACATTTGGCCCCCAAAAGATTTGGGGCCTCTGTGTTCACTTCTCTTGACTTCCAGTGTAAACCAACAAAGCCAAATTCTGAAGTCCTGAAGAGAATACCAAAGCAGCACCACAGAGCCTGTTTTGGTCCACTGGTGAAGCTGAAAATAATCCCAACTCAGACCTGAATCAGAAAATAATCTCGATGCATTTCTAGCACCTGAATTTCAGTAGAAATCCAGAAGTGCAAATCTCCATCTCCCAGCTTTTCAGACACTGAATGGATGGTGAATGACTGCCCTGGGGGCAAGGAACCTACCTAATGTGACTCACAAAGAAGTTCAGGGCTGTTCACATCTGCTGTTTCAGTTGATGGGAAAAGGGACTTCATTTATTCAAAGTACACCAGGGTCTCCAAAACTCACGTACAGCTCAGAAGCTAAAGTCTTTAAGTCCTGGAAGTACGACGTAAACTTATAAATCGGGGCTGCAGATAAAACCTGGCATGTTGAGACACCAGTAAGGCAGCACTTTCCAACCACAAGCCATCTACAACGCACACCTCGGTGCACAATGCGTCCCTAAACTCACTTTATCAACCAACCTACAAAGTGCTGAGCTGATCACCGACACCAACGTGGTGCCAGGGCTGGAGCAACTCCAGGGCACATCTGCACAGCCAACCAATGAGTGTGGGATGAATGCTGGAGGCAAGGACCATAACTAAAGAAATGTCACACCTGCTTCCGCCCCTTAACCCTACCTGCAGGGTCAGGCTATGCTCACACAGGTTATTTTTACTTACGTAGATTGGCAATTATTAAACATAACGGCTCTTGCTATTGTATCTGTACCCTCATTAGGGCTTGTGTGTGAGGCTAAATAGTTTTCAAGTGATTTGTAGCGAAGCTAATAACCAGCGGATGCTTCCAGTCAAGCTGAAGTTTGAGGGCAGAAACTCTTGGCACTGCTAACACCATCCTTAACAGAAGGAAGCTTTGCATTTCCACCTCTCTCTCCAGAACCCTTTAGGTACTCTAAAAATCCAGCACTGAAGAAGCCTGGTATTGCCTCATTCAACAAGTAAAGGGCCATGTAAGAATTTAAGGAGCACCCAGCTGGATTCTGGGAGCCCATCTGCATCCCATCCGTTCCCCAGGGCATTTTCTGAAAGCTAATGAGTGAGCTCTCCCTGCATTATGGGTCTTGTAATGTGTAAGGTAAAGCTGGTGCCCGAGAGATGAATCATCCCAGAGAGATCCCCGGTGGGCAGGCAGGAGGCCAAGATTGCTGCAGGTTGCTCCAAAAGGGAGCTGTGATGAGGAGGCCGCTCGTGTCCGACCGGACCTCCCCGACACGTCGTTAGCTGTGTTAGCTCTGGGTGGAGGCCAATCTGATAGCCGGCATCACATCGCTTCCTTCCCTCCCTCGCAGAGAAAAACGAAGGGTTTGATCTTTCTTCCACCGCCGTCCTCCTGGGATCTCGTTTCCAGACGTTCCCGTGTTGGCTTGGTTCCCACCCAAACATAGCTCGTGATTTCTGGAGAACATCTGTGAGCAGTGAAGCATCAAGCACTCGGTGAGGGAAACTCGGAGAAATCAGTGCCAGGGCACAGGCAGGTTCTGCAAGTCCTTGGTCCTTACGAAGGACTCTCCTTGTCTTTCTAATACAGAATGAAGTTGATGAGATCAGAGAACAGGGTTGCAACAACCACACACCCTTTCCCAGGCACTGGAACATCCCTCTTTCCATCAGCCAACACAGTGCTGCAGAGATCCCATTCCCAGCACAGAAATTACACAGCCACTGTGCTGGTTTGATCCGAGGGCACAACGTGACCCACCGTGTTCATAAAACCAAGCCAAGTTCTGCTCCTCATCAAAACGTGAGTAACAACTTTCTCATCACACAGATCAACAGACTCCTCTCCTGAATCTGAGCCACTGGTCTCATGCAGAATGTGACAAACCACCAAGTGCACTCAGATCTACTTATAAAAAAATTATTTTTGTCTTGGATCTCCCTGATCTATGTACTGTCTGGAACCCTTTCTCAGGCTGACAACGTGACAACTGATGCTGAATAAGGAGAAGGAATATTCCTCCTGTCCCTCTTCTCCATCTTCAACAAGGATTTGTGTCTACGAGGTGATTTCCCAAGTCCTACAGACTCAGACACCACAGGATGTGGCAAGACTGATTTTTACAGGATCTCAGGCTCTCAAGTTGCTTCTGCTGGAGACCATCTAAGTAAAGCAAAAATGACATTTATTTTTTTCATCTCCTGAAAACTGCACAAGTTATCACTTAAGGAGACAAGGTACAGTACAGCCCACACACAGAGACACAGCAAGGACATGGCTGAGTCATGGGCTGAGCACCCGAAGGGCTTTCAGGCAGCCACATCACAGAGCAACGCTGCCTGGCTCAGCATCCCAGCCTGTTTCTAACTCGTTTTGTTTTTCATTTCTCATCCTCTTCTCCTCTTCACAGAACCATCACCTATCCCGAGTCAGAAGGGATCCACAAGGACCACTGAGTCCAACTCTGCTCCACCCTGCACCCCCTAATCCCAAACCCTACATCTGAGAACCGTATCCAAACACTTCTTGAACTCATGTCTCAGATGTCCAACTGCAAAATTGGCTTCGTGTCCAACAATGACTTCAACCTCCCATGCATGGACAGTTTGGTGAGCAGAGCCACATTGGTTGTCCAACTTCAGAAGAGGCTTTGCACCCAGCAGTGACCTTGACCTCCATGCTTGGGTGAGCAGAGCCAGACAGCACCCAGCAAAGCTGCACTGCTACGAAACGATGAGAACAAGAACAAGAAGTAGCAGCCCCATCACAAGTCTGCACTGGCCAGAATTCACCTGGTGTTGGTATTCAGTGCAACCCTCTGGCCGTCACACCACTGCTGACACTACAACTAGCAAAGGAGTCTGAGCCAGATTATTTTTAGAGCACTGTAAAAAGGGAAAAAGGAAGCATACTGCATACATCCATACCCCAATTAACAAGCTAGGCAGCTTTCTCTGTCCATGGTCCCATCTGCTTTCTGATGCTGAATATTTGGCAACTATCCCCTCTCTTTAGAAACCCCGAGTAGGACTCGCTCCTTTTCATGACACATCACGATCCCAATCCTGCCAGGTTCTCCTGAGCTTTCCTGCAGATCTCTCAGCTCAGGAAGGCGTGAGGGTTATGGTATGAATCCCCCTGCTGACATGTTGGAGGAAACAGCCTTCAAAATTCCACACACTCTAACTTTGCTCTTTTCTCTTGTTGTGCCTGAAATGAGAGCTTCTAAGAAATACACTCTACTGCAAGTACATGCTCTGAGAACTTCTTTCATTGTTATACAGAGGCAGTGAGAGTTTTAGAGTTACCGAGGGGTAACAGGTGCTCTTAGATGGCCTTAAAATGAATGAATGAATAAAATCTGCCATGCATTTATACAGGGATAAATGCTAATTAATCACAAACTCGGCAGTAGGTTTAGGTTTTGCAACAAGGCCTTGTTTAAACACAAAATTTCATCACTAAATGAACTTGATGTGGGATGCAAGAGTTAGGTTACAAGACTGAAGGAAGGATAGGGTTAGGGTTAGAGTACTTTGGTTTAAATGCATTCATTTCAATTCTCAGATTTGCAGCCGATGGACAGATGAAAGAGATGCAGTTATGGCTGAAGTGGATGTCCCATGAGCCTAAATTTAACAGTTTTTCTCCAGCATTTACATTCAGGGTACCAAAGAATCAGATCTGAATGTTTTTACTCCCTTCCTCCATGGCAGAAGGGGAACAAATCTCCGAAGAAAAGCACAGATTACACCAATGGGACAGGTCTGGTTCAACCTTGAATTAACCAGCTCTCATTTACTGGACACAACCCCTGCAATTTGTAACTCTCTGGGCCAGATCAACTCAATCACAGCTCTAAAATGGTAAAACAGCTCAACAGAACCTGACAGGGATCACGGTGGATTTGCACTGCATTGTACATCCTCCCTCCCATACTTCACACCTCGGGTCAGGGTTAAGCTTGACCACTGCTGGAGGCAGCTCTGCTAAACCACAGCAAATAACATTTACCTTTACAGTTTCCTTTCTCCACGTGTGTAGATCATGAGAGGGCAAGGTGAAACTTTACAAGGGCAATTAGAAGCCACAGGGCCACAACAGCTTTATAGCACTGAACTTCTCAATCAGCCAATTGTTCTCGTTCAAAGTTTTTTTCCAATGACAGACCAATAAAAGTTATCACAAAAAAACTATGTGAAAAACCTCTGCTGAGCAATCTCAGGTCCCAAAGCCAGGATGTCACTACCTCAGTTGTCTTTTGCTTTAAAAAAATGAGCACTGATTCCCAGGCTCAAACAGAGAAACAAAAACAACAGGGATTTGTTCTGGCATTGAGACGCTTTGGTGTTAGTCACCTTGCAGATCAAAAGAGATAAGGAGATTGTAAATCTCTCTAACCCACCCGTGCAAAGCAGGTGCCGGAAAATCAGCGCAACAAAACAACAGCAAAGCAACCGATGGATCCATTAAACCAAGGCAAGGGAGCAAGATAAAACATGGAACAAAAAAATACTACCAAGGTTGAAAAGGGACCGGGATTGACCCTTGGAACATGCTGAGGCTGCAGGTTGCCATCGTCCCAAACTCCAACAGTCTTGTGTGACCAACTCTGCAGGATCCCAACCCAGAGGACCCTTTTTGTGCCAAGAGCATTTAGCAAACTGGGACTTTTTGGCCACGAGCTTCAGTGGGAGCAAGGACTGGAGCAGCTCCAGCAGCTGAGGAGCACTGCTCCCCTCTTAACTTCCCCCCCCAGCTCCAGTCCTGTCCATGAGCTGTTTTGGATCCTCCCTATGGCAAAAATCTTTAGGATTCTTGGAACTAATTATCTGGCCATTTTAAATAGATATATATACACGCATATCTCAATTTTCCCACCCGTTCTTCCTCAAATAAAGACTTTGGTGATGAAGTCGGTTGGGTGGCTCACACTGACAGCAGAAAAAAAAAAACAAACAACTGAAGTCAGTCATTACTTCTTAAGGAGAAGTAAAGAGACACAAGTGATGCAGTCCCAAATATCTGGGTTACTTGGCACCCCCGGAGGCTCAGCCTGGTTGGCTCTGCCAATGGGGAGTGGTGTGGCTCGGGTGGTCACTTGCTGAGCAGAGGTGGCTGGAACTGGATAGACTTCAAGGATCCTGGCAGTCCAACCCATTCTAAAATCCTAGAGTGGCCGTGCACTAACGGGCAACCAGTTCCCATGGGCAACCTGATCCAACTCTACAGGTTGCAGGAAGGAAACAGTCACAGCCACAGCTCCCCATACAACTCACTAGATAAAATAAGAAAACAAAAAGCAACAGTGAAGCGAGCTAGGAATTGCACACTGCAAAGAAACCAGAGCTTCAGTAAAATCTTCCATACCCAACCCCACGCCTGCACTGTTTGCACAGAAAATTAGCTACTGCATTCACCAGCAGAAACAATCCCATTTGCTAATCCTACACCATCAGCGGTGGGAAGGAAGCAGCACTGCCGCCGGTCAGGGACTGGATAGCGTGGAAATTAAAAGCAGAAGAGACAGGGAGGGCAAAAACTGCATCCTTTGCTCATAAAAGATCGGAGGATGAACGATGAGGTCGAACAGCACTTCGCTGAACTTCTCACGGGTGGGGACGGTCCGGTCCCGGAGCCCCTTGCCCTGGGGCATCGCATCCCATTATTCCCAGTTTAGGGCGAGTGCTGCACGAAACCACCGTGCTCCTGAGTAGGAGCGGCAGACGGCAAAGCTGAACGGCAGCGGGAGCCTGAGAGAAAGCACTAAGAACGCAAAGTGAATTCCTGCGATGCTGGACGAGAAAAAGCTCGGGGGGGGGGGGGGGGG
>VXAB01002539.1:83542-95660 GCA_013399175.1 Odontophorus gujanensis | reverse complement strand
CTTCCCCCTTCCTTCCTTCTCTTCCCCCTTCCTTCCTTCTCTTCCCCCTTCCTTCCTTCTCTTCCCCTGCCCCTTTTCCCCTTTCCCTTTTCCTCAACCTTTTTATTTATGTATTTATTTATTCATTTTAACCATTTGCAATGGGTCGAAGATACACCAAGAGGAGATCAGCAAAGCTTGATTTTCAGTTTCCCTCCCCCAGCTGGTGCTGTCACTATGGGATTCCTTCAGCCCTGGTGGAAGAAGCTTTCAGAGCTGTGCCCCACTGTGCAGAAGCATCATCTCCCCTCTTTCCAGAGCCAAAGGACAGTTCAAATTAAGAAAAAATTATTCGGAATTGCTGTCCCTGGAGGTGTTCAGGACACGCAGAGATGTGGCACTGAGGGACATGGTCATTGGGCATGGTGGGGGTGGGATGGGATTGGACTTGGTGACCTTCAAGGTCTTTGCCAACCTGAATGGTTCTGTGATTCTGATGCCAAATTTGCTGATATTTTGGATGTAAATGCAGAAATCCCTCCTCTCCCACACACAGTGTAGAAGGTTTCATTTCATATTGTCTATGGAGTGATCTGTACTTTTATGGACACTCAAAGGAATTTTTTTTTTCCTTATTTGCTATGAAAAATTCCAGTCCTGTCGTTTATCTTTGTAGACCTGAAAGTGCCTTATGATTACCAGTGCAAAAAGAGGGATGGGATACTAATTGCCTCAGTTTTACAATGACTTGAATGCACAATAAAGCTATATAAACGTCCATTCAGATGATAAAATGGCAGAGGAATGGCTGATTAGCTGGTCACTGCCTCTCACAGCTAATAACAGCATTATTACGAAAGCATTTCATGTGTGCTTCCTTCAGTTATTCACGTGGCCTGAATTTGTCTGGCTCCGTTTCTTTGCAGGGAGGGAAGACATTTGAAATTGTTGGCTTTCAGCTTCTTTCCAGACTGGGAGTCCAAACACTTCGTGCCTTATGACAATGAATGTACAGGAAAGGTCTCGACCACTTTTGAATGTCCCATTTGAACATCACTCAGAGAAGTGGTAGAGGCACTCAAGAATTGTGGAGATGCAGCACTGAGGGGCATGGTCAGTGGATGTGGTGGGGATGGGTTGGGGCTGGACCTGGTGATGTTGGAGGTCTTTTCCAATCTTAGTGACCCTATTATTCCGTGATTTTGCAGCTTTGCTACACCTCCTGTTTGTCCAGTACCCATTCTTGTCACCACATACCCACTTTCAGATGGGAGAGGGAGCCAGAATGACCCAAAACTTTTTGGTTTTATGCAGTGGCATAGGGATGGTCAAGGTTTAAACCTTTATTTTTTCTCCTGGATGAGTACAGTAGTATTTCTAAGTATCAAACTGTTTTTTTCTACCAATCTATTGTAACGATACCAAGATGTATTCATTTTGTTCTGAGCTCATCTCTGTGTAAATTGGATTAGATATAATGTGGGAGATCTTGCTGATTTGCTTCACTTTCCATTAAACGACACTGAAGTCTCACTTTGCTGCAGTTGTTGGGAGGCTGGTACTTGCTCCCCGTGTTTCTTTTTGACATATTTCTGCAAAAAAATTTATGAGGCTTCAGGGCTGTGGTGTGAGGGTAGGAAGGCTGTAGCTGCTTGGTGCTGAATGGGGCTTTGCAAACACGTTGGTAGCTCAGAGATGCTGTGTCTGCATCATCCCCTGAAGGCGTTCAAAGCCAGGCTGGATAGCCTCTGGGCAACCTGAGCTAGTGATTGATTTTAGTGGTTAGCAACTCTGCCAACCAAGGGGGCTGTAACTAGATGATCTTGGAGGTCCTTTCCAACCCAAGTCATCCCACGATTATGTGATTTTCTATGATTTTGTGTATAGGCTAGAAAACATTTTTTCTCATTTCAGTTATGAACATCTTAGGAAAGTTTTGATTCTTTCTCACACCAGTAGTAACACGGTGATGCAGTGGTCACTAACTTGGGCTGGTAGAGCTTATGTCTGTTATTTAGCTCTCCTCCTGAAATGAAATTAATATGCGAGCTGAGCATCCCTCATAAAATGCCTTAACTGTATGTATCTTTGGGAAAATGTATGATGGACTACAAGATCTTGGAGATCTTTTGCAACCTTGATGATTCTGTGATTCTATGATACGAAGGGTTGTTGAAGGCTATAGTAGAGAGAAATAAACACACCTGGGGGTTTCCTGTCTGCTTTTTCTCCTCTCTGCCCCTGGCAATCAGCAATACAAAGACTATTAACATAGTGTCTAAAGGACACAATTTGAGAGCTGATTCATGCAGCAGTTCCCTGAAGGCTGTATTTGCTGCTTTGTGCCCTTGGGGTTATGTTCCCCATTTAGCTTTCCCTCCAAACCCAGTGCAGTGCATCAGTTCTGCCTTTCTCTTTGTGAGTTTCATTTAAATAAAGTAATAGCGTCACATTCCATAAACAAACTGTGAAGTATATCCCTATGTATTATTTGCACTGGGATTAGAAACAGGAAAACAATCACTGTGTTGTTATTCAAACACAACGATATCCACCTACAGGATGTCACTATTTGCAAAATGAACCTTTAATTACTGGTGGCTTCCTGTGTTCTGAGTCTCCTCATTTGTCAGTCGATAGCAGGAGGTTTGGTGGGTCTAAAATGGCATTATTAATCAGGTTTGTTGTTGCTGCTTTCATCTGTAGGTGTTTCCAGTTTTGTTCTTAGTAAGTTGGACCAGTCCTCCAGGTGGTTTAACCAGAACCACTCTATTGCTGTGAGGAGAGAAAGGGTTGTCTGAAAGTTTGTCGAAAACAAAATTGGGAAGAGGAATGAGACCCAACATCCATACACCAAAATAACAGAATAGATTAATGACTGCAGCAAACTGCTCAGTTCGGCTCTCTTGGTCTCCATTTCTGCTTAATGACTGGATACTTCTGGGGAAGATGGCCTTGAGACAGATCAACTGAAGGAAGCATGATGATCTGAGAGTTACGGGAGGATGGGTGTTATCAATCCCTCTAAGCAAATCTGAGGGATTCAGTTTATGTAACTGTGGATTTTTAGAACTGAAATATTGCCACCTGAGCACGTGATCTGTTCTGTATAGGCTGGGATGATGTGTCTTGAGCTCTGGGCTTTGTGAACTACATTGGCTAGATCTTGGCCAACTCTAAAGGGATTCCATGTGACACGTAGGAAGTGAAAGTGTTTGTAAGTAGACATCTAGTCACTGCCTGAAGACAGCCTGTATCCCTAAAACCTCATTGCTGAATGATTGTATTGGAAGGTGCTAACATGTGCTGAGGTATCCTTCAGCGTGACTAGGGCTTCCAACATCCACTCTAACTGGAAGTCTTGTCATCCCCATTCAGAAGTCAGACTGCTCTGTACCTGCTATAAGGATTCAGAACCAAGGTCATAGCATCTCAGTAGAAAATACTTCATGTGCGTGTGGGGAGTTACTACATTATGGTGAAAAAGCTTTCCAAAGTGGAGAAAAGATAAACAGGGTGCTTAAATGAAATGAGTCTAATGTTTTTTATACAGCTGTCAGTTTTATGAACAATCCATAAACATACATTGTGAGCTGCTTTCATAGCTTATGTAGAGCTATCAAACCCACAACTCAACATTAATCCGCTGTTTAAGTGAATGAATGATGCAGCTGAATACAGAAAACCACATCTAATTGGGTGGTCCTCAAGAGCAATTGCACTAACCAAAAATAAAGAGAAAGGGCAGATTTTCTGCTGATGTAAGTTTGTTATATCACATCATATCATACTGTATGCACTGAATTATCATTTCTTTTCCTTATTTTTTATTTCTGTTTTTCCATTCTGAGGTCTAGTCCTCGGAATAAAGATCGTATTTAACTTTTACTCAAGAAATATTTTCCAATTAGACTATTAGTAATTAATATCTTTCTTTATATCTGTGGGGTTTTTTTAGTGTCTGCAGCCTCCAGCTGTGGGTCAGGATCACACAGTGCTGTACTAACACTGAAGAAAATTTAGCATTAGTAAACGACAAAATACAGAAGGTGAGATGCTTCCTGAAGTCTTCAGTACGTTGCTTTAATCTCAGTAAATAAGATTATTAAATAAAGGTACAAGAGGAAAATTGCAAGCTTTGATTAACGGAAAGGAATCCAATCATTGCACTGCATTTATTTTATTCATTTAGTTTACATATAAATTTAGCAAACAAAGTTTTTTTTGCCATGCCAATGTTCAACCATGAGGAAAAGCTATGTTATTATTATTATTTGATAAACAGTGTGCTCTCTCAATTCTCCTACCTTAGTTGTGAACCTAATTCTATAATGCCTCCTCTGTAAAGCGTCTTCCCTTCACTTCCTATCTGGTTTCATTTCTCTCTGAGTATCATAAGTATCTGAGTATCTGATCCACAAGGGTCCCATAGAGGAGCTGCTGCCCTTGGAGCAGAAATGTTCCTCCTGGCTGTCAGACAGTCATCCAGGAGCACTGTTATGATACTGCAAATGGATCAGATAAGAACTGTGATAGCAAAAGAGTACTGAAATGTGATGAAGGACTTGATGAACTCCATTGGTTTGGTTTGGAGGTGAGTGGAATCTCAAGAGAGAGTCAGCAAACCAGTGTAGCATCAACTGTATACGGACTGACCAGCTCTCCACTAACTTTTCCTTTCAAAATCTTTCCAGGCCAGGTTGGACGGGGGCCTGGGTAACCTGATCCTGTGCCTGGTGTAGTGAGTGACAACCCTGTCCACAGTAGGAGGGTTGGAACTTGATGATCTTGGAGGTCCATTCCAACCCAAGCCATTCTATTATTCTATCCAGTGGTTTAGTTCTTCTAGAAGCCTCCACCAGTTCAATGACATAGCCCCATAAATCTCTGAAAGCAGCAGAGGTGCATATATCAGTGAAACATCTGAAGAGCACAAGTGCAATATTTCAATTAAAGGGATCTACTTGATATGAGCAGACAATGATCGTGTCCTTGGTATCTGGGGCAAGGGTGAATTATCCAGCTCCTGTTGCTCACCTAACTCTGTGAGCTAAAGATAGTAATAACTACCTTCCAAAGTCCCGAGAGAGTTAAGGATTAATTGCTCTATAGTACTCAACATTTATTTTCACACAATCAGTGCCACTGGGAACAGAAAAATAAGCTTTGCAATTACTATTACATACCCATGGGAGACCATTCGCTCATGGAGTGTTTGAATAAAACAGAAAAAAAAAAATCATTAAAAAATATTTATGTTTAAGCAGAAAAATAAAGAGAAACTCTTCGGGGCTCAGGAAGAAGAACAAGAACAACAACAAAAAAAAGCCATGCAAACAATTACACAAGCAACTTTCTCTGAACTCAAGATGGCAGTATGCTAGAAATAGAGTGAATTAAGGTGGGTAGAATGCTATGCATTATTAAAACGACACTATTTATGCTGGGAACATGGTAAAACTGCTCCAAGGTACATGACGTGCCAAAGGCACAGAGGAAACAGGGTACCTGGCTCTCTTCTTTTATCCTCAGAGCTTTGCAGAACACTGGAAGAAAGAGGAGGTAGCAAGAGCAATGCTATGTGTGCAGGAAACTGATAAGCAAATACCTATCATCACTACAAGCATATTTCTCAAGATAAATTTGTCCTGGGAGTTTTCTTCCCCGGTTGTAGCCACCAGAAAGAAATGTTTTGCACTCAAAGCAGAGAAATCTCTGGTGGAAGGAGACCCACCTCCTCGATGGACACCAAATGCTAAATGAGCAGAATGCTTGGCTCAGAGTAGTAGATATAAAGGTTCCACTTTATCGAGAGAGGATGTGACACAGCTGAAGTCCTTGTGGGGAGGGCAGGAAATTGAATGTTTCACACAACCCAGTCAAATGCATCACAAAGCTGCATTGTGCAGAGGGCTTTTACTGTTGGTGTCCATAGATCACACCTCAGATTGGGTGATGAGATCAGCAGTGGATCATGTCATGAACGTGGTAGAATCATTAAGGTTGGAAAAGACATTTAAGAACACCTTGTCTAACTGGCAGGCCAACCCCACCATGACCACTGACCACATCCCTCAGTGACACATCCCCCACAACTCTTGAACACTTCTAGGGACAGTAACACCACCACTTCTCTGTGCTCTCACAGCAGAGAACTGCGAGCAGTGCTGCTGGGGATGCAGCCCCTCGGGGACACTTTCTCAGAGAGGAAGGTTTCTACCCACTGTCCCAGTTGGGAGCTCTTCCTCCATCCCTTCTTAAGGAAATACTGTTTGCTGCAACTCATATTTCCTGGTGTAGCTGCTGAATATCACAGTTAAGGGTTCACGCTGCTTACTTGATTCCCTCATCTGACACATTTCTTACATATCTGCTGCCTCCAGGTTATATCTGTGCAAGCAAATTAAGTATCCTTACTGTATGTTAGCAAAACATTGCATCTATTGATGGAGTGAAGTGTTACATTCTAAATCCCTCCAACACACACCAAAAAAAATTAAACATAGTTTCTGGGTGGAATAAGAACTGACAGTTCATTCTCTTGAATGAATGCTGTCTGGGAGGAATTTGTCTTATATAAAAATGCCATTTTCCAGATGATTGTTGTTGGCTTTTTTTCAGACATCACTTCTTTCCTTGTAAGCATAAAATGGTTTCATGCACAAAACCTTTTAGACTGACTATAGAAAACAAGGAATCTCTCCTTTAATCCGGGGATATTTGCAGGCGAAATCATGTTAGATTTAACTGGATTGACAGAAAAGGATTTTCCACTGCTCCTATCTTTTCTGACAGTGTAAATGTCAGTGACATGATGGTATTCCAGAAGCAATTATTTCCCCTGTGAGGCCCTGGTCTCATTGCCTGTACCCAGAGCGGGATGACAGCCGAGGAGTGCGGGTGTATGACATTATTGTGACACCACTGTGTTGCCACCATCTCCAAGAGGTTTTGCAATGGCCTTTTCAGGGAAAGCTTCTAAAAACTGTGGCCACTCCTGTACCCCTCTGGAAAAATATCAGGCATATAAAGACGTACTTCCCATAGAGAGATGACCATTATCCAAGGAGATGAATTAATGCATGTCAAGGGAAGTGAAGCATCAGGCTCCAGTACTTCTGAGTTGAGATCATGGTGTTTAATGGGGTAAACTGTCCTGATGCACTGACTCTGTGTTGACGTCTCCTGCCATACCTGTTGACTCTGAGAAGGATTTCACAGAAAGGTGATGAGCATTTCTCAACAGCTGAAGGTCTTGCTGCTGTATTTTGCCTCAGAGGTCATAGAATCATAGAATCACCATGGTTGGAAAAGACCTATAAGAGCATCCAGTCCAACTGCTCAACTATCACCAATAGTTCTCCCTAAACAATGTCCCTCAATGCAATGTCTAAACGTTCGTTTAATACCTCCAGGGTTGGTGACTCCACCACTTCCCTGGGCAGCCCATTCCAGCACCTGATACCTCTTTCAGAGAAGAAGTATTTCCTAACATCCAGTCTGAATTTCCTCTGGCACATCTTGAAGCCATTCCCTCTCATCCTTTCACTAGTTACAAGAGTGAAGAGGCAGACCCCCAGCTCACTACAACCTCCCTTCAGGCAGTTACAGAGAGCAGTAAGGTCTCCTTTCAACCTCCTCTTCTCCAGACTGAACAATTCCAACTTCCTCAGCTATTTCTCTTAAGGCCTGTGCACCAGACCCCTCACCAGCTTCGTTGCCCTTCTTTGGGCACCCTCCAGGGCTTTGATGTCTTTCTTGTAGGGAAGGGCCCAAAACTGAACACTGAACTATGATGCAGTGCCCACAACCTGCTCTCCATTTATCAGTGCTCAATCCTCCTTGGCATAGCCCCAGTGATGTTCACCAGCGTTCAGCAAGGTTTTATTTATTTGTTTCAACAAGCATTTGGCATTTATAACATCAGTCTTCTCCCTGAACACTGTCTTATCTCTCTATTTACATTCAGTTTCCCATGTTTTCCAGTGTTTTCCTTTCTGTGTCCACCTCTTGGCCAGCAAACCCATTGGAGCAGAGCTGTTTTTCATGCTCATGTTGTGTGCTGTGCCAGAAACATTTTGATCGGCAAACAAGAACTCTGGCGGGCAATAGCAAAGAGCAATCACTCAAGCTGCACGATTTCATGCAGAGTGGGAGTGGCATCTGCGTACTGATTCATCTCAGGCTGCAGATAGCCTGAAAAACTGGGCTGTACGTAGTTGGCAAAGGAACAAATATCCCAATGCAAACACAGAGCATAGAGTCGAGCATGTGTGGATAAGAGCATGGGAAACTTTGTGCTCAGGCACGTGAGTTTTTGGTCACAGGTAACACAGGGGGCAGAACTTTTTAAGTGAATTCCTCTGTTGATCCCATTGAGATCCTGCCATCGTCAGGCATTCATGCCAGGTGAGATTCCCAGGAGAAATCAAGGGTGATGGATGTGTTTTGCACATAAAACAACCTATTGGCAACAACAGCTGGGTTAGAAAACTTACAGTATCTTTTCTCTCTTTAATGCCACTAGTTCTCTGAGGGTGAATTCAAAGGCAGCTGTGCCGTATCTCGTACTGTTCAGGGTGGTGAGTGGGTTGCACTCACTCTGCAGTGAGTCATCCTCATCTTGTTTAACTGCAGCTTACCAATTTTCGTTTGTTTATGTGTGTGTTCCAGGCATATCTGATTGATGATGCACGCAGCTCTGGAAGCTTACTGCATCAAGTCTCCACACTTTCCATTTAAGTTTTTCAGCAGTGTGCGTGGAGACCACAGGACAGAACATAAGATGTGGAGATACAATTTGCAGAGATGAAGATGTTCTCGTTTAACCATTTATTCACATCAATATCCAACCAAGATTCTCTCTATGATTATGTGGGTTGCTCATGCAGTCCAAAAGGTCGACAGTATCCCGGGCTGCATCAACAGAGATGTGGCAGTGCTCAGGGAAGGGATTGTCCCCTCATTGTGACCTCATTGTGGCCTTTCAGTACTTGAAGTAAGCTTACAAGCAGGAAGGGGACTGACTTTTTACATGGTCTGGTAAAGATAAGACAAGGAGGAGTAGCTTTAAGCTAAAATAAGGGAGATTTAGGTCAGATGTTAGGAAGAAATTCTTTACTCAGAGAGTGGTGAGGCTCTGGCACTGCTGCTCAGAGCTGTGGGTGCCCCGTCCCTGGAAGTGCCCAAGGCCAGGCTGAATGGGGCCCTGAGCAGCCTGATCTGGTGAGAATCAACCAGATGGCAGGAGGTTGGAACTAGGCCATCTTTAAGGTCTCTTCCAACCCAAGCCATTTTATGATTCTATGATTTTAGATAACATGAGCCCATAATCAAGTCCAAGCTGAAATCTAGTCTTCCAGTTTGCTTATAACTGAGGAAATCACAGTTTTAACCAATATAATGCTAACAAGGAATCTCTTAATTGCAGGCTGTAATCAGCAAAGTCTTCATTTTAAGATATTATCAACAGTTAGGGAAAGAAACATAGACCTGTTCTAAATTGCGTTCTCTCAAATCCTATTTTGCAGCTGACGGAGTTCAAGTTAAGTGCTTAAAGCCAAAATATTTGCTCTTTGGGAACTAGCTATCAGCTATCCTGAGCTGAATTGAAAGTGTCCCAGTTTAAATAAATAAGACATTATTTCAGAATAACAAGAGCCAAAATCATATATAAGAAGTTAGATGCGATGGTAACTGTTTCCCATCTTCTCGTTGCAGAACTGATGAACCAAAGGCTGCAAAACACATTCTGCAAAGCAAATGGTTGTTTTTTAACCAGTGATGTGCATGCTCCACACCACCCGTGCTTGTCATGCAATGTGAGGCCTGGTCTGTTCCTGGGTAGCAAAAGGACTCTGTATTAAATGTCAGTATTTGCATATTTTTCTTTAACTACAGCTACAGAAGCAAATAGGCTCCTTGTCAAGAGCCAGACTGTAAATAGTGAAGTTTTATCACAGTGCACCACAGTTTGCATCTTTAGATAACCTTCCAGTTTTTCAAGATCCACTGTATCATATAATAAAAACAGCATCAAGTCCATATACAGCCTCTTTGTTGGGCTTTCTGAGTGGAATTTACCTGTTTAAGCATAAGCAGCATCAATTAATGTGGCCCATCATAGCCATAGCCATGGTACAAGACCTCTAGGATGTGCAATACATCTCTGCTCTGCTGGGCAGGCAGATGAGCTGCAGGTATTAAGTTGAAGCAAATGTTTTTTCTAATGGTGTTTGTGGGTCCTGAGCTATGAGGCACAATGTTGGAGGTGTCCATATACCTCCCAGGGCTTGTAGCAGTTATTGGGAGCCTAATTTCTTGAGTCCAAAGAATACTGTAATTTTCCCAGTGTAGACATTAGAGTCTGCTCAGATGAAACTCACATGAAGAACACTTATCTCTGTCCTTTGTCAATAATGCAGCTCAGAGATGACTCCTTCAAGTGTGGAAGCCTATGCCATGGGTACCTATAGCTGGGTGCTGTAGATTTCCCCAAGTTTCAGGTTTTTGTTGTCCCTACCTTTGACTAGGCCAACAGAAAGCACTTATGGCACCAACTCATCTTGGCCACAGCCTCAACCTTTCTCCCTATTACATCTAGGAGTAATTGGAAACAGCTAATTGCACCTCCTCCAGTGCTCTGGCTTTGGTCAGGCAGCAGCCCTTTCTGGCATAAGAATGGTAGATTGCATGGAAATACAGTTCTTCTCTTCAGCTATTCTGTAAAGATGAGCTAGCCACTTATTATTATTATTATTATTATTTTATTTTACTTATTTTTTTTCCACTGGTTAAACTTGTTCAGATTTTAGGCTTCTTTATTCATTCCACCAGGCCACCAAGTGCAGTAGTTACAGAAAAAATAGCAATCTGAGCTGAAGTTGTGTGCTTGGACAGACAGACCTCTGCTTCGAGTTGGGAAAAAAGGGAACAAATCATCTGTGGGCTCATTTATAGGATGGTCGTCAGTTTGAGATTCAACTTAAGAAATACTTGCTAAATTATCTCTTATAAGTCCCTCCAGTTAATTGTGTCTTCAGAATCACTGAATCATTAGGTCAGTAAAGACCATTAAGATCCCATAGTCCAAAGCCACTCGCACCATGCCCACTGACTACGTACCTCAGTGCCACACCTCCATGGTTCTTGAACACATCCAGGGATGGTGACTCCATCAGTTCCCTGAGAAAACAATGCATGCAAATAAATAAATAAAAAAAACAAAAAAGGAAAACATCTCTTGTAAACCCCTGGAGGTTTGTGAAAGGTACACACGAGGAAAGATACTGATTTGTTCTAAATCGGGGAAATTTAATGTGCTGTGAAAGGATATAATGCAACAAGCTGGGGAGATAACCATTCTTCACAGCTTCTCACAGCTACAGCAAATGCTGGATGTTACTTGAAATAGTTGTGTGTGTAAATATTTTTGAGCATTGGTAATATTCAGAGTTGCCGTCACAGTTTTATCATCTTTCCTGTTGGCAGTGTTTTTTTGGTTTGCTTAATTCTAAAAGCCTGATGTTTTGATTTTGGTACATAATTAACCATGATAAATTCTCTTAAAATCTGTGGCTATTTTGGTATCACTCAATAATCCATTTGTTTCCAAAGCCTACTGGGATTTTTTCAGTTCTCCGTTGGTTGACAGCAAAGAAAAATAAGATAAAGAATCCACAATTTTTACTGAAGGATTTTCAACATTTCCTTTTCTTACCTGGATTCATGTTTATAGATTCATAGATTCATAGATGCATTAGGTTGGAAAGGACCTACAAGATCATCTAGTCCAACCATCCTCCTATCACCATCCCTACCCACTAAACTACTAAATCAAATCCCTTAGCACCTCATCTAAACGCTTCTTAAACAGCGCTAGGGATGGTGCCTCAACCACCTCCCTAGGCAGGCCATTCCAGTGCCTGACCACTCTTTCAGAGAAAAAGTTTCTCCTCAAATCTAATCTAAATCTTCCTTGGCGCAACTTGTGGCCATTCCCTCTCGTCCTGTCACTAGTAATCTGGGAGAAGAGGCTGACCCCCTCCGCACCACAATCCCCCTTCAGGAAGTGGTAGAGTGCAATAAGGTCCCCTCTGAGCCTCCTTTTCTCCAGACTAAACAATCCCAGCTCCCTCAG
>VXAB01002539.1:2568-83152 GCA_013399175.1 Odontophorus gujanensis | reverse complement strand
GCTTGGCAATCACCTCTGCCAGCTCCCTCAGCACCCTTGGGTGGATCCCATCTGGTCCCATGGACTTGTGGCAGTTCAGATGGAGGAGCAGGTCTCTGACTGTCTCTGCTAGGATCACAAGGGGTGCATTATGCACTCCGTCCCAAACTTCCAGGTCAGGGCAAAAAGTACCCTGAGGATAACTGCTCTGTCTATTAAAGACAGATGTGAAGAAGGCATTGAGAACCTCAGCCTTTTCCTTATCCTCCGTGGTTACATTCCCTGCCGCATCAAGTAAAGGAGAGAAATTCTCCTTAGTTCTTCTCTTGCTGTTAATATATTTGTAAAAGAATTTTCTCTTCTCCTTTACTTCAGTAGCCAGTCTAAGTTCGAGCTGGGCTTTTGCATTTCTAACTTCCTGCCTGCAAATTTTGGCAAGTTCTCTGTAGTCTCCCCAAGTAGCCTGTCCAATGTTCAACCTGTAGAAGCAACCTAAAGACTATTTATAGAAGCTAAGAAATAAAACCTTGACAGATTATGTGTCTATTGTCCTCCATCCCATGTTTCTTATAACACTGATGGTATTTGCATGGATATGCCATGGACATTGTATGATAACTTTTATTCTGAGGCATAGGAACCTCGCATGCTCTGCAGTGAAGTCTTTGTGGCAAAATAATTTGACTATTCCGTGTGACTTGCAGGTCATCACAAGGTGTGTCTGCTCAGGGCTGGATGCCTGGCTGCTGGCAGGGTGTGCAGGGAGTGCCAGGGCTCTCTTGTCTGTTATTGGCTGAGCAATCCCACCCCAATGAACAGCAGTGCTGCATTCAAGTTGCCAGTCCTCTTCATTTGAGCTGCAGTTGGTGGAAGGAAAGCATTATTTGGAGTCTAAGCTGTCCTGTAGGCATACCAAACATTCAAATGCTGGATGTAACCAGCGTGTTATTTATGTCCTCTGGAAATTATTAATGAGTACACCACATCGATAAGCTTGATCAACAGACGAAAGGATTCATTACTGCAAAGGTACCAGGGAAACCCAACAACAGTGCAGTGAGGGATGAACCCGAAGCAGAATCCAACCTGCAAATGTGTTCAGGCACAGGCTGCATCCTCAGGGCTTGATGCATTTTCCCACTATCAGCTCATGGAGGGTTCTCTCATTCTGATCTGAGCACAGTACAACACTGCTTACTTCAACTGAAGGATACACACAAGGTGGACAATTCCTGGGAAGAGCAGCACATGAACTCCAAAGCCACTGCTCGGGGAAGTAGTTAAATAGATCTTTTCTTTAGAGTGAAATGAAACCATGAGGGAAGCTTGACGCTTCTGACAATTACGAATTGAATAAATGTATTTACTGATTGACTTGGACCCATCACTATAGTTATGTAATTAGTTTACTTCTTCTACCATTGTTAGCTTGCCTGCCAGTGTTCTGAGGATCTCTGTTCAGGTTTGAGGCATGATTTGTTGCCATTTAAAGACAGTTATAATAGTGATCTCACAGTGGTGAGCAGAGGAGACGATCTGAAGAGAGAAAGTCAGCACATAATAGTATGTCAGTACCATAATACTGTGTCTGTAGCAATTCCTCTTTAATAATAATCTGATGTGATGTGATATCTTCACTAGTAGATACATCCAAAGCAAGAGGTCATGACTAGGAAGAGCTATTTATCATATGGGTATCTGGAGATTTATAAGGAACCACCAGTCATATTTAATTCACATCAATCTCTGATGGAATCGTTGAAATCATAAGAGATCTCTCAGAAGAATTTCACTGAGACATGATGAGAAGTGAAATAGACAGTTTTTCAGCAAAACACCTGTAAAATCAATCATCTTCTTCACAGTGTAGCCCAAAGGCTTGAAAGTCACCCAAATCACTCAAATGCAAGAAGAATGTTTAATTACATGCTCATTTGGGAAGGAGAAATGTAAGACAGTGTTCCCAGACTCATTTCAGGCTTATTTAATATTCTTTGTATTCTGTATTCTCTTCTGGTTCTACACATTAAGATACTCAACATGAAAATTTGCTTTGTGAAGAAGGCTCCATTTCAACTGCATCTGTGAATTCATGGTCTGTCTGATCACGTAGGCTGTCTTTGATAGTAAGGAACATGCAACAGACCTTTCAAGTTACTGAAAAACTGATGCAAGTTATACACTGGTCTTTTTCATGGAGTCAACTGTTCATGAGAGTAAACTTCTATATAGTCACAGGATGAATATGGTCTCAGGTCACACAATAATGATAAACCCTGTAACAGTAGAGTTCTACTGGGAAATGAGCTTTCTAATGACAAATTCCTTGCAACGTAGCAAATCACCATAGTCTCTTTTTTCCATTGGGTATGGGGACAGTTGGTTGGTCTGCTGATGTTAGTGCCTGGTGCATGGGATCCTACAGTGGTAGCAGAGAAGCGTTTTTGCACTGCAAGAGCATGACATCCTGGGTCAAAGTGGATAGAGTGGAGTAGAATAGAGTGGAGCAGAGTAGAGTAGAGTAGAACAGAACTGAACTGAACTGAAAGGAATAGAATAGAACAGAGTAGAATAGAATAGTTCCAGTTGGAAAGGATCAAAGAAGTGGGTCAAAGACAGGAAATGAAAAAAGTGAGTCTTATGGTTATGGGATAAAATACAACAGCTCTGGTTTCATTGCAAGTAGGAAAAGCCATGAAACAACCAGCCCTGGGATAATTTACCCACATGGACCGTTTCTTCCTAACACCTTTTTTTCACTTGTTTTATCTCTGAAGCATAAAAGGTAAATTTGACTCAGCACACACTTTTTAAAATCTTGACTCAGTTTCTATCTTTCTGAAATTGGTTATGCTGGCTGACTGTGTGGGAAAGCAGTCCCTTGAATCAGCAAGGATTACAGTGATTTTAATGTATTTATTGGCCAGATGGGATCATTAGCTCATCTATCCTGGTCTCCTACATAGTATGTGAGATGGGATTTACCTCACTGTTATTTAAACAGTGAAGTTACAGATAGACTACTTGCTCTGTAATGAGCTTTTTTTCCCTCCACTCCTTTTGTAGTCTGTGGAAAAGGATTATTTCCAGTGCAGAGAGATTAATTCTTCTGCACAATACTGTCTGAGCCCAGGACATGTACATCACTGGACTGTGGGCTTCACAGAGTTGGCTCAGACTTTGATTGAAGAACATCTTCTAGCAAAGTGAGCAGTTTGTGTCTGAAAGTGTCCAGAGATGGAGAATTCCCTTTAATATCTTGTTCTTAGCAACCAAACTCCAAAGATAGAATTAGCTGGATTGATTTTAAAAGCATCTTGTGAAAATAACTCAAGGGAAATTCCTTGTCTCCTAATACACTGGAGCCATCCTCACTCCCTGTTTGTGGCCACCTCATTTCCCAAAAGATTTTGTAGACAGTGAGAAATATTCAGAGGTGGGCGACAGCAATGATTGTTGACAGTGAAAGGCAGGGAGTGGGGAGATGGATGTGAAAGGATGTGATAGAAGAATACAAAATGAGTATTGAGAAAATACGTGCTGAGAAAAAAATCAATCACACTGATACTAAAACAAGGAGATGGATAAAAGTGAATGGTGGCTAAATTAAAGTAAGCAAGAGGAAGCTTGTTTAATTATGGAGACTATAAATAACACAAGGAAATAATTGCCACAAGAAAAACTAGCAGTCAAATGCAAGTTTAAGAGGGAGAGCACGCCACTGTAGGTGGCATTTATGTATGACCACCTTCCCCTGAATGTTAGTGGGTAATAGTATACATCTGCAGTAGTATTAGATATAAAAAGTCTATCATGCTGCAGGGCACAAACTAATAGCAACAGGGTGCAAACCAACAAAAAGGTAACAGGATTTGTACTTATACAAGCAGCTTCTTCTGAAATATCTAATACTAGTCTGTAGTAGAAAGAGACCTACTTGTGAAACAGATATTCTTCTCTGTCGTATTATCTGGGCGTATCACGTTGTGTATAGGTGTTTTGTTGTGACACACTTTTGGAATAGCAGATAACTACACACATGTACTGATTCAGATTGATTCAGAGACCATGTCCAACACTTCTCATTGACTATTTAGACAAATGGAAATAGCAACCCTGTACTTTGAGTCATTTATTTTGCTCTTGAATAAAAGGGCCATAGGATTTGTAATTAAGACGTTGAGTACCAGCAGCAGATGGTCTACTTATTGCTTTTAAGGATTTGTCTAAGATAGTCCAAGTAGTTTGTAAAGGTTGATATATTTGAACCCATGTAACCAGCCTTAATCGGTGGTCCCAGCTGCCTTTTTCAATTTGGAATGAGAGATAATATCTAGTCCTGAGGACTGCTTCAATTAACTCTGATGCTGAGATGTTCTTGCCTATAGCTGAGCAGCTGCCTCAGTGCACAGGACGTGTCTGTTATGGCTACATACCAGACTGAATATAAATCAATGGTGTGCTCCAACTTGGATGAAGGCAAAGCCCACATCAGTATTCATTATGGTCAGTGTGGTCTGCAGATCAAGTTAAACTCATCCCCTGTTCAGTATAGGTGAGGTCAATCCCAGAGCCCTGTGGGCTGTTTGGTTCTCCCACACACTGACTATCTCAAGAGGGATGTGAAGAAACTAAGAGAGACTAAATAAAGGACTGTGAGAATGGTCAGGGGCTGTTTGCACATCCCATGCAAACATGCTTGGACATGGTCACTGGACAGCTACCAAACAGTTCCCAGTCTGTCCTCATCCACAGATCTATTCCACACCCACCTACTGGGGATAAAAAGGGAAATACATTGCTGGTACATTCCTAATTAGGTTGCAATGGTTGTATGGTTATACTGAATTATATAGGTCATATTTAGTATCTTTAGAGTGTGGAAAGGCATTCTAGGCACAGGTTAAAGTAGCATTTCTCAGACATGGGCTTGGTGAACATGGTGATAGTTCCCTTCCAGGCTTGATGGGCATGATTTTGTATCCAGAGCACCTGCTTTGACATTTTTGATTTAACCTAGGTGCATAGGCAGCAATCCTCCAGCTGCCACAGCATGTACTATTGATTTGCTGAGCTAAAGGAAATACAACTGAAACATGAAGATTCATTAGGAGTGATCGTTTCTGCCTGTGGAGTCAATATGTTTTCAAAATGATGCTTATAACCTCGTTAGGGTCTTGTTCACATTCATGGATTCACTTGTCAAATGGAAAGAGAGGAAACCAGAGTGCACAAAATCGATCTTCAGCACTGATATCTGATTCCTTGGGAATTCAGTATTTGCTTGATCATTCAGGGAGGGTAGTTTGACCAGGGTGAATTTAGTGACTATGGGGAAGCTCTTTAGAAGTATTTGCGAGTTAAACCTAAAGGAAGGAGGTTAAAATATGAAGGATTCCTCTAGTCTCTTTTTCAAAAGTACTGCTGGTTGCTGTGGATTGAACCTCATGTACTCCTGCTCGGTTAAAAAAGACATGTTCTGACTATTTGTGATAGTATCCTGGTCTCTGATGAGCCCTCGAATAACCACCCGGGAATTTTCTAATAGGTAGTCACAAAGAGATTTTTTATTCCTTTTTAAGGAATGAATTTGCTTCTGGATACATGAGTAATCCTCTCTGATGTCTGTCTTAGATCTCTTCTAGCACTGCAACACGACAAAAAAGGTGAATTAAATGCATCCAGTTGGATGCTTTTAATTGGCAGCTAATGCCAACAGCTCTGCTGAGAAACTCTGGACTGAACTGAATTTAACAACAACAACAAAAAAATGGCTAAAAGGTTTATAGAGAGAATTGGTTTCTGCATTTAATATCTTCAATCTGTTCCTTTCTAGGGCAGTGGTTATAAGCTGGTCAGTCATTTCTGTGCCCACAGCAGCTCTCATAGTGATGAAAGTCTGCCTCTTCCCCGCGCTGTGATCCACTCTGTGCTCTCCCTCAAAACCTTTAACTACACTCTCCCCCGGTCTGACATTTTTATTGTTCTGGGGAAGAGGGTTCCAATGTGATTAAAAATGCTTTGAGCACAACACCATGGAGAACTGGAGCCCTCAAACCACTGGGTGCAATTTGGAGCTGACTCTTCTCTACTCACTCTCCGGAGTTAGGCAGGCATTGTTACACTCACAATAGTGAGAATGAAGGGTTGATGAAACAGTAGCAGTGCCACAGAGAAGATGAAATGCGGAAACCGACAGCCTAAAAATGAAATTCATCCCACATCTCTCTAGACACCAACGTCTGACTTGTCTTCCCCAGGGACCCCCTGAGGCTGCGGTTCAATTAATCCTGAAATACACCAGATGAGTCACACTCGAGTAACGTCACACCTTATCTGGCATGAAGGATTGCTCTTGATGTTGGCCTCGGGTAGAAAGTGAACGGGAGAGATGTTGACACAATTTTCAGTGGTCTGCTCATCAGCCAGGGCCACACTGAAGACTGGGAGGTATCTCTTCGAATGGTTTGCAAAGCTTTCAGCAGCACCCACCACATTTTGCATTTTGGAAGGCAGGCAGTGCAATGCTATATTTACACAGCAGTGTCATGTGCATGGTGAACTGGTAGTTGTAGGATAGATGGAGCCTCGTTGGGTCCCTGTGGCTTTCCAGGATGCTGTTAGAGGGCAAACAACAGCCCTTCTACCTCCACTGACCTCTCCAGAGGAAAGATCCAGGTGAGAGCTAACAATGATGACGACTCAAGCATGACGTTTTGCAGATGTATCGGTGATGTGGGTTGGTTTGTTGAGAAATGCAGGTTGAGGTGCTGTTTGAAGATTGTGCCAGTTTCCTCCTAGGAGGAAGGACAATGAAAAATGAGTACAAAAAAAGAGGCCCATAGAGTAGATGCAGTCACTACTGGACAGTAAATTCACATTCTCAACCAGTTGGATAGAAAGCTATTCCCTTGATAACAATTTAGAGAAAAATATATATATCAAATCCAACCAACTAGGATATCAAGAAGCTGTACCAGGCAGCTGCCTGCTTTTTATTACCTCCAGGGTGAATGGAAATTTGACATCCACTCAAAAAACCTGAGTAACATAATCACAGGGACACAGTATTGGAGAGCTTTAATTAGGGAGCTAGTCTTAAGAAGGAGTATCATTCAGGAGGAAACTTAGAGCTCAGCTGAAGGTACTGAGCTGATGGGCAAAATGATTTAAATCCTTACCCAAATTTGCTAAAACCAGGGGGCCAAGTAGAGTAACAAGAGAGATGAGGTCAAAAAACATGGGAGCTAATGAGGTAGGAAATCTGGATGATAGGAGAGAACTGTTGTTCCATCTGCTGTAAAAGTTAACTTCTGAGGTTAGCCCTAGTACTGAGCATTCATCCAGTCAAGCAAACCAGATCCAGAAAGGAGTGAATGGTAATGAGATGAGAGTCTTTGAGATACCTATTGAGAATATTAACTATGGGGCCATGGAGAGTGATATTTATCTGACACCCACACAGCAGCTAATAATCCTCAGCTACCTTTAGGGACATGGATTCCAGCGAACACAATCTGTGCAGTAAGTGTATGATCTGTTTCTTTCTACATGAGAGTTCAAGTCTAGATAGCTGGACAGATGGACTATGGTTCAAAATGCTATCTTCTTCTCCATGAACTATGAAGGAAAGCAAGACACCTTCAGCAGAAAGAGCCATTATTGAGGATATATATCCTTAGGTGAGATGTGTCTCCTTCTGTGTCTTTATGGGAAACAGATCTACCTTGGAAATGGAATGGGGCTCTTTTAAAAGCCCACTGAGTTATGCAGTCTGAAGATGCATGTGTATATGAGTACTTCCACAAGGCTGTCAGAGGGATAATTTCTGTTGAAATTAAGTGCAGAAGTGTACTTAACATGCTTGTGTTATGGGATGAGATTCATGTTTTTTCAAAAGTCAGAGAAGTCCCACTTACAGTCTAATAGGAACATTACAGGATGCTGATTGTGTGAAACAAGAGGTCTCTTGTTAGTGCTCTTAGTCCTCTTATTTAGAGAGCTGCAGCTTCTTGGATGGAATGACACTTCAAGCTATAAATATTTTTAATTACTTTGGCTTTGCATATGCTGAAATGTTCTGACTTCAGACACAAGCCTGTTTACGTACGACTTAGTCTAACACCAAGCATCGTATACAACAGACATTCATTGAGTTCAGCAGAAGGTTGACACCAAACTTAGAGGCAGAGGGACTTTTTTATTCTCCTCCTGAAACCAGCAGGGTGAAAGAAATCATCTACTATGCAGCTATTGAGTCTTCGACAGACTGAATAGACACTGTGGATGAAGATATGTAGTTTCCCCAGCTCACACTGAGGTGGTATACTTATTCCAGCCTGCATAACTGTGGTTGTTAGCATGCAACACACATATGCTTCTTAATAATGAGAGCGATATTTTTGGATTATCATGCCCAGCTATGAGAAGTCTGCATTTGTTGCAAAGAAATTTGAGGAGGACAGCAGCCCTGGTGAACATTAGAGGGGAAAAAAGGAATGTAAGCTGTATGAAAGCTCTGTTATTGTGCAGCTGCTTTTTCCATCAAGTTCTACTTGTTTAAAAAAGTTTGTATCCCTGAAAATGCATGAACTGGAAGAAGTGAATAAACAGAAATCCTGGAAAATGGGAAAAATGGCTCAGCACTCTGAGGGCAGAAGACTTGGTAAATAGAGAGAGAACCTTGGTTAATGGTTTATCCTCTATGTGAAGATCATCAGGGCGAGGTTAAAAGGCTGAATATTTTCCCTAGATTTTTAATGTCTGGAGTGCAAGATGTAGGTTTTTGGACTGGGCTCAAATCTGATAAAAATAAATGTTTTTGGAAAACGAGCCGTGAAATCTCAGCCTATTCCAGCTATCTTCTTTCTGCTGTGTGGTTTCACCCCATGTTAAAATCCAGCCCATGGTGGAGGTCAAAATATTTGTCTGGTGTTCCACCCATCCCACCTTTGTTTCACTGCATTTTCTGTACTTTCTCAGTCTGGCACCAGCTGTTGGGGCAAGCAGAGAAGTACAAAAAGATGGGGAGGTTTAGGTTATTTATATATCTGCAGCTGTTGTATCTGAATCTCATTTCGCATCTCATTTCTGTGAATAATCTGAATGTAATTAGAAGGCTTAGGTAAAATTCAGATATGCACTTAAAATGTTGGTTATTATCATCCTAGAATTAGCAGAGGTTGCAAGCACACAATTATGCTAGGTGTTGCACAAATTCATTATGGGACTTATATTCCCAGCATAAGTTGTTTGCAATGGAGCTGAAAAAACTCTGCACAAAACCTCTTCCACAAATACAGCAACAAACCTGTCAATTAAAGCAGGGAGCTCATGACCTGATAGCAAAGTAAAAATCAATGAATAAATATAATGTTGAGATTTTTTAACAGTCTTCTCTCAAAATAACCTTATTCAAAATAGAAGGGTCACTTTGAATGAGTGGTTTGGTTGGCCCAAGGTGTTTTTCCCCCATTTATCTTCCACTAAGAAATTAAAGCCTTAACTTTAATTGACTCACACCACTTCTGTCTTACTGTTATTTTTATTTTGGCACTATGACACGTTGGAAATTCAGTTCAGCTGCAATCAACAGATATTAGGGTAATGGGAATCAACAGGAAAATGTCAATAATCCAAGGGAGCAGACAGGATACTGCTGGCTCCAGCCCTGAGATCCACCCATGGGCTCACCCAGTCTCCATCAGACTTCTTGCACACTCTACTAAGTACTTCTGTGGTATGAAAGGCAGGTATCTCTCCTGGTTGTATCACCCCCCTCCAAAAACTTTGCATCTCATGGTGCAGGTTATTCTCTGATTCCGGTGAATATGGAACTTCTGATTTATTCATCTTCTATTGCAGTCTCCAATTTGAGGGAGAACGTAATTGCAAACCCCTCTGGGGGGTTTTCAGGTATCATTATATCCCCAACATTATTTATTTGGAGCAACACAGCTCTTAGCTGGCGTTCCCACAAACCAAATCTATCAGATACCACAACCTCATTCAAGGAATATTAATAACCTGTGTTCCCCCACACTTCAATCAAATATTAAAGCTATCAAACATGTTCATGTACTCACTTCCCACACTAATGCTGCTCTGCTCAGCAATCAAATGTTAACAGTAGGTGCACTGAGAAGACAGAAGCAGTACAAATATCCTTATGGGGCCACCCTTGTATTCAGCTTTAGAATAGAGTCAAAGAACATTCTGGGTTGAAAAGGCCCTCAAAGATCTTGTAGTTTCAACACCCCTGCTGTTGGCAGGGTTGCCAACCACTAGAGCAGGCTGCCCAGAGCCACATCCATCCTTGCCTTGAATACCTCCAGGGATGGGGCATCCACCACCTCCCTGGGCAACCTGTTCCAGTGTGTCACCACCCTCTGTCTCTTATATGTTCAAAGTGATTGCCCAGGGATGGATACACGCCATCTGAACATCCCACAGTATGAGAGTTGGACATGGAGTAGGGATTTGGAGAAACTCCTGAGACGATGTAGAGTGTTTGTCTGCTTCCCAACTTTCCCTTTTCTGAATATCTCCAACTGCTTTTTGAACTCTTGCAGATTTTAGCTGAAATATGCTTCAGAGAGCTTCACAGCGCTTTGCTGTGTTTTGCTTTTGTGTGTGTGTGCTCTTGTTTTTAACTTTCTGCTTACTACTTCTAGTTGGATTGGATCACAAATAATTTCTGCCCATTCTATGATATCCAAGGAACCATAGAATCATTCAGGCTGGAAATGACCACTAAGGTCATCTCATCCAACTGTTGACCCATCCCCAGCATACCCACTGGCCATGTCCCAAACGAACACCATTTCATCTTCTCTGCTATTGGTCTCATTACTCGTAGGTGTCCTTCAAGCTGTTTTCAGTCATCCCATTGCCAGCTTAGGTGTACATCTCCTCATCTGGTCCTCATTCTGACAGAATGATGTCTGACACAAAAGTGTGTATGAAGCAAAGGGGTGGAATTGGATTCCTCAGAGTGGAAAAAATTGCACCCACTGCTTGCTGAACACTTATGGAGACCAAACAGTGAGTGTGAGCATAGGGAGCTGGTGGGTGATGTGTTTCAGCAGTGAATGACAAGTCGTGTTCTGGAAGCCATGCAGATTTTTACAAGCACAGCATGAGGGCTTTTGTTCATCACTGGAGTAAATGCATAGCAAATAATGGTGACAATGTTGAAAAATAAAATTTTGTAGCTGAGACTTTGCTCTATCAAACAGTGTTATTGTGCTCTTTGCATCTGTCATAGTTTCCATGTAAATAAATAGGAAGCATTATTTCTACAATGACGTGAATTTCCATAGAAGCTTGACTAGCCCCAAACCTCATTATTCAGTAATAAAAGCCATATCAGAATCCACCATTATAAAGAAAGACCTTTTGGTCTTCAAGATGTTATCCGAGCCTACCTGAGAACTCAGGATAAGCAAAAGTCACCATAGCTTCCATCAAACTTGTTTGACTGTCTTTGTAAGGGATAGCAGCAAACAATCCCTTCATTTTTGGGGTGAGAGATCATCTTTGCATCCTCCAGAAGCATTCAGACAGAGGGGAAGTTCAAACTGCACTAAAGGCTTCTGCATCAGAAGTCACAGCTTTCTCTACATTTGACATTGGGACATACGGGTGGGTGCACATGGATGCATATAGTGATACACTGCAAAAAGCATGAGGTGCAGGAGATGTTTCTCTGGTGCTGGAGGATGCTTGTTTGGGACACTGATCTGCTGCAGTGGTAAATATTACTGCCACATAGCAGTGTTTCTATCATGTAACTCCTTTGATGTATTTGTCATTCGAGAGCATAGAGAAAAGTACTGAGTCAAGTGTGGGTGGAGGAAGAATGGTGAATGCCTTGGAAAGAAAATTCACTATTTAAACCAGTAGCAAAATAAGCAGACCTTCAGTATAAAAACTTACAGATTGCTTCTGTGCACGTTCTGAGAATATCATTCAGTTATAGTGGCAGTTCAGCAGAGCTAGTAGAGTCAACGACAGTTAGTGTTAGTTTTCTTATGTGGAGTCTGCTGTTGGTTGCAGAAATTTGGGCTTTCAAAATAGGTTTTCATTAGAAATGGCACATGGTGACCAAATTTTTTAACTTATCCTTAGATGCTTTGTTTCTTTAATAAGCTCAATTGATTTTGCACATACTGGAAGAATGTGAAGCCAAGCAGAAGACTTCCTTTTCACTGATATTTCAAAATTTGCACTGATTAGTGAAATGGAGTAAAAGCAGAATTCACTGGAAATCCTCCTTCCCTAGCCAATTTAATCACAACTGTTACATGAGACTTCTCTGTTACCCACCAATGGCTCAGATTCAGCAGGAAGGACAATGTCAGCAGGAACAGCTGTGTGGAGACACGGGTGGTAGTTTCGTTGCACGGGACAGGCACTGCACGTGGGCACATTGCCAGAGCTTTTACTCAGTTTCTGGTTAATAAATAAGTTTAATACCCAACTCTTAAAACTCAGAGTTTTGTGTCTCATAAACCAAGCACTTTTATCCTAATTGCAAAACCAAACTAAAGCCAAACAAAACAAGAGAAACAAAACAAAAACCTACAAGGAACTCTGGTGCATGCTAAAAATACTTGTAACCCTCAGATGCCTACAACGTGGTTATTAAATTTCTGTCCACGCCATCAGCACTGTTTATATGACTAAATCACATAAACAAAACCCCAACAATAAACACCAAACCAAACACAAATCATGGGCTTGTTGGCAAGAGGCTGGAATGTGAGCAGTGTCTTTGTTTAACCCAGGCTACTGAATGTGCTGGGAAAAAATCCCAATCCTATTGTGGAGTTGAGGATGCATTACTGAAATGAACATCATATATATCACTCTGTATAGATCTATTAAATTTTAATGTTGTAAGGGAAAGTACTTTTCTCCTGTGTAACACTGATTTAATGTGCTGCTGATTTGATGGTCAGTTAATACCCTATCATGGAATTCAATGAAAGTTTTCATGGAGGAATGCTGATTACTTCCAGCCCCAGGTCTGGCCTCAGTACTTTTCAATACAGGTCCATTTATTTTTATGGAACAAATGGATAGCCTAAAGATCTGATGGGTATCATGGTTTTACACTCAGAGGAAAGGCTTCAAAGCCTTCAAAGCATCAAGGCTCAGCTCATGGTAATGGAAAGGCTCTCACTTTGGAGGGGATTTTGAGTCCTACTCAGAAATTATGATTTCAGCTCCCTTATTCATTAATTCTATCAAAAGACAACAGTGATAAACACTTTAGCATGCACCCAGGAGAGAAAAAAAGACTTTGTTTAGGATGGATGAGCATTGGCAGAGTTGTTAGGCACTTGACAGTAAAGATATTCTGAAGTTCACAATTCAAATGAATTCAATCTCATTTGGGAATCAAGACTTGAAAAGCAGAATGGACATATTGGAGGATTAAGACTTCAGTGGCCCAGGAAGTACAGCAGAAGATAAAGAGGTGAAATACTCTTTTTAATGATGCCAGGTTCAATTTTATCCAATATCTAACACTTTTATTTCTGTTAGCAATACCACAAGACTTGATACTAAAAACTAATTCTTAAATCCATCATTTAATCTGCTAGGTTTATCGTGACATGAGTCTGAGAATGAATAAATGAGGTCTGAGAGACAGCATAAATAGAGCTTCTGAGTAGCTCTACCTATCTGTCAGCTTCAGAGAAGAGAAAAAAAAGGAAAAAACCCTTGATGTTCTAAGGAAGTCAGAAGCATTGCCCACTGTAGTTTAAGTAGGAAGATTGCTTAGGTCAAATGAGAAATAATAACTAGATTCTGATTGAAATGGTAAATTGTATCACACTCATATTGTCCACTTTCCTCATGACTCCTGATCAGTGGAAAATGGGAGTAGATACAGTATTAAGAAGATACAGTATTCAGAAAATTTTAACTCATGTTTTCAGCACAGGAGATTCCTACTTCATTTCCAAACATCTCAGTCAGCATGACATGCAGCAGACTATGGCTCCACACAGATTAAAGTCCTGAACATTTGACGTAGTGATTTTATAGGGTGGGGAAAAGAGTTGGAATGAAGATTAAGGCACCCAGATTTAGATACTGACAAATAGTTATCTAAATGTAAGTTAGATGTTACTCTTCTCCCAGCCACATAGATGGTGAAATGTGATGTGACTGGATAGCCCACCTACCTCCAGCTGATGCTGCAGGAGATCTCTTGTTTTCTGATAATCCGTTGACTGTCACTGACTGGAGGCACTGATGCATGCAAATACATCCCAAAAGGTTGGTGTTCCTCTGTGAACTGCATCCCATCCAATATTTCTTTCTCTGAAGAGGCTCCAGCATGACTTGAGGAATAACAACCTTTGCTTTCTACGTTTTGTAGAAAACCAGTGGAACAAACAAGTAAAAACTGTTGGCTCTGCAGAAATCGGGTTAAAAAGAAGGAGGAGGGATCTGACTTCACTTCCTCATTTCACTGCCAACTTCCAGTGCTCTTTTTGGGAAGCTGTACCAGGTGGCACCACTAGAAGCGTGTAGGTTCTCCTGACATCTTTGGAACATTCACTTAGACGTTTTTCCTCACTCCAAGTCAGAAAGCCCGTAAATCTCTGGAAAGATATTTGTATAATGGAAAAGCTTGTCAATAAATAAATAAATAATCCTGATGAAACCAGGATTACTTGTCTCAGAATTCTTTGAATCTTAATCAGTAGTCCCTAAAGGTCAAACTCATGCCTCTGCTGTTGGAAAAGTGTAGCACCTTAACCACTACGTTGCTGAAGCAAACTGTTAATAGTGTGAAGTGGGAACAACCTTCAGTTCCATCACAGTCTTTATGAAAGCTTTCCATATCTGAAAAATTAAACTGGAAATGAATTTAAAAGAGATTACCCAGATATTAAATTCACAGAAGATTACATGATCTTTCAGGCCAAGATTAGAATGTCAGTTCTATTGTGAATTTCCACAGTGCCCAAACAACATTACCCTGAAAGTCATAAATCTGTCTAATGGTGTAATAAGTAGACAAAAGGATTTTCAAGGTTTTTCTGGTCATGCAATTGCATCTGGTGAAAATTTTCTTTACGTGAAAGAGGGTAGTGTCTTCAAACAATCGTTGTTATAGTTTTGATTCAGGCTGATTACTATAATGTGTTTTCATACAGTATGAAAGTGTTGGTAATAAGACTATTCTTAGTCCAGAGATGCAATGTTGGAAAGCTTAGGATAACCTGTATGATTGGTGTGCAGATCTAGGAAAAAAAAGCAGAAAAAAGACCAAGGGAATCAAGTGCAATTCAGATACAAGTTAGTGTTGTTACCATTGTCAAAATATGAAATGTCAAAGCAGAATCCATTAGCTGCTAAAGTGGAGCAGAACAGTGAAGCATTTATGATATCCAGAAACTGCAGGCTTTGCTTTCACAAAGATGACGACTTCAGAGAATGCCTATATCAACTCCCCAGGTTATGCAAGACAAAAAAATTTAAATGGAAAGGATACATGTGAGACACTGACAGAAGCCAGATGAGAAAATACTACTGAAAAGAAGGAATGAGCAAAATATTCTGTAAAGAATTAAATGATTTGGAAGAGGAGGACTGGCAGAAACACAGATGTTCATCAGGACAACAGAGAAAAGACAAAGTGCACAAAATCCTCTCAGAGCTGCTGGGACATACTTCCACTTGCATGCTGCTAACATGGACTTTTCAAGTTCTGTTGTCTGCTTCAGTGATTTTTTAAATTTCTGATGACCCTTCACATCCAGCTAAAATGGTAACGTCCTAGCAAGATAAAAATTCATATTATCTGGATTGAAAATTTCTGTCAGATTTGTTTTAGGACTTTGAGATTTCACCAGGATATCCCACACTGCAAAAACAACTATAAACTGATTACTGATTTTGAAAGTCTTATGCATATTAAAAAAAAAAATACGTGAAAACTACTCATTAATATGAGCCTGAACTCATCTCAAGTTGGAAAACAAACAAACAAACAAATAATGTGGGACAGGAAAGTATAATAAACCTACAATCAAGTAAATGTAATTAATTGAATACCCACAGGATAGAAATCAATACAGCTCCATCCAAAAATTTTAGAGTAATTTGCCATTGGAAAACTCACAGCGCCAGAAAGATGTGAAATAGCATTTGCAAGACAGTCTCTGTGACCCATCTTAAACTATTAGTTCAGTAAATAAATCAAGTTGCCATAAAATAGTCTTGAAACAGGATGAAGTGCAATTCCAGCTGAAGACAAGTTCAAGAGTGAAATGGGAGAGATCACAAAACTACAGTGCAAATGTTTAGAAATACAACAAGCAGCACAGCCAAATATTTTTATCAGAACACCTGCTGAAAGTATTCTCTCTCCAAAGACTCTTGAAGTCATTTCACTAATGTATTTTAATTTGTACTCTCTAATTTAATGAAAGGCCCTAACTTAACCCTGTAATTATTTTCTCAGGATCTAAATGGCAATGTTCTGTGAAACATAAGCCTTATAAATTTGTTTCTGAGGAGCCTTCAGTGATTTTTGATGAAATATGAGTTACCATTTCAAAGAGGTCAAATCAAGAGGAAAAAATAGTCTTTGGAATCAGTCATCTTTAAACAAAACGACATGTGTCCAGTAACTGAAGGCAATCCCTCACCTTAGAAGTGGTCTTCCAGCCTGAACTTTTTGACCATATTTTATCATTACCAGCAAAAGTCTGAAGATAAACTGGCAGAAGGGTTTGAAAGTCTTTATGATTACATAACAGACATTGATGAAACAGCTGATTTAGTTCCTGAAGTCTTCATTTTCAAGATTAAAATTAAATCAAACAAAAACAAAAATCAAAAACATTTCATGGATGCTAAATGAAACAGAGTGCTTTGATATGGTTTAACCAAAATCATTTGGCGTGGAAAAAAACCATGTGGAAAAAAGAGTCTTCCCCACCTCTCTTTTTCTTATTATTTCTACATTTCATAATTTTTCTTCTCTTTGTCTTTTCTTTTTGAGTGAGAGGAGTGAGACTTGTTATTAAATAAAAAAAATACAGCTGTGGCTTTCTACTTATAATAATCCCATCACTCAGCACAGCATTATTATTATTATTATTAATTTAGGTACAATCCTAAACATCTTGCACAAAAGCAAAGAAACAGACTCCATAAAATCCCACTAAATACTAAACAAGGAATTTCCAATGTCTTCTGTATGCTTCATTCTTTGCAAGCTCTGTCATATAACATCCTTATCCTTTATACTTGAGACTCTAATCATTTGGAAAATGAATTGCCTCCATTTTACTTTCAGGATATATTCACATAAAAGAATTTATCAACTTGTACAACCTCATAGATCACACCTGTAATAAGAAAATCTAATGAGATCCCATCCCAGTAACCTAAAATTTAATGAAGAACTCTGTTTCCAAATCAGTCTTCAAAAAGCTAAATCTAACAATTCAGATAATGCAGAATGTAACATGAAGGCCAATAGTAACTGTTGGACAAGAAAATAATAGCCATTTTTGTTTTGTTTTCTTTATTTTGTGTTCATTTGGTCCTAATGTTTTTCTCTGGTAGAACCAAGGGATGTATTCAGGCAGAAGATTATGAAGCAGATAAACAGAAGTGTCTAAGATTATCAGATCAAATAAATGGACCATAAGTACACCTGAAGCAGAAGAGAAAGAAAGGGAAGAAGAAGAAAGGGGAGGGAAAGGGAAGGAATGGGGGAGAAAAGGGAAGGAAAAAGTAATTTTAGACATAAGCTTTATGTACATGTTTAATTGTTAACATAAATTGAACATTACTCGTTATCTAAATTCTAATATCATTGCAGTGGGCTAAGCTATTTCTGTGGGAAGACACTGTTCGATTAAGTCCCAGTCTGGGGGACTGGATATTTAAGATACCAAGGGAAAAGCAGAGAAGAATTTTAATTAGAAAAGAGGTTATTGAAATAGGATTTTCTTCTGTTTATTAACAGCCTAGAGGCTTAGTGAAGGAATATGCAGCAGACCCTTAATTAATGTGTGTGCTTCTACAGAGAATTTGCAAGAATTCATCATGGTTGGATATGTATTACTGAGACAATAAAGTTACAAGGGACGTGAATGACTTTTTTGTTGAGAATCAGAGAAGGAGAAAAAAATGCTACCTTGTTTGTAATATGATTCAGGAATTTGTATGTGACAACACAACATCTGGGATATTACTTCAGAGTCATTAGAGAACAATGAGAGAGATTCCTGTAGAGATACAGGAAGTTTTGCAAATGAAAGTTTAAAAAGAGAACACAAGCAAGACCAAGCCTGCCAGCTGAGTAGCTTTCACAGCCACATATTATTTGATAATAAGGTCATACGTATATGTCTTCACCTACAGAAGACATACTGAAGTGTGGAACAACTTTGCTAACAAAAGCAGCAGATTTTTCTGTTATTGTTCAGTTAATTTATTTACATCCTTTGATTAAGAGTGGGGATTATTCATCTCACCTATATTAGACAGTGACTTTAGGATTATCCTCTGGATATGCCCATCATAAGAAGCCTGAAATAATACAGATCTGAATAGAGAAATTACTTTCAGTTTCAGTGCAGAAGATGAATTGCTTCTTAACTGACAGGGATCACTGTAATTTGGATCACTTTAATTTTTTCTTATTTTTTATTTTTAACATAATTGAATTATTTGCATCTGACTGCAGACAAATTCTGTGTAAAAAGTTGGACTGATGAAAGACTGTTTTGTAGACTATAAAGGGAAACAGTTATTTTGAACTCTCGATGTATCTGACCTATTCAGATTTATTCTTTAACACGGAATTAATTATCTGCTGGGCTCTACCAAGGGAACATTCGTGACTGTAAAAAATCAGCTTAGATCAGAAAATTTGCTCCCTGGTGTGATTACAGTGACTCTCAAGGCTTGCAGCTATACAAGGTGCCCAGGGTTTTAATGTACAACAGCCCTCTAGAGATGAACATTATTAGTCACCTGTGTTTGCACTAATGTGCACAAAAATCAACAGAAATCTGCTGAAAATCTTTAGTTATTATTATTTTTTTTTTTCTGTATACTCTAAGAGCAGAAGCTGGAGGCCCCAAGTGGAGTCGGATGTCCTTTTACTAGGAAGCAGCACCATGGACAGAGCATATGCACTCCTCCCGAGGAGAGCTTTTCCCACTTGTCCTTGTCGATCTCCAGCAAAGGTTTAACTTAATAGTCGAGAGATCTTTTGAATTTATTTCATATTTCCGTTAGAAGATCAAAGAATTTGAAATATTTATTATAATGTATTTATTGATAGACAATATAATCCATGTTTTAAACAAGAAGATATACAGAGATTGCATTTTTTTAAAGTTAAATTATAATAGGGAGTAATTAATCAGTACCACAAAGAAAAAAAAAATCCTTCATGTATTTTATTATCTATGTTCTATCACATGTGCCTCATGCTACTGCTCTTACCATATGAATAATAGCAGGAAATACAATTTGGTGGGCACTTCTTAGGCTGCTCTTTGTGTCATGACTGTTAAGTCTGAAGGTTATAACAGGAGAGCAAAGCTAACCTGATGAGCAAACTCAGGAAACAAGATAAGCTAACTGAATTATTTGTTTATCCGTATGTTTTTGACTAAAAAATTTCTCAATCATCTTATAGCTTTTACAGAGAAAATGAAAATTTGCTATTACCTCTTGAATATTTTCAAACTCCCTGCTCCTCTCTTGACTACTAGATTATAATCAGTTTTCTTTTCTCCTCGTGCTAGTAAAAAAAAAATTGCTCAACTTTAGCTTCTTTGCTAGCAGTACTGACAAGCAAATTGAGATGTCAGCTCATTTCTATTTTCTCAACAGAGAAATTAATTTCTGTACCTCTGTGTACACACCTCTGAGTACTACCAGGACAATGAGGCCCTTATTTCTGGACCAGCCATCACATAAATGAATTTTTTCCTTTTTTTTTTCCTCATAATACATCCAAATTCTTTACAATGATATGCACACACAAATTCACTTATCTTAATGCTAATCACATTCATTTATGTGATGACTAGTCTGAATAAATTCAGGATATTTAAGATGATGTATGTTTCCTAGACTTACTAGGTGATAATGTTCCTTTATTATTGCAAAGTTTATTACCTTCTCATTTTCTCTTGAAACTTTAAGTGAAAAATGGTAAATTTTAGAGGGTACTCTGGGACCTTTCACAAGTGATTACATTTCCAAGTCTTCGTGAGTCATCCCTGATTGCCTTTTAGCCTATGTCAAACATGAAGTAAAACACTGGTTCTGTGAATCCCCACAACATCTGCAAGGCCAAAAGGGAGTCGTTCCTCCAGAATAACAAAGCAATCAGTGTAGCTTTCAACCAGCACTGGGTTAAACATCCCTGACAGAAGAGTGGTCAGTGAGAGCAGAAATTCCTACACCCCCGAACAGGAATACATGGTGTATAGATAAACTATGATGCCTCAGCCTCTGCTGTGCTTGTCTCTGTTCTCAGACTGTAATGGATGCAATGCATCTTTTCTTGTGGGAAGAATAGCTGCTATTGTCATTCTCTCTGTTTCTAAATTCTGAGGTTATGGCTGTGGCTCCAGGAAAGATGTATGATACAGCTCCACCTCTTAAAGGAGTGTTAGATTGCTTAAAGATGAAGTTTAGTGAGCATGGTGGTGATGGGTTGATGGGTTGGAGTAGATGGTCTTAGTGGTCTTTTCCAACCTTAATGATTTTATGATTCTATGATTATCAAAACTATAGAGGCCTTGCAGTCCCATTTATTGTAAATTCTTGGGTGGAGTTTCCCAGACCAGATAGTACACAGGGTATTACTGTGGTTACCCTGTTTACAAACCTCTTCTCAAGGAGGTGCAGGACAATCAGAAATACCTGCCTCATGAGAGAGACCTGTCAATGCATCACCAGGCTAGCTGTAGGAAGGATGTTCTCTAGAAGAGAAGATGGTGGTAGATCACTGCCTAGAACATTTTATTGTGGGGAACTGAGGTGTAACTAGAGGGACAGGTAGGTAATGGGGCATGGTTGGAGGAAGCACAGGGACTGGAGTGCAAAGACACACTCCTTCCAGAGTACTCTTGAAAAGCTAGTAGTGAACCAGTTTCTCTCCATACCACTAGAGATAATGAAACTAGACAATTCTGTGGAGATAAATGGAAAAATATGTATATTAAAAAAATATGGTAGTGCATAGGTTAATGTATTTCTGTTTGGATCCCAGAGTTTTGTAATGCAGGTGCATGGACTGCTATTGGCCTATTGGTTTTGGACTGTTTTCCTTTGTCCCCTTGCATTAGGCAACAGTACTGCGAAAAGTTAACATGGTCAGCCATGTGTTTTCTTCCTCCTCTTCCTCATCTGTGCTTTGATTGCTAGAGTGATCTCTCATTACTGGGTACAGGCTTAAACTATTTCATTCTGAGCAATAAACAGCAGGTTATTTCATCAAAAGTAGATCTGACACCCCTACCATGGTCAGAAGAAAGGTAATTACCTCTACTTGTTTCAGGGTACCACTACAGGTCCACAGGGGTTGGCTAGACTTGGAATGAGCCTAGCAGATACACCAAAGTTTGCTGCTCCAGCTAGTGTTAGGACTCCAGTGGTGTTCAAATCAGAACAGTTCAAGGCATGAGCAGCACTGCAGGTGTCTATAAAAAAGATGGAAAGAGGTAGTGCTGTAAGTGAGTGCATTTCTGGGTTTACATGGCTTCCAATGGAGGGTTTTGTTCTGAATGTCAGCATTGGCATCTGTTTGGATTACCAGTTTATGTGCAATTTGGATCACATAGAAGGACTCAGTGTCTCTTTATGCCAGTAACATTCAATAAAAATGGGTTGTCATGTTGGAATTATTTTGTACCATCATCTCTTCTTGCACCCCTTCTTCTGGAACCTTTCTTACTGAGTTCATACTCTGGTTTTTATACAAAGAAACATCTCATTGCTTTGGCAATCCTTGTGAAACATGAAAACTGTACGTTATGTTTTCCTGCATATTTTACATGAGACACAGAGGCACATATTTGAATATTTTGTCCAGTTTCTGATTACCTTAAAGGTTTCTTCAGTGCTGTGTATCTGCATTATGCCATATATAAAACTTCCAGCAACTAACAGAGAGCATTTAAATGTCCCTTTGGGCCACTTACGAATCTTTTGAGCTCAGGTCAGCTGTGATATTAATCATTAATAACAGCACATTTGACTTCTTTCATAGTCCAACTCTGACATTCATTACAACCGAGGTCGTGGGTCAGGCTCAGATTGAAGCTGCTAACCTAAAGTAATTGACCCTTTTTTGTTAAAGCTCAATGTGTTCTTCTCCTTATTGATTCAATTAACACTAAGTTGATCTGTCCACCTCTTTAGCAGGAATGCCTCTCTGCATATTAAAGGCTGACGAAATACATCCCAGTGTTACAGGAACAGAAAAAGTCATACTTTAAGGTTGCAGATGGAAAGCTAAATAAGCAGAAGGACTTTGAACCTAAAGCCCCATGACATAACAGCCAAAAAATCTCAGTTGTCCAAAGTTCTGCTCTCCAAGGTCCTTGAGCAATTCATCAGTTTTCTCTATGGATGTGCTCGAAATGGGCACATGCAGCTTGGGGAGAGTCTAGGTACACAGCACTGCTGGGTAAGCATGATACATGAATGAGAAAGGGAAATCATTAGCCAGAATACATTTCCCCAAAACTTCACATTTTCAAAACTCTTAGTCAATGAAATGGGCTTTCACCTTCCCAGATGCAAGTTGACTGAACCAGCTTTTTCTCTCACTGCCTTCTTCATCCCATTTTTTCCTCATCAACAAGGGAGTATCTGGGAGGAGGTGAGCAAGGAAGTTTACAACTTAAATACTGAAGATTCGCTGTACTTTACCTTGCTACTTTGGAGGGCATGTCTGTACATATATATATGACTATGTGTATACATACGTATTTATGTATTTAATGTGTATATATAAATATTTAATCACAGGATCACCAAGGTTGGAAAAGACCTACAAGATCACTCAGTCCAACTGTTCACCTATCACCAATCGATCTCACTCAGTCATGTCCCTCAACGCAATGTCTAAATGTTCATTTAATCCTTCCAGGGTCAGTGACTCCACCACCTCCCTGTGCAGCCCAATCCAACACCTGACCGCTCTTCCAGAGAAGTATTTCCTAACATTCAGTCTGAATCACCCTTGACACAATTTGAAGCCATTCCCTCTCATCCTATCACTAGTTACAAGAGTGAAGAGGCTGACTCCCAGCTCACCACTTCCTCCCTTCAGGTAGTTATAGAGAGCAATAAGGTCTCCTCTGAACCTCTTCTTCTCCAGATTGAACAATCCCAGCTCCCTCAGTCGTTCCTCAAAAGGCCTGTGCTCCAGAACTTTCACCAGCCTCCTTGCCCTTCTCTGGACATCCCCCAGGGCCTCAATGTCTTTCTTGCAGTGAGGGGCCCAGAACTGAACACAGTACTCGAGGTGCAGCCTCACCAGAGCTGAGTACAGGGTGATGATTACCTTATGCTCCTCTTGGCAGCACTATTTCTGATGCAAGACAAAATGTCACTGGCCTTTTTGGCCAACTGGGCACACTGCTGTTCGATGTTGAGCCAAGCATTGACCAATACCATCAGGTCCATTTCCTCTACATTCTTCCAGCCACTCTTCCCCAAACCTGTAGTGTTGCTTGGGGTTGTTGTGGCCAAAGTGCAGTACACAGCACTTGGTCTTGCTGAACCTTATCCCATTGACCTCAGCGCAGGGATCATCCTGTCCAGATTCCTCTGTAGGGCCATCCTACCCCTGGGCAAATTGGTACTTCCTTCCAATTTGGTGCCATCTGCAAACGTACTGAGGGTGATGTTGCAGAGGACAGGTCCTATGCTTTGTTACATCTATAAAAATGTCTTTGGTTCTGCAAAAGTACTAACTGACTAAGTCAAACACAAATCCCGTGCTAAAAAGTAACATTGAACTATGCAGTGTGTGCTCGGTCCATGCACCCCTGAAGAGGATGAAAGGAACACGGTGAGCTTTGACTTGAACAGGATTGAATAAAACATTATTTATTCTTTTGTCAAATTATTTTATGCCATTTTATGTCATTCTACGTTGTATAATCATTAACACTGGAAAGACCACTAGGATCACCAAGTCCAATCAATGCACCCCCAGTGTGCTCACTAACCATGTCCCTCCCAGCTTCAGGAATGGTGATTTTACCATGACCCTGGTCAGTCTGTTCCAGTGCATCACCACTCTTTCTGAGAAGTTTTTTTTTCCTGATATCCAACCTGATCCAATGTCATTCCATGTCGTTTTATTTTGCTGTATCAGCACAATCGCTGAGGTAAAAAATCCATTTTTAACAGGTCTTCATGCAAAAAAATAGGTGCAGCATCTGCTTTTACAGTGAAGTTGAGGGTCTACTGTCCTTTTCAGTACTATCACCTTAAGCTACTCAAAAATTGATCATATGTTCCTGGATTGAGTTTTCATTTCCTAATTGTGTCATTTTCTGCTACATAGTCTGCAGTGCATATTCACAAGAGTGTTCATTTTAAACAAGAACATTCAGTATTTCAGTTTTCTCCCCGCTTCACAGATACATCTTCAGGAGACTGAGAGACTCAGTTGGGTTATTACTGCTAAGAGGAGTGCCCTGATTGCTATTTTATAGGTAGCAACATGAAAGCTGTCAAAGGAGAAATAATTTCTTTGGCGTCACACAGTGCGTCATGTTTTTTTTGTTTGTTTGTTTGAAAAACTCTCACCCTCCACTTGCAATTATCCTAAATTGTATCTATGTAATGTTTCACAAACAGTTGAAGCAATGTGAGTCAGGAAGCTCTGAACAACATATACTTTACATAGATGAGAAAACCCTCTTCCAGGTTTACGTCTCTGCTTTTAACTATGAAGTGTAGACATAAACGGTGGTAAATGGAGGTGGAGAGGCTTTTGTATTTGGAATGCAAACAATGCTCAGAAGGAAGAATATGAAGATGCATTTAACATATTGTAATCTTCAATTAGAAAAAATTTTAAGAGCAGATTTTCACACAGATTTTAAGCATAGCAGCAAGCAAGCAATCATTCTGAACTCAGTCCCTGCTCTGTTTGTTGATTCCAAACATCTCCAGAGCCAGTAATAGTTGCAAAAAAATGATGTTCCTTCTTTAGCAGGATGCGTGGACATTCAGAATTAAAAAAAAAAAAAAAAAAACAAACAAGAACAAACAAACAGAAACCCAAAGAAACAAAGAGAAAACAAAAAACTGAACGGCAACAACAAAAATTCCAATCAATGCATCAACCAACCACTAACCAACCAACCAACCAGGAGAAAAAAAGTCTTCCCCCCAAAGACAGATTAATTTTTTAAAAAGTAAGAAATGACTAGACTTCAGTTGCTTCTCTCCTCAGTTTGGAAGGAGCTATAAGCATTTGTTGATTCACTTTTCAGTGTATGTTTCTATGACAAGGACTTTTTTTGCAAGCTTCTGTGGAATTAAGAGAATTTCACCCGCTGATTCTTAAATACGAAACCCATATACTCACCAGACACTTGTTAGTATTATTGACTGCCTTGCTTCCATCATTTTTTTCTGCTTTTTCAAGAAAACAGAACAAAACAGAACGACAAAAAAAACCTGAGAAATGCAACTTGAAATCAAGGAAGAGGGTGGAGGTTGAGTATGGTCTTGTTTATTTTTACTTCAGGATATATTTCATGTCAAGTCCCATTGTCCCCATCCCATCATACAAGGCTCACTCTGCCTTTGTTTCATACTGCTGTTGCAGTCCAGCTGTAATGTACCTCGTGTTCCCAATACATCTGAAAAGATGCTTGGAACTTCATTTTTGAACTGCAACTGTAAAAAGCTAAGGTAGGTTTGGTTGCCTGAGAAAAACAGCAGAAAAACATCTGGACACCTGAGGTTTATTTATTTATTTATTTATTTTTGTGAAAATCACCAGAGAAGATCCATTCATTTTGTTTGACAAGGTTAAACAAAATTGATACCATGGAGAACGCTGCTCTGTAGGCTCATATTGCAGATGAATTAAGGAGGGTTTTCTTGTAGTGATTTTGTTTCTGTGTGTGTCTGTCTATATGTGTGCATACTCAGAGACTTTGATTTGTGTATGCCTCTGTTGGACTCAGTTAATAATGATAAGGACTAAAAGGATGCAGATGTACTGCTGAGTAAATAACTCATAATCCTTAATTGCGTTAATCACTTGACTAAAAAGCTTGGTTGGAATTAGATTTAAAGGAAATTCACACTGTCAACGTAAAGCCTCCCATCAACACAATTTGCAGGACAAGTATTTGCAATCAGCCAAGAGCAAACGAAGTTTAACTGTTCATGCACTATAGAAATCTGTGGTGGTTTGACTCAGGCTAAAAGCCAAAGACCCACCCCACCTCTCACTCACTCTGCAGTATGGAGAGAAAGATAGAAAGAAGGTGAGAAGACAGACTCATGGATCAGGATAGTGACAGCTTAATAGGGAAAGCAAAAGCTCCGTGCACAAACAAAGCAAAAGGAGAAGTTGTTCATTACTTCCCATTAGCGTGCAGATGTCCAGCCACTTCCTGGAGAGCAGGACCCCAACACGTGCAATGGTTGAAAAGATAAATGGCATAATCATAAATATCCCTTTCCTTCTCTTTTTCCCAAGCTTTTATCTCTGAGCACGTCATTTAGCATGTGAATGAGTACATTGGTTGGTATGGCATATTATAGACCTCGTTGCTGTCATGGTGTTTATCCAAATGACTGAATGCAGCTGAAATAAGGGTAATAAAAACAGATACTGTAAATCCAGGATGGAAAAGGAGCACAGGAAAAATGCAGAAGTTAGAAAAAAAAGAAAACATAGAGACACAAATATACTTCAGAGATACACCCTTGTGTTCACTGAGGCATTAATCTAAATTTGTTATAATCATACTGACAACTTCTGATTTAACTTGAGTGAGAGTAATTGTGCTATAAAACCAGTACATGCTGACAGGGCTGGGAGGTCAGAGCTGCCACTCTATTCATTTCATGTAGCTTGACACATTACTCAAGGGATTGCCCCAAATTACCTCCAGACATCCCTTCCCACCCAGATTATTCCATGAATCAGGCTCACCTCTAAGGCATGCCAGTTCATGTTTAAAACACAGACTCATGTCTTGACAAGAGGTGGCTTCCAGGCAAGTTAAAGCTCTAGCTAACATTGTGATGAAGACGATTCCTGGAAACCAAGCAAAGAATTCTCCACTCAAGATTCTCATTGTTGACCTCCACTCAGCTTCACCTAGATGACCAGTTTCTGTAATCAGTAGAGCAGCTAGTGAGCCTGATCATGTATTCCAGGTGTAGGAGACTGTTTGAGCAGCTGTTATCAGCTGGCAACAGCAATTTGCATCTCTCCAGGTTCCATCCTTTTTAACACTTGGCATCTGCTACTCATCAGTCCATACGTTTTATCCTAAACTCATCCATATTTTAATTCCTGAATTTCACTTTGGCCTCTTCTCACCTTTTCACCTTCTTATTTTGTTTGATCAAGGTCTATCTCCCAACCTTTGCATGCCTTGCACCTTGTTATCCTGATAGTTATGGCACATGGAATTATGGATAGTTATGGCTCATAGAATCACATGTTGCTTGCCTCCCTGAGAGACTAACTAGCTTTAAATACACCAGCAGGTGTGTTTCACTTCCTTACCTTTCATAGGCAATTTCCATTCTTTTTCTTCTGAATTTTAATGAATGGCTACATAAATTACAAAATTCAAACAAACAAAAGAAAAAGCCCATTAATTTCTGTAGGAATTGTATCCTTTTCGATGCTAGTTTTGCCAAACTCTTTTCAATATACACTTGAGACTCAATGAATTAAGTGCAAATGAAAATCCCCCAAACATAAGATTCAGTTTACTAACATGCAGTACAAAACCTCTTATTCTATTGGAAAGCAGGTTTCACAGCTGGAGAAAATTCTGTTTCAGCATCCAATGGTTTGAGAGGTCATTAGAATGAATCTATTTCCAAATCCCATGGGAAATGCTTGTTTCTGTTTATTTTATTACTTATTGAAAGCCTTGCAAAGTATCCTTTTCAAATGACACAGGGAAGCAACAGTCTGAAATATCTGCTGGGATTAACTCAGGACATTTTTACAGTTTCAGTTCACCTACCTTCAAACTCAACCTTGGATCAAAATCAGAAATATTTTTCTTTTTCATTCCGCAAGGGTAAAGATATCAAACTTCAAATGAATTTAAAAATTTATGTGAGCAAAACCAAATGAAATAAAAAAAACACAACTTTATTTTAAACCCTCAAAAAACACCATGAGATAGGAAGTGTGGGTTAAATATTCAAGCCTGTGTAATATTCTAACATGAAGTCAGGCCTTGGTCGCTGATACTATGCTATCATTTTTGTTCTTTAAATATATATATATACATATAACTTTGTCTTTAAAGTAGCCAGAAAGTGACAGCCACTGTTTATCATTTCAGTCAACCTCCCACTCTCCAGAAAGTGCTACATTAGCCTAGTATCAATCATTTTTGGAAAAAGAAGAGCAAAGTTAAAAGCAAGCAACGGATAAGTCCCCTGTGATATCTACATTGATGGTTAAAGGAAGAGTGACCAAGAAAATATTTTTATTTAGTTGGGTAAATTGCTGAAACAACTGCCTAGATAAAATGGGGAATGTACCAGACACAACTTGGAATTATGCCATTCATGTTTTGCCCCACTTTACATTCTGTTCTGAACAGTTCATGGATGTTCAAAATAGATCATTCTTGTGTTCTTTTACTCTCAACTCAGTAGAAGATATGGAGTCGTAATGGTGCAAAACTCTACTGAAAGGCTGAGGGAGTTGCCCAAAATGGAGAACAAATGAGAAATGTGGGATCTGTGATGCCTTTCCAAAAAATAAGGGGCTCTTTGCTGCATGAATAATGGGATTAGAATTTTATGCACTCAGAAGTACAGGGGTGTTCAAGCTTCCAGGGACTGGAATGAGATATCAAACATGCAGAGTCACTAGATGTGTTATAGGAGAGAAGTGGAAATGGAAGGATTAGGTTGGTGAGTGTGAGGGTAGTAGTAGAGTTTAATGAGTGCTGCTGGAGTCAATCCAACCACTCACTCACTCAATAATCATTCTGCAGGAAGAATAAACATATTTCTCTGAAGGGTAAAGTTAGAGAAAAGGGAAGGAAATGGTGGAGACCTTAATCCTTAATCCCAAAAGTAATTCACACTTTTCCATAGAACTACTGCTTTTATCAGTGTGCTGATAAAACTTTACCACTTTCAGATGCTTGAGTTCTGCTTGACCTTGACTGAAAAATTGCTAAAAAGTAGAAAAAAAAAAAAAGTGAAGTTCATTCCCATGAAAGAAAACTGGGTTTAAAACAGCAACCTGAATGAATGCTGTGTTGGTTACTCACATTTTGGAGTAGTTGTCCTTTAAAGAACTGAGAAGGATGCACTGATATCCATCTTACATCCTAAGGATTTAAGCATGTGGGATTTGTTTCTCTTCATTTGTAGGAAAGCACTGCTTACAAGTCCCAGTTTTCTTAATCTGTTGCATTCATTTATTAATTTATTTTTAATGAAGAATGAAACAGTGCAACAGGCTACACATTCTAACAGAAATTTCCTGTTCAGAATACAATTCAAGTGTAGGAAGCTGTAATGCAAAACCTCACAACATTTCCTAGATTTAGCTTGCTGAAGCATCCTTTAGGTCATCTGGCTTAATTTGGTTTATCAGGACTGTGAACTTTTAAAAAAGAAATGTTTCATAATAGCACGTCAATATTTTCATTGTAAGATGAGCATTGTAAGTACATCATAAATCACATTCCTACCTCTTCTACTGTAGTGTGCATGGCGTATTAAAACTGAAAACTAAAGTTATTTTTGTTGAGCATTTAGTCTAGGATCCAGACAGTGAATAGCAAGAGCAACATGAGAACCTTTACCCACTTTTAGTTTAAAACCATCCAGCTAAAACTCATATATGCATTAATGAGTTAAGTTTAATGGTTATAGTTTAGTCTCCGTGAAAGTATTTATATCCAAAGCAAAGGAGAGGAGGCTTTCAGGTTTCTAAATCTGTGGAATGCATGCTGCCACCAGAAAGTACAACGCCTGCAAAAAGTAAATAGAAGACACACACCACCATGTCCATTGGTATCTACTTGCAAGGTCAAGCATCAATACTGGAACTAATTCTACAGTCCTACTCTCCCCTAAGCATCACTAAGCATACTGGTATGCTTTTAAACCAGTAATCAGTACCCTGCAGAATGTGTCCCTAAAGTCTTAACCTGTTACCTGTGTGATAAATAAAAAAGTTTCCCCCTTTTAATTTTGAGGAATGCACACAAAGTTCTGCCAGTTTGAACACGGCTTCAGTTTCTAGCTAAATATATGTAGATTTACCTTGAAACATTTCTGTTCACCCTTACTACATGGTATTTTCTTCTTTTTCACTTTATAAGTATTGTAGACTGTGCCATCTTCTCAGAATTTCCTGTTCTCTTTCTCTCAATAAAATTCAGTGAATGCACTATAAAGTTAAAAAAAGATCTGACTGATTCTTCCCCAAACATTTGTGAATCATTGTGATGATGTTCTTCATAGCTGAGGCTTTATCTCACAGAGCTGAAGCTAGTTAGCATAGTTGAGCTTTGCTCTTGACTTTTATTCCCCTGTTGACACTGGCCAGGATGCCAGGAGAAAAATGAAAGAGGGAAAAATGGTCTTTATCTCAAATCTGTATGCATAGAAGTCCTTCAAATGAAATCAAGAATGCAATACTAAACTTGCATCCTCAGGAATATAGAAAAGATGAAATAATTTTGGAGTTCATTTATCTGAATACTTGCTCCCACCTCTACATCACTCTTCCCATATGGTGTTTGAGCATTACCCATGCTCCAATTCTTAGCCTTGTCATTGGGGATCTAGACCCATACATGATAATCTTGACCATAAATGGCTTGGAACATTATGTAACCTGCAGAACTTGAAGTCAGCATGCTGTGATTTACTTAGCTAAAGATTGGAACTGAATGCCCACGTGGCTGTAATGAATCACGTGGTGAAAGCAGCTCCCACAAACTTGGAATTTGAAAGAAAATGGAAAGAAAAAGAGTCACACTCTGCAGGCTGGGTTACTGTGTGCAAGGTTTTCTGCTTCCTGCCAAATTCTTAAGGCAAAATAACTGCTGTTTAGACTTAGAGCTGATGCACTACGTCCTCTGTAGCTATACAATGTATGGGAAAATTATAGATAAGTAGTGGGAATAAAAGACTGTATCAAATAACAGCATTGCCCTGTGAGAAAATAAGAAGCTGAAATCACTTACTATTCAAATACACCCAGGTTTAACTGAAAATTCTTTTGAGGAGGAAAATGCCTCTCACTGGGCTGTTGGTTCTTATCAAGATGATTGGGTAATTCTCTGTAAAATATATTACTGAGTCTGAAAATACGTCTTTAGTGTCAGAGAAGCAGTTGAACCAAATTCACAATGGTAGCTGTTTGTTTACACTTCAGATTTGTGCAGTTTCAATTTAAAAAGCAGTTTCACATAAAGGACAAGAACAAGGTTTGCATGTTAAAAACACTCATCAACATCAGATTGTAGCTGTTCTATATCTTGCATTTCTCCATTCAGATGCTCTCCTGAACATTTGGCCGAGGCTGATTTCTCAATGCAGTTGATCCTGTTTGGAAAGTGGTTTGACCTTGTAGTGCTCCATGAAGAATCAAAATACTGTTACTAGAAAAGAGAATTTGGTTAAGAATAAATAAGAAAGAAAATAAAATCAATCAAACCCTTTTAGCATAAATAATTTTATTTTCCTTTGCATTGGCATAGGTTTTCTATGAGGGAAGAGGAGGTGGGAACATTCATTAGCAATATGTCTCCCTGGAAGAACCATCCATTAAGTTTGGGATGAAAATTAGCTTAATGCTGACAAGATTTGAGACCTTTATTTATTCCACCACAAAGACACATGGATCAGACTTGACAGACTGTAATTGTTTTATTTGTAGATAATTTCACCTCATGCTAGTTATCTTCAAGAGCATTTACTTTGATTGAGTTTATTCCCCTTGATGTGATTCCCCATACGATATGTGCTTTGGGTGAAAAGACACTGCTAAAACCATTGCACTAAATCTTGTTCTTGTGCCATTCAAAATCCCCTTTGCAGCTCCCAGCCACAGAAACCTATTGGCTTTAATCAATCAGAGCCACTTTTCATACAGTCACTAAGCACTAACACTGGTGGCTTCGCTGTTCTAGTCAGTGAAAAGTAAATGAAGTCTGCCACTAAGGATGGAGTAGGCATCCCTGCAGCACAGCCTGCAATGAGCTTTTGGGTGACACCTCTGTTAGACTTCAAAATCTGTGTTAGCTACTAGGGATACCCTTCAGATTAGCACTCGTGGAATGAAGACCTTTGATCCATGCTAGGACTTTTCGTCATATAAGAAAGCTCTTCTTGCTTTTCTTACCTTAGATAGTACATACATTTTCTTCTAAAGAGAACCATCACCACATTTAGTTTTCTTTGAACAGGACACTGCAGACTTCAGCAGTTTAGCTGATGATTTTCAAGGGATGAGACTGAGGCTGGAGGTAGCGATGACTTTGCTGTGTTCTTCCTTCCCTCTTGTGACTCACACCCTTGAGAACAGAGTTTGACTCCAGATCTCTAAGCTGAACCTGTTGAGTTGCTCTCCAAGGTATTTCTTGCTATCTTAAGCTTCAAGGAATCATATTAGCAGGGAGACTCAGAGTTTAGAGTCTTTTGGAAGGGCTTAGAGCTCATGCGTGAGCGAGATTTTGAGCTCAGCAAGATAACATACTTCCTTCATCTGTAAATTCTCTTAGGTCCAGATTGAATGACGTATTTAAATTATTTCCCTTTGATTAATTTGTCCACGCAGCACACAAGTTATTTCTTCTCAAAATGAAGCAAGCTGTCTCGCAGTCTTTTTTAGTACAAACCAAATGTGTGCTTGCAGAAGCAGGTCTGATTCAACCTTGTGTGCACAAGTTTTATATTTTCTTTGTCTCACACCTAATTGGAAAAAGTGTTAGACTCCAAATATTTTAATTCTTCTATATTTTTATAAGTCCTAAGCTCACCTCTCAGGAATTACTGATATTCCTGGGACTTCTGTTCAGTTGCCAGCTAACTTTACCAGTGTCTAAAGATCTCAATAGTAAACAACCTACAGTATTCAGCTGGTGCCTGTTGGGGATATCTTACCTTTTAAGGCTCAGGCTTAAATGTGGTACTACTGAGCATTTTGATTCAGAGAGGATTTTTAATTAGCTGGACAAACGCTAAAGGCAGAAATGAAAGATGTCCCCATCTTGTCTCTTTTTTCTCCTTGCAAAGCTGTTAGGTACTTTTTAGTACCTAAGTACCATTAAAGAGTAATGTTTATGAGGACTCATATGGTTTCCAAGTGCAAGATGATATATAGTTTACTAATGCAAACTATGAATCTTTAGTTATTAACATCTCATTTAATTTTAGAATAGCTTAGGTTGGGAGAGACCTCAAATATCACCTAGCTCCAGCTCCTGTGAGCTTGGCTTCCCTGCCCAAGGAGCACAGAGAAACAAGAAATGCAGCAATTTGAGGTGGATAGGAGTCCCATGTTCTTCCTCATGGGCAAGTACATCTTCCTCCAGAGCAACAGAGTGACCTGGACCACATACTGACACTGAGTTCATTCAGTATTAGTGGATTCACACTGCAATGAATCAGGCTTTGTTTCATCCACTCTACACATCTCCTTCTTTTCTTCATCCTACCCAAACTCTGTTACAGCTCAAAGCCATGTAACAAAAGGCCAAACTTAGCAACTGTTTTAAGCAATAGGAAGACAAGGGAAGAGACTCAACATTGCAGTGACTTGCTCTGCTGGAGAATTTATTTCATAGAATCATGGAATCATAGAATCCTTAGAGTTGGAAGACACCTGTAAAGGCCATCTGGCCCAACTCCTCTGCAATAGGCAGGGGCACCTAAAGCTCAACCAGGTTCTCATAGCCCCAGCCCCTGACCTTGCATATCTCCAAGGATGGGGCACCACCACCTCTCTGGGCAACCTGTGTCAGAGCCTCACCACCCTTTTTGTAAAAACCTTCTTCCTTATATCCAATTCATATCTCCTTTCTTTTGATTTGAAACCATTTCTACTTCTCCTATGATCACATTTTAGCAGAGTCTGTCCCCTTCATTCTTGAAGCTCCCCTTTAGATATTGAAAGGACCTATGATAAAATATATGTATAAATGATTGATAAAATGAAAAGAAATGAAAGAATAATTAAAAAAAAACAAAAACAAAAACACAAAACAACAACAATGTAGTGCCTTTTTAAGAACACTTTTGCAAGGATCTAACTCTGTACAAACCTTGTGTTGGAAAACTTGTGCTCAGATAGTGCTGAACACTCAGCTCAGTGTTTAAATGATTAAGAGGTGTAATGCCTAAGCTCTCATTATGAAGCAGATATTCACTGCTGATATCTAAGTAGTCTGTACAGGTCTAGCATGTTTGTTTGTTTTTTTTGTGTGTGTGTTTTGTTTTTTTTTTGCCATCACATTTATTTGAAATTTTCTGTTGTTTGTTTTATTCACTGTTCATAAAATTATATTAAATACATTATGTTATTGTATAGGACACTTCAATGCATGAACACTTTATAGCATATTATGATCAGTGTTATCATTTGTCAGATAAAAAAAAAACATGGCAATATAAGGCAAAAATTTCTGAAGCTTCCTTGATTGGAGAACCTCTGCCGTTTGTAGAAAGCCCATTTTCAAGATGGCAGAGGCACACAGCAGAGATCATTCCTCAAATGATCCTATGTCACTCAATCCATTGAAATTCTAATACACTTCTCTTCAAAGCTGCTGTTTGTTTTACAGAGCTCCCGTAGGCATTGTTCTTCCTTTTCTGAATCAAAATGAGTTTTGGAGGGTTTTTTTTAGCCACGTTTCATTACCTTGTTTATTCTTTCAAGATACTTGTGTAGTTCAACCTCAGAAAACATATCGTGATTCTGTTTGCAGATGATTTTTACCTCCCACAAAATAGCCAAGAGAACATTCAGTTTTATTGCACTCATTTATTTGCCTAATAGCGTGTTTGTAGCTATAATAAGAAAGCAAATGATTCCACTGTATATTTTATTTATGTGATTTGTCAGTATAGTAAACTGTAGAGTGTGATTTAAACGCTAAAAAATTACAAATTCATGGCACCCAAAGTCCTAATTGGAAGCATTAAGCAGAGGACTTGCAAGCTCCAGAACTTGCATAGAGAGTCTGAAGCAGAATTTACATTTCCTTCCCTTCTTGCTGCACTCAAAGTTCAGAGATGCTCAAACCCATCCAGAACAACCTTATGATCTGAGTCCTACCAAAAGTTTGTCAACCCCAGAGGAGTTAAGATGAATCAGAAATAAGGTGTCTTAATATTGTTCATTGTTGACCCTACACAATTGCTTTGTTGTTCGATTTTCAGGGGGGTGAGGTCACCTTATATCGTGTCAGTCTGTGAACCACTTCAGTAGTAACTGATCTGAAGCTGGTAGTATTGGCACAACATCTCCAGCTTTAAAATCATCAGAAGAGAAAGATGTGCTTGCCCTCTATTGTTGCACAGTTTTTAACACTGCATCGTTGATGCTGGACTCCATGATCCTTAAGGTTCCCATGCAACCCTCAATATTCTATGATTCTATGATCACTTTCAGGAGCAGTCCATCTCTCCTTGGAGGCATTCAGTCTAGCTAGTAAAGTGAAATTAAATTTCTCCATTTATTAAGATTAAAGACATGTAGCTATTCCACTTCCAATATTTTTAAATGGAAAGGCCAGGTTTCCCCTCCTTTGCTGTGGGATTGTAAAGCACGCAGCTATTACACTTACTGCCTACGTCATGGGAATATGCTATGGAGGAGTTTTTAGCAACAGGTTATGTACCACAGGAGCCTTGGTTACTATTTTTGAAGCACTTTTCTTTTTACGAGTGTTCCCAAGGATGGGGACATCAGATCCATTTCATGATCGTTTCTGTCCTGCTGCATGCAAGGCACAGTAAAAGGCAGTTTATTGGTATAAATGAGGGGAAAATCCTGGCTCATAGTTCACTAAAAACCTTGTCTTGATGAGTCAGTATATTTCTACTTCTTTCCACCTCCAAGCAATTACTCTAATCTATGGAACAGCAGTGATGAATCAGACTTGTACTAGTTTTATGGATATTATTTGCAAAGTTCTAATGGGAAAAAAAATGACATATATGAATTTCTTATTAAATTAAAAAACAAAATAATATCGTGATCACTGATTGAGAAGGTAAATCTAGACAAGTAGAAATAAGGGAGTCCTCAAAGTGGGGGTACTCTGTATGTGACACAGATTATCAAATAAACTGCTAAACAGTCAACAATTTGAGATGCCCTGACCCAGATGAGATGTTTTTCTTTCACTCCCCAAACCTTGCTAGCCCACTGAAGTTAAAACAAACTTAATGCAAATAAAACTTAAACTACTGACCTAAGTTTCTGATGACAAAGTGAAAAGAACTAATCTGAATATTAAAAAGAGAAATTAAGCTGTTTCCTGGGAGAAATTACTAGGATCTCAGCTTTGCATTGGAGTGTTAGCATTGATACTATGCTTTGGAGCAGACTGTGCTCACTTTAGACACAGATATTAGCAGGTTGCATCAGAAGTTGAGTGTAGACACTTTCAGGCTCACTTCTGGTAGAAACAATTTTTTTATCTCCCTGCACCACTTTGTTTATGCCTCTCTTGATGGGATTCCTGTAAGTTCAAATACCTCTGGTGATGGTGTCTCTAAGATAGAGTGCTCCTTCTACAGCAAATGGATTTAAAAAAAACCCAAACTGTCCCTGGCTGAGTTCATTCAGTCTATTTTAGACTCCTGTTTTAGAACCTGTAATGACCTGCACTTCTCTGAATATCCTGATTAGATTTACTCTACCAGAAGGGCAGCCTAGGAGAAAATCTATTTTTATTCAGATCAGCCCCATGTACAAAAACTTTTGGGTTTTCTGTTCTCTTTGTTATTCCTTCATTTCTATACTATTTTAATTATTATTTGTTACATAATCCTCTTGTTCTTTGAGTTCTGAGGTGGGAGACAGCTTTTTTTTTTTGCTCTGGATTTGCACAGCACTTCAGTACCAAAGTAATTATCACAGCAAACTTCAGAGTCTGGCAATGGTTACGGCTCTTCGAAGCAAGAACGGTTAGTTAAGGGGAACGTCTCCTCCTGGTTAACTTTGGTTATGCCTCAATGAAAGTTTTAACTGAAGGTCACACAAATGTCTGTGCTGAGCTCCATGTTGCTGAGGCCATGTTGTTACTGGTACCATATTACTGGGCAACGTGGTGTAGTGCCTGATTTAGTGGTTGGCAGCTCATTAGGGGAGTTGGAACCGGATGATCTTTGAGGTCTCTTCCAACCCAAGCTATTCAATGATTGTGTGGTTCTATGACCATCTTCTATCTGGGGCTGCGTTGAAAAACAAAACTTTCATCATGAGGAACTTCAGGGTGTCCTCTTGCATTCGTGTGGAAATGGAGAGTGGAACCCACAGTGGGCATCATTCACCCATAACACATTTCATTAAGCCACTGCATTTTGTGCAAAGTAATCTGTACATACTCATAGGAAATGGAGCAGGATGCAAAATGAACAGCGAAGGCTGTACCTGCTCTCCTACACTTTCCTTCTTCCCCAAAATAGCCACAAAAATGTGTCAGAGAAGAAAATTGCAGCATCATTTTCCAGACAGATGATGTTGCTCTAAAAATTCTCTCTCTTAGATTTTTTTTTTTTTTTTTTTTTTTTTTTTTTTTTTTTTTTTTTTTTTTTTTTTTTTTTTTTTGGCTGCTGACATAGATCTACATCGTGCAAAATAAAGAAACTGATGAATTTATAGATAAATCCTGAAGCTCAAGATCTTTTTGCCCATGCAGTTCTGCATGATTGCATTTGCTTCTTGTACAATCAGAAGATAATTAGCCATTTTATTTGCAACTAGGTCTGCAGCTCCTCTTCCAGGCATACGCAGTGCACGTGTCTCATAGCCCAGTGCTCCACCAGTGACATCTGCTGGTCGCCACCCTCAGCATAGCACATGGTGGAGGGTCTGGACATGAACCAAGCATGGATGCGCAGAAGCTGATTGTCTGGAGAAGAATCGTTGCTGAGCAAATGGGCCATGTGAAGGGTTTGCTTCATTCCGAAATGCTCAAAACATTTTGACCAGTGCCATCTCTGGTTCATGGCCAAGTTATGAGCTTTTCATTAGTGATTTGTATTTAAGAGGGCATAGAATCATAGAATCATTGGTTGGAAAAGACCACTAAGACCACCTAGTCCAACCATCGACCCACCATCAGCATAAGAACATGGAAGCATAAAGAACTCATCAGTGGACACAACTGACGTTTAGTGAACGTCCAGTATGTCTGACTTCATATTGATTTCAGCCTCTTGAGTAAGTGAAGTTTTGGGTTCAAGCCCCTCTTTGTCTTCCCTTTATCTGCTTTCAGAGTGAAAGTTATTGTTTATGTGGGTGTTATTGTATGACTCTTGCAAAATGGAAAGACTTTTGGTCATTGATTTCACCAGTGACAACAGAGAAATGCAAGCTATTCTATTAATTGTAATGCATTTTATAAAAAGGTTCCCATTGCCTTAACTCCAGGGAGTGGATTTCAAGCCATAGCTATGAGACTGGTAACCACCTACAGAAGACACAAATAATTGCCTTGAAAGTTTGTTTTTCTGAAAGTTTACATACAGTGCTATGTCGTATTTGATCTCTGGAAAATCCGTCTGTGAGTTAAAGTTGCCATTCTTGTATTGAAATACCACCATCAGCACTGGTTGAACACCTCCTCCAAAACAAACGAGAAATGAATGGCAAACATCAAGCTGAATTCCAAAGTTCAACCATGTCTATACCCTTTAATATTCACTATTTGCAAACATTACTCAACACTGTTAGAGATGAACTGCTGCTTGTTTATTTGAAGCCATTGAACCATGTAAGGCAGGCAACACTTTGTAGCCTAGCAGCAAGCCAAAAATAAATCATGTTGTGTGAAAAACTGACAAGCAACGGTGTTTCCACCTTTTATTTTTTAACATTCTCTCCCTTGGTCCAGCAGAAGTGATGTCTAAGCAACCAGGCATAGACAGCTTTTGTGCAGAACACATTTTTACAAAACTAATCCCACTGCCAAAATCCAGAATTTCTGCTGCAGTGTTTATTATTTTTTTCTTTTAAATACAAATTATTACACGTCTTTCTGAACGTGGTTAGTGCTTTCCTACCCACACTGAACTCATTTTTGTGATGAAAAAACAAAGGAACAGACTACAGCTGTTCCTACTTTGGGAGGCCTTTCTGCCATTGTTATTTCACCTGAGTGATTTCACTGCCACAAATTCGGAGTGGAAAGCTAACAAACAGATAGCATCTAGTTCTGCTAAAAAGCACTCAGGCATCACTGAGGGCATTGCACTGACCACACAACTGCCTGTCTCACTCTGGGATATGTCGTGCATGTCCTTAGTCACATATTATACATTCACTGAGTGAGTTGTACGCAGCCTTCATGTGATATCAGATGCTTGAAATTGGAAAAAATATCTACACACTTCTATAGAGTAGTAATTATTTCCTATGACCACAGAAGCACTTTGCAGAGCCCACAGAAGGCACGGATTCATAGATTCATAGATACATTAGGTTGGAAAGGACCTACAAGATCATCTAGTCCAACCATCCTCCTGTCACCATCCCTACCCACTAAGCTACTAAACCAAATCCCTTATGAAATGCTATGTCAGTGGATGAAATGCTATGTCAGATGGACAAGTCAGCTTGCTTCGGAGATGGCTAATCCTCTACAGGATGTATGTGAGCTGCATTTTTTAGGCTGGAACCAGAGAAATCACAGCAATGTAGATATGGCCTAAGGCTTTCCAGACCTTATCCTAAGGCACTTCTGGTGAGAATTTTGGGAGTTCACCAGGCTGTCATTTCAAACGTTTGCTTAAGAGTAATCTGATGTGCTACAGACCTGCTTTAAAACCAGACAGTCTGAACAGACTAAATTTTCCTGCTGCCACTTGGGCATTTCTCAGTGAGTCTACAAGGTACTGCTGCTTGTTGAGCTCCTACAACTCCAGTTGGCAGGCAACTCACACCTATATATGGGGTTATTTGAGTGAATGAGAGGATTTTTCATTTATTTCTCCAAGCAGAGATGAGAAAATATCAGTTCTGCTGACTTCACTGGACTTCAGCTGATGACAAGGTAGGCACTGACAACTGAGTTAGCGATAGTGTGGCCCTTTGTAGTAATCAGTGGAGAGAAAAAAGGATTTGGGATGGGATTAGTGTTAGATACTTTGACATCTATGTGAGGAGGAATGGCATTCTGAAAGGGTTTGTTCCTGTTCACTCACCTAAGGCAAGAAGCTCATATCTGGAAGTATATATCACAATTCTCTGCATTTTGTCTACAAAACATGATTCTTAATTTCCAGATTGCAAAATATTCAGGGAAGAGGATAATCCCCTCTGAACAATCTGCACAGATAGCTCCTTTAAGTAATGAGAGAATTCCTAACTTAATCTTATATACACATTTACAGTGCACAAATCCTAATAGCATTCTTCTTTCCTTATCTCTTTTGGCTTTGTTCAATTTGAACCAAGTTCAGTCACTCCAGTGCATCCTATTATATTGGATCATGTGAAATAGGAGATATTCACGAACGTAGAGCAGAAGGTAAAACTGAGCAGATGCAAATCCTACTTAAATTAAAGTCAAAGAAGCTGGATATTATCTGATGTGCTATTTTAGGAAGAGATTTCAAGGCTTAGATGTACAATTTAATTGGAAGAGGGGGCCAGACTTTCCTTCTGTACTTGCTTATGATCTCTTAACAGTTATTCTGGAGAACATAAAATGAAACAAAAACTACCTCATGTTAGTGGGATTCTTAGCTAAACCAGGAGCTGCAGGAAAAGGAGAAAAAAATTGTTCTACTTTTATTTGAAATCCTTGAAAATTACAAGCAAATCTTCGAAATCTTCAGAACTGCAGGATCCTAGAATGGCTTGGGTTGGAAGAAGAATGATGCCAAGTGTTGGACTCTGCACTCAGAGAAAAAGGAACATCCAATTCCAACCCCCATCCGTGGGCTTGTTGCCTCCCACCAGGTCAGGCTTCCCAGGGATCCATCCTGAACTCACTATTTGGTTATGTATAACAAGGACACATCATTTCTCCATCTTGTGGTCCTCATTACCCATGTTCTTTTTTATAAGTAAGGATTTGAAAAATTAAAAGTAAACCTTTCCCTATTCAAAGCTGAAGGACATTAAAAGTGGATTTTGCTGATATTTCAAGAACTGTCTGATGGAAATAATTTCCCTATACATTGGCTTGTAAACACACTTTAATTTTTCCTTAAACCATTCTTCCCTCCTGCTCAAAACATTAAAAATTTGCTATAGAATGAAGTTGATAGCAAAGAGATGAATTATGCTTCTGATGTGAGAAGGGCAACTACCACATTACCTGATGTATTAGAATAAGAAAAAGGTTCATGGCTCTCCAGGGTAGAAATAATATTTGTGAAAAAAAATTATAAGACGAAGCTTAGAAAAATGGAGTCTGTTAAATACCTCTATAAATAAAGCAGAACACATCATGGGAACTAAACAGGTGTAGAAACCACCATAAATTGTACCTTGGAGAAGTCTGTGACTTACAGTGGTAAAACACTGAGATCATAATTCAAATGGGCTTTCTCTAAAAGATGTTTCTTGTTGTCTCTTTCATGGCATGCTAAGCTCCTACTGAACGAATATTAAAAGGGGAAAAAAGGGCATAATTCATTGAAATAAGGAACCTGAGAGGTAACATTTAGTAGAAGCATGTTACTAGATGATTGTGACATATTTATGACCTGTACAGTCTCTCACTTCACAATACCAAAAGAGTGAGATTCAGGCCACTCAATTTAGACATTCAAATTTTAACTGTATAACTCTAAATTGGTCATCCTAAACAATGGAGAGAAAATACTGCCTCCAGAAAATGATTTTTCTGGTGACCACTATATGCCTGTGCTAAACAGAGATGAATTGCCCTCTGTGGGTTTTTATTCATCTCCATTATTTTTAAAGAGAATCCATACTGACTAGTTCAGATTTTGGCATCTAAAAATTAGACTCTGATGTCAGGTTATATGAATCATACTGAAGTGATAATGTTATATTCCACGTTTACTTGGAAGGTCAGAAAATTTTTAAGCTGTGGAAAAGCTGGAATTAATAGATTTCCCCAAGAAAGCAGAAGTTATATCACCACCACTTAAATGAGATTTTCTTTTAAGTAATTAAATAGATGCATAGAAGTCAGAAGATAATCTTTTATAGAAAGGAATCCCAAAGCTTTCTTGTCATAGTTACTATTTTTGGAGGTATAACTCCAATCTGTCTAATATTGGTATAGAAGTTATTGACATTTTGCTGATTATTTAAGATAACAAGACAGATGTGAACCTAACAAAATGGCTGTCCCAAGTGGTCACACTTCACACTGTGATTTCACAGAATCACAATGTCACAGAATTGCAGGTGTTGGAAAAGACCTCAAGAGATCATCGAGTCCAACTCCCCTGCTAAAGCAGGTTCCCAACAAACCAGATCTACGAGGCACTGCTATTCCAGGAAGGTGAGTCAACTTTTTATTTTTTCTCCCATATTTTCTGAGTGAAACTAGTTCTTCTGCAAGGAAAAATTTCTTATTAGGAAACTACAGCATTTTTATATTTAAATATGCACATACATATATATAAACTCCGTAACAATAGAAAAAAGAGGCACATCAGCTTTAACTTACACATCTCCAGTAAACTTGAAACCTGTGGACAATCAAATATGTCCTTTTCTTAGCACAAGATGAAAATGTTGCATCGTCATTAATTCCTCTTCCTCTGAACTTCCCATCCAAAAAATGCTTGCCAGGACTGATGAGCAGTGATGATGCAGATGTTACTCAAGAACAAGGAAGACGTTTTGAATGACAGTCAAATATAGTCTGAACAGGTAGAAGCACAGTATTTAAAGAGCTAGACACCATTCTCTGTCCACACCTTGGGAACTGTCACTCTGTAGACGATATATTGGAGCCTGGAGACATTCAAGGTGAGGCTGGATGAGGCACTGGGCTACATGTCCCTATGCACTGCAGGGGAGTTGGACTAAATGACCTTCAAAAATCCCTTCCAACTCTAAGGATTCGATGATTCTACGTATTCCCCCATTCTTGGACAATTAGTTGATTCCAGTTTTGTTCTCTTAGTGAGGGTAGGAGGGTGGATAATGAAGTGTCTATATCACCTCTGTAGTCCTCTGCATTTCCTGTCTGAGAAAAGATCAAAAATATGTCCTTCCCAACTTTAGACCCCATCTCACTCAGTAAGTTCTAGCAAGAAGGAAGACCAAGACCTTCCTCCATTTCAATTGCCCATGAAACCAATGTAGAACTGGTATCACCTCACTCATAGCTTGAGTTTTGACACCGTGATGTTGTACAATAATCCTGGCTTGTAAACAAACTTCCTTTGCAAGACTGAGCAGGAAAAAGTATCTGCCTTCTCATCCTCTTTCAGCACTGTGGGCTGGAAGGTGTGTGACCTGTTTCAACAGCTTTCTAGATCAATTAATGGAATATGTGGCTTCAGTGACAGGCAGTGCTGTCTGTGTCATCTCAAACCAAGCAAAATCTGCTGTGGTCTTACTCAGGAGTTTAATGTGACTGATATGATGAGGTGGAGGTCTTCCTGGCATCGAGACTAGTGATCAAAATTAAGAACAGGCATCTCTGAGTGCAGCACAAAAATGAAGGTGAGGACTGATGACTCCCAATAATTATTCTCGTCTATGAACCCTGAGACTAAAAACACATGAACACTCATTGCTACAAGCAGAGTACATCAACTCTGAAGAAGGTACAGTGCTTTATCTCACTTCTAAGCCACCTGACATACTTAAATTCCCAGTGGAAAGCTGTATCTGTTTTGTTGCACATTTCTGCCTTCAGGAATGTTTCCTCTCGGCTTAATGTGCTTTATCAAAGTGAAACACACAAATAGAAACATGCAGAGGTGATTCATATGAAAGTGAATCAACATTTCTTCATCCAGAGGCATTTGCATTAGAAGGGCAGTTCTGCTTTGAAAGCTGGTATAAAATGTACACATTCTCCTACGGGATATTCCCAGTACACATCTATACAAGTCATATTTGTTTACAATAAGAATCTTCTATGCTCCTATTGCTACTACAGAACCATAGAATAAAACAGTCTGGATTACTTCATTGCTGATTAATGATTTTCAAAATCTAGGCTCAGAATGATTTTCTTTAAAAAGTGTAAAAACAAATATTTTCATATTTTCATCTTTCCATATTTTTAAGATGAATAATTCAACAGAGTCTAAGCAAATTAATGAGGACAGCTGTTCCTCTCATGTCTGTTTTTCACATTTAGAAATATCAAGCCACAATAAACCAGGCTGTGGAATAATCAAAATGCAGACTGAAAAAGCCATATAAACATTTTCTGTCTCAGAGCAAGATAATCACACAACTGCAGGGGTTGGGAAGGGACCTCAGGAGATCATCGAGCCCAACCCCATTAATTCCTGCATGGTGGTCAGCACTGTGCCCTTTGTATCATCAGGGCTCTTTTGGACCCTTCTGAATGGATGTTCCCTTTTCTCTGAGTGTGGAGTCCAACACTTGGCATTGTTCTCCTGCCAAATTCTTAGCAATGGTGATATGATACCAGATAATTCGGGCTATTTGTCCTACATCCAGTTCTGGTCCTGAGTATCACTCAGCTAGCCTCACCTCTTGGGTACCAACACAAGCTTCTCCTTTTCAGTCTCCTCTGGGTCATCCTGATGCCGTGGAAGGCAGCTCACTATTCAGTTTAATGTTATTTAAGCATATTATTCTGTTTCCATGAATAAATTTACACTAACATCTTTTTGGACTGCAGATTACACATAACCCAACAATTTGTCCCATTTTTAGACCACCACTGACTCTTGTTCATTGATTTTAACCACTGAAAAGTATTTGTCTCACATGCTAATGCCTATGTAGTCCAGACAAAGTCATTTATTACTAATAGAATGCATTATATTACACATTCTTCTATTTTTTTTCTCTTCTTAATATGTATGTGTGTGTATATATATATAGATATGTATATAAAGTGTTGTGATCTTTTGAACCTGCATTCTGTTCCACGGTGTTCTCGCAGCCTCTCCCAGCATTTTATTCACTCATTTAATGAATATAATCTTTTTACTCTTTTGTATTGCTCAGGTCATGAAACAAGAATCAAAGGAAAAACATTACCATACAGAATACATTATATATATTTGTATTTGATATCATAACCCTCATAACTACTCCTTTGGAATGATATAGAGTGGCATTATTCCCAGTCTGTAATACTGATGAAGCCCAGATTGTCCTGGATTTCTCATGAAATTGTCATGAGCAACTGTTAGAAGTCCTGGAGATGCCACTGTATATCTCCTCAGCTTTTTTATTTCCTAGTCACAGTGTGCACAAGAAAGTTAGACTTTCTTAATACGATTTCCACTTGGTAAATCAACACTGACTCTTACTCATCTTTTTGCAATTATGATGAGAGAAGTTTAATTGTCATGTTTTATTCCAAAGGGATACAAGCCCCCAAGGAGCACGCACTGCATTTTCAAAGCTGCTTGAGAACAGTAATCCTTTTGACTTTCAGTAAGAAATGACGACATGATGAATGTGGCATTCAGATGAATTCTGAACACATGTCAGTAGTGGGGAAGTGTAGGAAGTGTATGTGAATAGGGACAATCTTAAACCTTGGTATTCAGCAAGCATTTCACTCTTGGAATAATTGCTACTTGGAGCCACAGAAGTCTCACTGTCCTGTTTGATTTCTAAGTATTAATAAAATAAATGCCCAATTCCTTCGGAAAACTAGACTAAAAATATGTTAACAATCAATTTGAAGGTGAACTCATAGCTCTTGGATATAATTCCAGAGGAGCATTAAAATAAGCTGTCTCAGTACAGGAGATGAGATCTATATTGTTCAGGACATTCAGGAGGACTTTGGAAGTTCTAATGAAAACTTCACAGGAGTTATCATCATGCCTTTGGACTGCAGTGTAGATATAACATAAATCAAGACTCTTCACTTGTGTCCTTCATGCTTTGCAGTGGAAAACCAAGTATGTTCCCTCCATACTTCCTCAGAAAAATAATAAACATCTGCAGCTACACCTCAATTACCTTGTCATGCCTTAAATCTGCCACGGCAGGTTAAGCTGAATGATATTTAAGCCTAGAGAGTTTATAACAAATAAACTGACATCAAGTATTTACTGCCTCCTCTTCAGATGATTTTCCAGCTTTCCTAGTCCAGTATACTGCTCTAAGCCCAGTCTCAGGTTGTTCTTCCTTTTTTTAGGATTGTCTTGACTCCCTTCCCTCCCTCCCTTCCCTTCCCTCCCTCCCTCCTTCCCACCCTTCCCTCCTTCCCTCTGCTTCATGTGAAATCATCTAAGAGAAATGGGCACTTGGATTTTTTGGCAGAATATCATTCCATATCTAGACTTATTTTTACACTTACTATTCCCGAAAAGTAAAACCCAACATTCCCCAAATGAAAAACAAACAACAGCAACAATAGCAACAACAAAAACAAAAAATGCATGTGTGTTTGTGTGTGTGTGAGAGAGAGAGGTAATAAAGCCATTTTTTTCACCTTGACATTCTCTTTGCTGAATTTAACATTAAGAGCATGAAAGGCAGAGTTAATCTTCCCTACTCCTTTTTTTTTTTATTATTTCCTGTGGGATTTTTTTTTGTTTGCTTTTTTCTTGATTTTGTTTTATTCTGTTAGCTCATATCTGAATGTTTGTCATTCCACACAGGAAATAATTTCTTCTATGAATTACACAGATTCAGAGTTGTTACCTTAACAACACACACAGAAATATTAATAAAAGTCAAATGAAACAAGTGCTGTCTTCTTTTCTTGTTGTGACGCTTCCACATTACTGCAATGAGAAACAGAGGTAATTAAAACTGAGGAGTGGATGTATATATTTTGTCTTTCTGAACTGAAAAGTTTATTGGATTATATTTTCAGCTGATCTAAATTGTTGTATCCCTCCTGAATAAGGAGATATGAAAATGTGAGTCAGATGGATTCTGGGAATGGAAACTGCCTTTCAGCTTGTTGAGGAATGTACAGTAGTTACCATCCATGATAAAAGAATAAAATATGTGTGTGAAGAATAATAACACAGGATATCAATACTGAGGAGTCATAGAAAAGCTCCTTCTTATTTCTTAATTTATTCATTTTCAGAGTAATTTGCTGAAATTTTATTGAAACATCATAATTTATATGTAACACCATTATGTATATGTATTAAGGTAGAGAGGAGAATAAGGCAGTGAAGAAATGAAAACCTTTAAGAGCTGATTTTCACAGAAGTCACATTCATTTAAAATTAAGATTTACACCATGCTTGACATATTTCATAATTTCCAGACAGAGGCTTAGTCTAAACTGACCACAGGAACAAAGAGTCACATTGCAAATGTGACTAGCAAAAAGATATTCAGTCATTTAGAATCATTTAAAAATCATCCAGTCATTTAAAAACATTTTATTTACCCCTAAATATAATCCTTATATATAAATAACATATAGATGATACTATTATTTTCAAAGTTTCCATCAGTCACTGATAACGGAGTGTCAATCTTTTGGACTTCTGGAAGAATCCAAAGAAGATGACAGAAATTGTTGGAGTCTTTCAAAAATAAACATACATGGCATGAATTCTCAAAGCATTTCGTGCACTGTGGTGCAACAGAACTTGACTTTGCCCATCAGCATTCCTTCCAAAATATTTGCCTTCTGACATTTCAGCAATGAGGTCAAATTTGCTTATGGGAAATGTGTTTGATGTCACGTAGTTTTGCAGAGACTCTTTTCTGTTGGCATGTAAAGGTCACTTCGATAGAGCAGAGTCCATTTATAAACTTCCCAAGAAAGAGATTCTGGGCATGAAGCATCCTCTGAATAATTAGGCATTTCTTCTTTTTTTAACCCTTCATTTTTTTAATTTTTATTTTTCAATTTCTTTATTTTTGGATGTCTTTTTCTACAAAAACGTGTTGGAGTAAGACCACAGAATTATAGAATCATAGAATGGATGAGATCATCCAACTCCCCTGTCATGGGCTGACTGTCACCCCCCAGATCAAGTTGCCCAGAACCTCATCCAGACACGAAGCATCCACAAATTTCTGGGCAGCAGTATCAGGCTCTCACCACTCTCTTTATAAATAATTTCTTCTTCAAACCTAATGCAAATCTTTCCTCTTATAGTTTAAAGCAATTCCCCTTTGTCCTTTCAGTACAGAGGTCAGTCTCCCTGCTGCTAATGATCTCCCTGCAGGTACTAGAAGGCCACAATGAGGTCCCTGGATCCTTCTCTTCTCTAGGCTAAACAAGCTCGACTACCTCAAACTTTCCCCATAGAAGTATTTCAGCCCTTTGATCACCTTTGTAGCCCTCCTCTGACCCCCCTTCAACAGCTCCAGTTCTCTCCTGTGCTGGGATCACAATTCTGGGCACAGTAGTGTAGAGGGGGCCTCATAAGGCAGAGCAGAGGGGGACAATCCCCTCTCTGCCCACTGCCATCCCTCTGTTGATGCAACCCAGGATGTAATCTCAATGAATTCTCTCAGTCTCCAACCTCTGGTTGGTCTGTCCAGTATCTGGACTAGGAAGTTATCTTCGAAGGACTCAAGGGATCTCACAGACTGCTTGCAGCTCACTGCTTTTTTTTTCCCAGCAGATCTGAGGGTGGTTGAAATCCCCATCAGGATGTGAGACTGCAAATGTGATGCCTCTTGCAGCTGAAGCAGGAAGGCCTCATCCAGAAGCCTCATCTCAGAGCCTTTTTATGATAGCAATTAACTCATAATTTTCAAATTACACCATGGTTTTCAATTCCTTCTGCTTATTTCCCATGCTGCATGCACTGAAGTAGAGGCACCTCAGTTGGTCTGTAATCTGTGTTATCTTCTTGGGGGAGCTCTCCCAGACTCCACTGGGAAAAATCTGAGGTTTTCCTGCACTACTTCCTAAAGTGACAGTGTTTCCTGGCTCTCCTCTGTTACTTAGCAGTACAACCCTTCCCCACCAAATCTCGTTTAAATCTCTGGTGGTAAGCCCAGCCAGCTTGCAGACAAGTATATTCTTGCATCTCCTGGTCAGTTGCATTCCATCCAGCACCAACAAGCCTAGTCTCTCAAAGGTGCATCCAACATCATAGTACCTGAGCATGAAACCATCCATGTAGTCATTCATTCAGCTGATCTGCTTTTCTCCTTCTAAGTCCCAGTCTCCAACTGGGAGGACTGAGGAGAACATTACTGCTGCTTCCAAGCTTTTCAATATCTTCCCAAAGGACATAAAGCCTTTCTAAGTTCCTGATTGCAACCTTTTGTCACCTAGCTTGAAAGAGCAGTAGTGGATAGTCGTCCTTCAGCCTAAGACTCAGCATCCTCTTCCTGATGTAGGACCCCAACAGACAACAAACCTGTTACCAGAAAGTGTTTCTTCACAGCAGTACCTACAGTGTTTCTTAAAAATCAAACAGTTCTTGCAGTACAACTGCAATATCCTCTGTTCCTTGGAGCAAGCATAAGTTTTTAACTCCTCTCTATTAGAAGCATAAGGAATAGAGGTGAGGAAGGACAGAGAAAGATTTTAAGATGTCACAACAGGTTCCCTCAGCTGACAGACCAAAATTTTGCATGTTGTCTCAACTTATCTGGATACTCCAGACAATCTTCTACTATAGACCACTCAACTGAGTTCCTTTATGTTTTTCAACTTTGATTTTCTTTCATATGATATGGGTATATAAAATCACACTGATGTCAATGGACTAATAAATAGTTAATACAGAAGGTCAGCAGAGTCAATGGATCCCGGAAGGTTATTCAGCTCCTCAGAAACTATCAACCTGTTTGCCAATTGAATCATGCTGTAAGCTTTACTGATTAATATTGACTCAGTTCTTAATGACTATCATGGGAGTTTAAAGGCCTAATTTATTTGTAGATATCTGCATCTAGTTACCTAAATATTGATATCTTAATCTCAAAGTGAATTCCACACAAGGACTCCTTATTCTTTCTTCCCCAGTGGAATAACCTGAGTCTTGGCAGCTACTTAATTAAATGTAAGTTGCTATGTAACCTCACACAAATTTTCCCTCACTGGGATTATCTTATAGAGAGCTTTGCACTCTGATGGCATGTAACTCTTGAGTTGAGAGTTACAAAAAGACCTCCGAAATTTCTGACTTGGAACAACTGCTGAATACAATTCCTGGCACGTAGCAATAGTAAAAAGCATGAATTTTATGTTCATTTACCTCTTCTGGTTTTATTTCCAAATAAATACTGGAGCAAATGCCAGACAAGACTGGTCATCCAGTTTTCTTAGCAGAGTTTTGCTTCACACGCATATGTATGTGCTGGACACAAAGAAAGGACAGTAGTCACAGGTTCATGTCATCAGTGCCCCAAAAAGATGATGGAAATATTTCCCCTCATTAGTACAGTTTTGTATAACTAGCAAAAAGAATACAACTCTGCATTCAGAAATGGTGCATGTTTCTTTGTCAACCCCATGAACATGTCTTTTGGGAGACTGTCAGAAATCAAGCATTACAGTTACCAGGTAGTAGGAAAAAGAAATTACCAATTAGTAGTAGCCTAAAACTTGACAACTCACACTTCCTGTGAATTCACTGCAGAGAAATAGCTTACACCTTTCTGGGTAAAGCTGAAACTAGCTCCTAATTATGCTAGAAATTGCTCACGGAATGTATAAAAAATATAAACTCCATAAAAATCTTGCTTGATCCTTAAAAATGATCATAGAATCGTAGAGCCATAGAAAATTTTGAGTTGGAAGGACCCTTATAAGTCATCTGGTCCAACTCCCCTGCAGTGAACAGGAACACCCACAACTCCACCAGGAGCTCAGAACCCCATTCCCTGATCTTGAACATCTCCAGAAACAGGGTGCAACCACTCCTCTGGGCAACCTGTACCAGTGCCTCACCACTCTTACTGTAAAAAACTTTTTTATATCCAATCTAAATATTGGTGATAAGTGGACGGTTGGACTGGGTCTGATCTTGGAGGTCTTTTCCAACCTTGGTGATTCTATGATCCCCTCTTTTAGTTTGAAAGTATGTTCTATCACAGCAGATTTTGATGAAGAGTCAGATGCTTTCCTTCTTACAGCTCCCCTTTAGATACTGAAAGGCCACACTCAGGTCTCCCCAGAGCCTTCCTTTCTCCAGGCAGAACAGCCCCTACTCTTTCAGCCTGTCCTTGTAGAGATGTTCCATCCCTTGGATCATTTTTGTGGTCCTCCTCTGGATGCACTCCAACAGATCCATGTCTTTCCTGGACTGAGGACTCTACATCTGGTCACAGCACTCCAGGTGAGATATCACAGTGCAGAGTAGAGGGCACAACTCCTTGCCCTTCTGGCCACACAGCGCTGGATACAGCCCAGGGTGCAGTTGGTTTTCTAGTCTGTGAGGGCATACTTCTGGCTCATGATCAGCTTCCCAGCCACCAGTACCCCCAAATTCTTTTTGTCAGGGCTGTGTTTGGCCCTCATACCTCAGCTTGTGTAACGGTACAGATGCAAGACCTTGCACTTGACTTTGTTGAACCTCTCCTGGGCCCACTGCTCAGCCTGTCAAGGTCTCCCTGAATGGCATCCTGTCCCTTAAGCATGTAGCTCACACCACGGAGCTAGGTATCACCTGCAGTCTTGCTAAGGGTGATTCCCTCAACCTTTCTTCAAAGGAGAAGTTGTCCAGCCCTCTAATAATTTTTATGTAACACAGATAAAAGCAGATACTCATCTGACATCAGAATGCCGGCAGGTTTAAATCATAGAATCACTCAGGTTGGAAAAGACCTCAAAGGTCATTGAGTTCACAACCTAAGCATACTACCCTAACACTAACAACTCTGCTAAATCCTGTCCCTGAGCACCACATCCAAATGGTTTTTAAACACATCCAGAGATGGTGACTCAACCACCTCCCTGGGGAGCCTATTCCAGTGCTTAATGACCCTTTCTGTGAAGTAATGATTCCTGATATCCAACTTAAACTTACCCTGGCACAACTTAAAGCCATTTCCCCTCATCTTGTCACCATCACCAGTGAGAAGAGACCAATCCCACTCTCGTTATAAGAACCTTTCAGATATTGGAAGGGAGCTATAAGGTCTCCCCTCAGCCTCTTTTTTCCCAGACTAAACAGCCCCAGTTCCTTCAGTCTCTCCTTGTAGGGCATATTCTCCAAGCCCTTCACAAGCCTTGTTGCCCTTCTTTGGACAAGAATAACAACCCAGAAGTTGAGGTTTAAAGGGCATTATAATCTTCTTACATAAGAATATGTAGCAGAAGAGTATTTGCTTATTTAAGGTTATATCATCAATGATCTTTTCCAAGGCTACAAGGGATAACAAGAAAAAGAGGTGGTGAAGGGAACCAAGTCTGCTCAATGACACTGGTGAGGTCACACCTCAGGTGTTGTGTTCAGTTTTGAATCCTCACTGCAGGGAGGATGTTGAGGCCCTGGAGTGTGTTCAAAGAAAGACATAGGAACTGTGAAGAGTCTGCAAGGCAAGTCTTATGAGGAGTGGCTGAGGGAACCAGGAACGTTCAGTCTGCAGAAAAGAAGACTCAGGAGACATCTTATCAGCCTCTCCAGCTCCCTAGAAAGGAGGTTGTGGTGAGGTGGGGGTTGGCCCCTTCTCCACAGTAACAGCAATGGGATGGGGGGCAATGGACTTCAGTTGTGTCAGAGAAGGTCCAGGCCGGGTATTAGGAAAAATTTCCTTTCACAGTGGTGATGTATTGTCAAAGGCTGCCCAGGGACATGGTAGAGTCACTGTGGAGACATGTCACTGAGCAACTTGGTCTAGTGGGTCAAAGACATGAGTTGCTGGTTGGAATGGATAATCTTTTTGGCCTTTCCAAACTATGATTCTATAGTTCTGTGATTGTTACTCCTTACCTCACATAACATCTTTAATTACAGTTAAACTGCAATCAAATTATATAGGAGCTGATGAACAGAAGTTAGCAGAAGAATGATATGATGAATTTGGTGCAATAACATTTAGTCATTTGTGGAACAAAATGCAAACAGGCTGCATGAATAGGAACGAGCGTCCTCTAAAATAGATTTAAATATGAAATCTGTCCTTTGTCAGACTGAACTATTCTCAGCTTGGTTTCTTAGCATTAGTCAATTTTGTTAAGCAATGAAAGAAAACTGAATTTGAAACCTCCTATCAACTTCTAAGTTATTTGTGTTATTGCTGCCTTGAAAACATCATTACAGATACACTTAATGTGTGGGATTTTAATCAGGAAATATAATTTTATTTTTTCTTATTTTTCATCATTAAAGCAAAAAAGAAAGCCAGAAGAGATGTTAAAGCTAAAGCAAGTAAGCAAGGATGACAAAAAGTGCTTTTAGGAGGTGGATTAAATTCGCTGTAACATGTTAGCATCCCCCAGATTCGTATTTTTTTTACTGAAATGTGTCAATTTTCAAAAATTAAGTCATCATGAAAAATGAATTGTCTTTGACTCAATTTTCCTTCTAAGATAATGAAATGGTACTCCTTAATAAAAAGAGTCTTCTCTACCTAGATCCTAAGGACAGTATTATCCTCCCACACAATGGGATATATATTTCTACTTGTCTCAAGCCACTGTGCTGTGCTATTTGAGCTCACACTCCTGGGGTGAGGAGAGTCACCTGTCTAGAAAGCAGTTGCTATCCCCAAACAAGAACCCTCTGGAATCTTAATTGGGAAAATTTAAAGGAAAAAAAAATCCTTTATAATCACTTGGCACCTGACAATGATCCTTTTACCCAACTGCTCTATGGTGATGATGGCCTCTGGCAGAAGAGGAGCAGCCCCTGGAAATGCTCCAATCATTGGTTGAAGTCACATAGGTCAACATCCAAAAAGTGCTCATGCTGTTAATGCACTTCAGCTGACAGATGGTAACTCTTTATACTGCTGGTACTTGATCATGAATTTTACTTTGAAGCAAAAATGTGTGGTGACTGGTGCAAATGAATCCGATTCAAACATAAACATATCCTAATGCTACACAGAAAGATGTCTGAAGTTGGAAATAATTAAAGGCTTGGGACTCTTGAGGACAGAGATGTTAACTGGGATTCCAGTAAAGTGTGAAAACTAAACCAGAATAAATTATTGCAGTGAATATTGCACAGAAATACTGTGTTTCCATGTAGCACTTCACAAAAGACAGTATTCCTGTTTTTCATGTTTTTAAATAACTGTACATTTATAATATATACCATGAACACTCACTTCTAATTTCATGTTTCAACAAAACAGGAGCAGGTATCCATGCAACTTTGTCAAATGACACGTGCAACATGCTGGATTCACAGATATATTCACCTCATATAATGAGGTGGTATAAGACCTGAAGAGATCAGAAAAGTGACAAGAAGTGTGATTTTGTTGTCACATGACATCAGCAGGATTTTAGCTCAGATCCCATTAAACGATTTATGCTTCATCTACGGAGCTCTACCATGCCTGTACCACAGGGAGCTGAAGGAAAAATGAAAGAAAACAGGGAATATCATGGAAGAAAAGAGATGAAAGACTGTAGTTTTGTAGACTAGAAGAAGGGAGATTTCAGCACGGCTAATATTTTTATCTTACTTGTTAATTCAGAAGTGCTATCACTAAGTCTAAGTTATTGATCTTTCAGGACAACAGAGCAAAGCTTGATTCTCTAGAGAGCTGGTCTCACTGCTAAAATAAGATATATGCTTTATTAAATCTGATGAATCTTCATCTAGATTAACTGTGTGTTGAGTAACATGTAAGAATACTGCAACGAGAAACATCCTCAGTTACCAAAAATATGATCTGTGCTGAAGTCTAGAATACTAAGTGCTTATTGCAAGAGCTCCTTTCTGCTGCTATGCTTAAAAAAAAGAAAGAAAGAAAGAAAGCCACAATGTAAACCAGATCTTCTATTTCACAACTGCTGGTTGTACTTGCAAGGCTTTCCAGGAAGTCTGGTTTTGGAGAGGTTTCCCTCACTTCTTGTTTTTCATTTATTAAAAGAAAGGCATTCGTGTCACTCTGTCACTGTTCTCACAGTCCTTTTTTCCTGATAATATAGTGATAAAGAAAGTCCTTTTCAGGTTTTACTGTGGAGCCAGTGGGAGGGTTGAAAAATGACACCTGTAAATTACTTCCATAGGAATAAGATCTTCAGTGCCCTAGAACAAGAGAGAGCACCTTCTTCTCAGCACATCTTCCGTTGTTTCTCACTTCTTTGCTTTCCCACTTCTTTTCATGTGAACTTTTCAAAGCTGTCTCGAAAGGAAGTTGCACTTAGGGGCTGATGATTTTGTACAACTTTATTCCCTCTCCCCCCACCTTGATTCTATCTTTCTATTTCCCTCTTTCCTTCTTCCCCGGTTCTTTCAGAGGGATAGATTAAACTGCAATTTTATTTAGAAACATATTTATACTAACCATTTCCTTAGTCTGCTGTCTTTGCCACAAGAACAGCAAGGGAGCAATTGCTGTTGTTTGATGTCAGATAATTTGGATGTATCAACAGCTCTGTTTACCTTTAGGTGCAAAATTTGGATATTTAGCACAGCTGCAAATGTTCATACTTGGGAAACATGAGAGGAAAAAGTAATTAGCACGGAAAGCAAAGGTTAAGAAAATCAAGAAGTGAACACAGTAACATCCAAAACAGAGTATCACTGAAGCCAAAATTGATAGGATGTATAATGAAAGGCAGTTAAGAATGACTAAAATGAAGATTTCTAATACTCTTAGCAGCACACATTGTATAAATGTCTGTTTCCTCAAATTTCAGAAATATAAAATTTTGTCTTTTTTTTTTTTTTTCCACTTAGAGCTTTGTTTAAAGACAAGATTCCAATCTAGTGGGGAAACGTCCATGGTAGGTCAATGGTTGGACTGGATGATCTTGGAAGTCTTATCCAACCTTGGTGATGCCATGACTCAATGAAAAAAAAATGCATTTCACCTACACTTGTGGTTAGAGCCTTCTTTGACATTCCCTGTGGTTATTGTGAAGAAATAAGACTCTTCAACCACTGCCACTTAGCTCTCCTCTCATTTCAGCTATAGTATATCGTATCTGTTTCAGTCAGTAATGAGTGAAGTATTTTTAAGCTTGTTCTGGGTTGAACTTTGAAATCAGCTCATCTGGACCACATAAAATATCAAACATGCATTGGGAGAGAGAGAAAATAAGAGCTCATCAGAGTGACTCTCGTATACACCAAAGCAAACAAACAAAAGAAAACTAACTGACACACAGGAATGGAACAGAACAAGAAGAAAATAATACTTTCCCATTCCATTATTTAAAATATGAGTAATAAGGAAATGTTATCTTATTTAGGAGAAGAATCTGTGATACTGTCTTTTTATTGTGTAGAAATGTCTTCAGTGGAAAAAAATTATGAAAACAGAAGGCAAAAGTTTAGATGCAAAGCAAGTAGAAATAAAGACAAACATTGAGGACAGGAGAATTCAGAAATTATTTGTTTTGTGCTATTTTCTCTCTTTTTCTTCTCATTTTTCACTTCTCAGATTTTTAATGCTGTAGATGGAAATGCATTATTGTGTCGGTTGTGAGCAACAAATGCAAAGAATGTAGTGAGCAATCTCACACTGTTGTGTTGGACAGAGGAAAAGCAAGCTGAGAGGATATTAGCTGAGCTGGGATCTGAGAACTATTCTCTCCTGAATGCCAGCAGAATACCCTATAGGTTGTTATCCAAGATATGTCTAAGTACACCAGAGATTGTTCATCTTCCTACAGATTCACCAAAATCAGTATTTTAACCACATATAAGTACACACTATAGCAGGTTTTAAAAGATTTGAGCTTTCATCAGTCTCATGCCATGTTGTAATACAGTCAAAGCTTTTCTTCTCCGTGCTGTCATGGAAGCACTTTGAGATTGCAGATCGGTTATTTCAGGAGGATTTATTCAAGACCATGGCAAGTTTGGTTGCAACCTATCCAAACTTTCAAACAAGAACTGGGAACACAACATCAAGTCAATAAGTCATTTTACACACGTTCTTCTGCGTATGACAATTTGCAAATGAACATTTAAAGGGAAAAATGAAGCCTCTATTACAAATGATGGCCCAGCTGCCATGAGAAGAAAACCCTTTAAATGGTAGAGCATGCAATTTGGGCTGAATTATCTATGACCTTTTTAGTCCCCAGGGCTTCAGTTGGTTTTGAACTAAGATGTGTGGTTATCTATCTATACTTCTATCAAGGTCTGGAAATTGAATAGCTACCAAATGATAGCAGAGTGAACCTATATTAATAGATATGAATAATAATTTTTAAAATATTCTTATAACAGAAGAAGAGAGAAAAAAACAGATAAAGTCACAGCCAGTTTGTAAAAACTATCATAAATTCTTGCTGATGTTGTACTTTTTTAAATATTTGGTGATTGTTTTAAAAAATGTCTTAGCTGCTGAAAATGAATAGAACTCAGCAAATTTTCAGTTCCATGGTTCTCAGTCTGTAGAAGAGGAAATGAAAGATAATGCAAAATGTAAGAACATAACAAGCCATTTTTAGCTCTTGCAGATAAGATACATTTAAAAATGTGACCAGAGAACACTTTTAAAGAACAAAATGTGGCAAAAAGATATGGCTTGTTTGGCACAGAGATGGGAGGCAGGCTGGGAGTCCATGAATGCCAGATACATCAAGGCTATGGTATTGGCCAGCACTATTAGTTGAAAAATATGTATTTATTTCCCTCATTTTATCTCTGAATACCTGCATCAGTGCCACAGCTTTTCCTTTTTTTCCCTTTTCCCTTTTCCCTTTTCCCTTTTCCCTTTCCTTTCCTTTCCTTTCCTTTCCTTTCCTTTCCTTTCCTTTCCTTTCCTTTCCTTATTTTCATTACATTTCCCTTCCATCTTTCATTCCCTTTTCCCTTTTCCCTTCGCCTTTCTTCTCTTTTCTTCTCTTTTCTTCTCTTTTCTTTTCTCTTCCTTCTGGATGGCAAAACAAAAAGAATGACTAGGCAGTGGGATTAAAACTGCTTTTATCATTTTTCTTAGCTGAACAAAGAAACTATTCAGATAAGGAACTTCAGAGCACTGAACTCTCAGCAAGAGCAGATGCTTTTAAGGACATGTGCTCTCCTTCCCTATGCTTACCTCCTTTTACTGACTCCAGCAAGTAATGAGGAACATGAAGAAGGTAGATGGAGGATTTCCTCAGAGGTCCGTAGCAGCAGGATGAAAGGCTGCACAGAGGAGTTATGACAAAAGAAAACCTTGTATTTTGAGTAAAAGACTTCTCACTATGAAGATGGTCAAAGAATTGGAAATCTCCCTTTATGGAGATATTTTGAAACCAGGTGCTCATGGCCCAAACTGACCTTGCTTTGAGCAGAGTGCTGGTTCAGGCCACTTCCAGAGGTTTAATGATGACTGTATTGTAAACTTTATGAACAATTTAAATTCTTAATTGGAACTTACAGGTTCTTTGGGCCTTAATATGAAACTCACAGAAACCTGAGTAAATAGGAGTAAGTAATATGCTATACAGTGACACTCTCACAGCAGTGCTGCAGGATTACTCCTGAACTCAATGCACCTTAAAAATTGCTTTAATTTCCAGCATTGAGACAAGGTTACCTGTCAGGCCACACCAGTACAAACACAAGACCAAGGAGATTGTTTCCTCCAGAAATTATTCCTATTGCTAACAAATATTTGTTCAACATTTGTACATCTAATCTTTGCACTGTGTTATAAATGTCTGAGCTCATGTAGTTCAGCAGATCATGACGTAGGTGAGTCTCCTCGTCCCATGTAACTTCTCCCTATCAAGTGTGACAGATAAGTAGGTGGGAACAGAACATCTATTTAGTCTAATGACCTCTAATTTGGCAGAATTCCACGCTGTGATAACATAAATGAATGACTAAAATTCGTTTCTTCCTCACGAAGGAAAAAGCAACGATTTCTAATCACAATCAATAAGCCTTGCTGTTTCATTTTTTTTTTCCTGATTTTGTTTTCAAGCTCATAGGAGGGAAATTTGGCATTGAGCTAACCTGCAGCATAAGGAATATGGAAGATTTTGTCTGTGTAACCAGGCATATGGCTAATTTGCTACCATCAGGAATTGTGCTTGTTCCTTCTCCCCAACTCCTGGCAATCTTATTCCTTGAGGTCTATAGTTCACCACTTCTGAGCAGCAGCAGTCTAAGGAATGGCTCTGCAGAGCTTGTTTAAGACTTGGGCTGTAACAAATCCTCAATGAATTAAGCTGATTCCAGTTGATACATGTTCTACTTCATTAAAAATAAAAAATAAAATAATAATAAATAACACCCTCCCTGCCCGTTATTCCAGTAAGATTATATTTGATAACACTAGATATATTTTTAAATAAAGATGCTTATATAGCTCTTGGATATGTTAAAGCATGAGACAGTTTCATAAGTTTTGAGTTACTTGTCCTCAGGCAGGAAATCTAGATGCTTTGTCTCAAACACCCCTGAAAGTCTGAAGCAGTGGGCTTCAGAATCAGATCTTTGAGAGCATTACATGCTCATGTTAATGTACTTGCAAAAGCATTTATTTTATCCAGGTCTAATTCAAACATGGCATGTTCTTATTTTCAGGGGAACTCATTAATCTGTAGATCTTGCCACATGTGTAGACAATGGAACATGGTTGTCATTAGTTTTGTCCACAAGAGTTTGGGATGATCCACATGCTGTGTCCTCCAAACACTACTCTCACTTTGGCATGGATACAAGAAAACAGTGGTTAGTTGTGCTGAGTCTTTGGGAATAGTTTTAATTATAACCATGTGAAAGTTATCCAGTGCAGTCTGTTTGATTTAAAATAAACGTTGGTTTGCCAAAATGGATATTATTCTAAACAAAGTGTCAAGCATGGAAAATCTCCACCTTCTATCAGTTTCACACCTCTGAAATTCTTCAACTGGTCTGCCTGATATTTTCCAGCAGAAAAATAATTCAAAGGCCATTTCAATTTTGACATATTTTTTTTATTATTACAAAATGTTTACAGTAATAAAACTTGAAATGCTTTTCAAGTTTGGATACTAAAAGTTACTGAAAATAAGAACTTCCAGTCTGAATGATTTTCAGAGTACACAGATGAGGCTAGTGGTATAATTCATTTGAATTAAAACATCTCAGGAAGAAGGAAAATAAGGAAATCTGAATGTCCAAAGATGACAGTCTTTTTCCCAAAGGACTCTGTTGAACTCTTAATAGAACATACTGGATTTGGGGAAACATACTGTAGGGACCAATCTTATATTTTATTCCAACTCCAAAGACATGGAAAATATCCCTGGTAGAGAAACTGCATCTCCTCCTTTACAAATCCAAGCATGGCCATCTGATTGCCACCAAGCAAAAGGAAACATTTTAATGAAACCTCACCTAGGAGCTAAGCTAGAAAAGTGGACTACTTACATGTACTCAAATCTGAAAGGCTAGAGGAGAACTCATTCTCTTTGTTGTTATGATTTTAGAGGCAACTGAGATATTTCATCCTTATTTCCTTTTCTACTCTGACTCTTTATCCTGTAAGCTTTCAAGCAGAATACTGTTGCTTACTGCCTGCATCTATAACAAGTCCCTCTTCTCTGTAGAGAACTCATATCAGCAGTATTCCATCATCATGTTTTTTATTAATGGCAAAAATAGATTAAGTATTCTGTTACCTGGATTTCACCTGTAACTGTGAATGAGCTGTATGTAGTAAGATATCTACATATAAAAGATGTTTTGGAAAATATACACGCACATCTGTTTATTTCACTGCATTGTTTTGAGCAGGATCCTCCAAACTGCTCCATACGATCTTGCACTATCAAGGGGTTTTGTGCATCATTTTAAGGTGATTATTTTTCCTTTTTTTTCTTCCTTCACTATCAGATTTTTAATCTTAAAAATAGCAATAGCCTTTGAGCACAACATTTTGTGTTAAGACTTCCAAATTTTTCTTGTCAATAAGTTGCCTCAATTTTTTTTTTTTATTTATTTTTTTTGCTTTTCTACTCAAGGTCTTCACCTTCACCTTGATCCTCCAAAATCGTTGCTTTTAAATTTTCTGTGACTGAATATAGCTAGGACTGTGAACGTATTTCATCTCCAAAGAAGTGGTACTGGCCACTCACAACCCAATTAATGTTTATTTTCATTGTAGAAGTAATAGTAGCAATGCTTTGTACACTGAAAGCTACAACACACATCTGTAATGACAGCAGAAGACAGAATCTAGAAAATAAATCACATTTATGTAAGTTCTTGTTTAAATATTTAAAAAAATATTATAAGGACAACAGCAACAACGGAAGAGTTTTTATCTATGAAATAAACTTTGACCTGGTTTACTTCTGAGCATCCTGTGAAAAAGGCTCTAAATTGATTTCAGCATTCTCTATAACGTTTGTAATATGATAATTTCTCATTAAATAAAGACATTAAAAACAGATGGTGCAGAACATAACAGATCCTGGAAGAGGCTGAAATTAACTCCCTTACCCATTAATATGTTATATGTTGACAGTTTACCTTTCTAGGAAACAGTACAACAATCACTTCTCCTGTGCTTTTGGAATGGGATTTATCTTAAAAGCTAAAGAACACTTGTTCAGGTTCATCATCTTGGTGTTACTTTTCTATTCAGCAGAAAACTACCCTCCTCATCCAGCTTATTAATGGAGAAATTAATATTCTCCATAGCAGGTTAGAGAACTGCAATGGAAATTTTTTCTCTGCTTTGTTTAACAGCTAGTGTGGTTTCATTGGTACCACTCTCCTATTTTACAGACACTAGTGTAGAGGGTAAATTGCTCAGGAAGGATATAAAGCAACACCCTGCTATGTGGATCACCCTGCCTCGTCCAACATTCCTTGGGCTCTTTATCCCCTGAAGATGTAGCCTCAGCAAAAATGATGGATGGTGGCTCTTTATGTCTAGCAGGTGGGACTCCAAACTGAGCTCACAATCCAGAAGGCCTCCTTACTGCTTCAGAGATGTTTCTTCTTTGATACACTGAACCTGTCTTCATGCATGAGTCCACCCTCACTTTAGAATGGGCTCTGTTGCAAGGCTGAGCAATGCCTTATTTGAGAGCAAAGGCTGAGCTGACACAGGATGCTGGTACAATTTCACTCAAACAGCAATGATATTGGAAAAGAAGAGGGTTTTAATGTTCAGAATTCAAGAGATTTGAAATTTTCAAGCTTGGTGCTCTCCAGATTTATGTGACAGCAGAGGAAGTATTGTTTCAGTGGTCATTTGGATAGAAGCTTCCTGCTTCCAGCATCTATGCCCTGTGTAATGGTCAGCCTAAAGACACAGGAGAAATTGGAATCAGGAATTTAATTTCATTTCAGCTCTACCTGCCAGAATATTCTTCCATCACACATTTTCTGGATTAAAACTTCACAACTATTTGGCAAAAAAATGCAGTTTATGTAAGATCCAATTTGTTTCTCTGCAATTGCAACGAATGTCTCATGAAAATAATAATAAAAAAAGCCTATTTTTCTGAACAGATCTCTGACTCGTTAATAAGTAACAACATCCTATTACTCACCTACTGTGTAGAATGGGTAAAGAGGTTAGAGTAATAAAAAGAACATAGATGGGACCCACCACAGACTTCTCCTCAGGATACAACAGCTGATAAAAAATAAACAGTACACAAAGAGAAGAGAATGATGCATGATAATGTAAAGAATGAGAGTTCATAAAGTATATAAACAGCCTTCATAGCTTAAATTTTTTTGTTTGTTTTTTCTTTTTACAGAGTAATATAACTTTACCCCTACCACAAGGACTTACTGTTGCCTGCAGTGGAATAATTTCTGCATCAGTAAAATGAGAGCTTAAAGATTCTCATGAATTTGCAAACTTATTCTATTGCCATTCTCAGACTCCTTGCCATTTAACAGCTGTCTGTTCTTTGGTTTTCGAGAGGATAGATTCCACATGAGAGTTACTTCACTGCTGCTTAACTCATTACCTAGGTCAGATGGTCTGTACTAAGGGACTAGGTACAAGCCTGTAGCTGCAAGGAAGCCTTAGTCCTCCTGTTAAGTGTAAGCAAACTTATACCTTCCTGCCTTTTCATAACTAGAATTTATTATTTTTGATGTGACAAAGTAACCTTTAAATAGGAAAAGCCTTCCCAGAGTAATTCTCTCACTTGTTCTAGCCTGCTTTCCAGACCAGTACAAGGCCTGCACTGAACAAATTTCATCTCATCTCTTCATTTGCAACCCATACATTTCCTTGCTTTGTACTTTTCGATGATATAAATGTCATTGCACATCACTGAGGAAGAAGTTTGCAAGGCAGGTGTTGCACAGATGATTGTTTCTGCAGATTATTTCAACGTTAATGAATAATCACAGAATAATTTCAGTAGATTCAAATAAATACTTAGAGTCTGTAGGATTTTGCTGAACAAACAGGAATAGCACGAGTAGATTTTACTGCTACTGGTGAAAGTAGTTCTCTATTTTCCAGACTGTCTTCCCAAGGACAAAATGAATTGTCTCATGTCTGAATTTCACAGGAGAATTACTTCAGTACTAGAGATGTAGAGCATGACTGATACGGAGGAAATGGGAAAATTCTTATCATTGGGAGAAAAGGAAAAGTTATTACTTGAAATGGTCCAAATTCATACTTCTAGAAGCTATCACCAAACTTCATGACTGTCTACAGTGAAGCAAGGTATAATTTTGCTCCAAGCATGTGCATGTTGGCCAGGCTCTTCTGTATTTGTTGTGCTTCATTACCCATGTGCCAGTAAACGTGAAGTCTTCGCAACCTGAGCTTTTCTCTTTCTCACAATGAGTCTTCTCTTTAAAACATCACAATGAACTTCCATAGCTGCAGGAGTAGGAGAAGTAGTTGCAGACAAAAGTTGGTGAAACTGTTATAAGTTATTTAGATTTTACTACTCTCTTCTTTAATCCAAAAATTCAGTCAGGTGGTCAGTGAAGTTTTGAAAAGTATTCTTTTCATCTTTACTGCATTCATCAGGGAAAAGAAACAATTCTGAAACTGGACGAACAAAATGTTTGTCCAAAACAAAGTCATATTGCCTCCTCCAAAATGTCTTTCCAGTTTGGAATTTAATGTGTTTCTGTTTTCACAAAAGACTTGCAAAAATCGAGTATTTTGTTTTCAGTTCGAACAACATTATTTTATTCAATTCCAAGAGCACATGTAAGTTTTCAGTTAGATAGAAAATGTGAATAATTTTTTTCTTTTTCCAAATGGACTGGAAAATGTTATTTAATCACACTACTTTAGTTCAGGAACACAAATAGATTAACTACTTCTGAGCAATCTGCAGGCTTTAGGGACAGACAGGTCTTCTGAGAGTTCTGAAACAAGATAATGCTGGTATGTATCTATGGATCCTAAAGAAGACACCTGTGTGCAAAATGTGAAACTATTCAGGATCGTATTCAGAGTAAGGAAATTACCAGCTCCATATGTAAACTGCAGTGGAGTCAGCACAGTTAAAGCACGAATGCTCTGAATTCAGTTCAGTTCGAAGTCCTTCAGCTTAGCTCCAATGCACCTTTGTCAGCAGGTTTAAAACTAATCTGCAGATTTTCAGCTATCAACTGATACAGAGAGCAGTAAGATTTGGTTACCATTCCCATTTCGCAAATGGATGGGCACAGAGGGCAGAGATGTGTTGAACTGCTGTAGATGTTTCTGTCTGGAATGCCTGTTCATAACTGTGCTTTGAAGCCACGCAGAGGATGTAGGAGCAGAACATGGAAGGGTTTTAATTCACATCCAAAGTTGGAGAGGTAACATTTCATTATGACTTGAGCAGCGCTTCTAGACTTCTGTGGACACTGGGAGTGCTGGGGTCCTTGGGAAACTCAGCCATACACCCAAGTGACTGTGGATTTTGGGTTGCCAAAATACAGAGAAGGGGTACTTCACATAGTTATAGGTCAGCATGTGGCAATTCCATTTGGCTGAGGGACCCTCCCTGATTAATAAAATTATTTATACACCACGGAGTACAAATCTTAGTGATAGACTTCATATTCTTCCACGTAAGGGATCTACTCTTTATTCTGTCTTCCTCCTTTTTCTTTGACATCCAAATTGCATATAGACATCTGGACCCTACGTAAAATGTCCCATTCTGTTCAGAATAAATGATTGTTTCTATATTTAAACAATCCCAACCAAGATCTTCACTGGCTGTGACAGGACTTGAGGCCTCTCCATTATCTATCTTTACCAGTTTTCAGACATCAGTTATTTGCACCTGAAATCACTTCAGAAGTGCTTCAATCACATCTTGCTTTCTTCAAAAGGGAAACAAATATATTGCTTTCAGTTTATCAGCAATTTCAGTGAGAACAATGAGGTTTATTTTATGATAGATCATCCAATGTGCTGTACGTACCAAGATTTATTGTGATGCCTCTCAGATTTTGAATTACTTTCAATAATTTTGCAATTGTTTTCACTTCTCTTGTTTGTATCAATCACCCATTACCTTGTTTGGATTAACAGCAGCTTTGGACAAAAGTTTCCTGAGTACCTTTCCAGCTGGGATAGGGAATTGAAGTACTACTTTCTTTCTTCTCTCCATGCCCAAGACTGAAAGCAGCACTTAAATGCCATATAATGTCTATCTAGTCAAAGACTTTGAAAACAGTCACACTCTGATTTAAGTGAATTTCATTTACAGTAGTATATGGGCTTGAACAAAGGGAACAGTTAGCAATAGGAGTCAAAGACTTGCTCTTTGATTTTGCAATTGTTTAAGCACTGTTTCTCCTACAGAGAAATAGGACAAAAAGAGGATTCTACAAAGAAAAGGATAAAGAAAGGTATTAAAAATGGATCATTTTGTCTTCCCAACATGACACACACATTTGACAATAAATGCTGGGTGTCCACTTTTCTAAGTAGAAGATTCTGGGCTCTGAAACCATTTTTATAGGAGAGAAGACACAGCAGGAACAAACAACTAAGAGTGAAAAAAACCAACAAGGTCTTTACAGCTCGTCTAAGTAAGAGCACCTGATGACTATTAGAGCAAACTCCCAGAGAATGAGCTGCATTTACCACCCTGTGATGTTTATAAATGCAAGATAAGAAACACTCCTAGAAATAATGATTTAATCAAACACAAAGTAGACTTTAATCAGGCAAGTGTTGCTGCCTCATTTCAGTGGCTGGAAAGCAGCTGTATTTGAGAAGTAATGACTTAAAGGCAGTGCAGCTCCTGTTCCTGCCTGGAGGGTCAGAGTCCTACAAGCTACTGAGGAACTCAGTGTGCATTGGCTGCATTCAGGGACGTGCTTTTAGTGTTTATCAACCAACATATTTATTTATTTTTTAATCACCTCTACAGAAATAGCATGGAGCATTTTAAAGAGTTTCAACCCTGCACTGGTATATTTAGAGCTGGATGCCCATTGCTAGGTTTTCTTGGGCAGTGCTGTGGTTACTACTAATAAAAAATCCCAGGGAACCACAAATGCTGGTCAGTCATTATAGCTGGTATTGAGCATAAGTATTCAAAACTTGCTCTCCTTGCATAATATTCAGAATAGAATTCAAATTTCTGAGACAGTGAATGCTGTGGTCAGCCCCATTTTGCAGCAGCACCTCCTGCCCATGGCTAGGCATAAATGAGGAGAATGCACTGTAGTAGGATTATAATGGGTTGGGATGCATGGGAAAGATGCTAAACCCTGCAGCCTGCACACAGACAATCTAGCTCAGGGAATACTGCTTTCCCTTTAGAATTCAAGTAAAAGTAAAGTTTCTGTCATTAAGGTTTCCTAGATTATGAAGCTTGATGAGCACACAGAGTAGGTAGGAAAGATGGAGGGGGCTATACTCACGAAGTGACAGTTGTCAGCAATGGAAACATGGCCCAATACCTCTGCAGCAGCTTTCTTATTGCATGTTCTGATCGAACTTCACCTTTCCCAAGCTCCAAAATGAGCTGAATGTGACTTACCTCAGCTTTTCAGAGATCAAGGACGTTCACAATGAATCCTTCTCAGGGGCAGACATTTGCAATTGGTGCAAACTGAAGACAACTGGCAATTGCTAAACTTCCTTTTTCTCCCTCACTAGTGCAGCCAGACTGCAACACGATGATCCTGCAAACATGATCCCCCTCCAATTTTTAAGCAGAAAAGAATGGGCTGCAAGCCCACCTTATGTAAGGATGCAGTGAAAATTAGGTTGAAGGAATTTAGGCTGCAGTGAAATGCAGAAATTACCTCACCTGTAACCTGAAAACCCTTAGGAAAATTCTGGGACTGCTGCTCCCGATGTGGCTTTGGCATGTAGTGAGTTTTATTTTTTGTGCACAGAACACTTTTTCTTTAGGTTTTGCTCTGAGATGACAAGGGATGACTGGCCATGGAACACCTATAAGCAGCCTTTACAGCCCTGAATTATGACCTAGGCTGCTCTGCAAATATGAAAACGGAGGAATTGTGAAGAGCATGAAAATGCCAGTACCACTTAGTTCAGTAAAACTGGAATCAGTTTCTTTTGGGACAAAGGGAATGTGTCACCAAGGTTCTTTCTGAGCCAGAATTTTCAACTTTCAGCATCTACCTCCTTTTGTAGACAAGACTACAAAAGGACATCAGGAGCAGGATTTGGGTTTGTTCTGTGTGCTCTACAAAAGCTGACATAGAAAAGGAAGTTTATTTCACAAAGGCCTACATGAGACTGGAAACTGAAGTAAATATGATACAACAGAAAGTAAAATAAGATTTTTACTTGATCCTCGAGGCTCAATCAGGAGCAAAACTTGATAAAGTTAGGAACAGGAATAACTATAAATTGAAAGTTACAATGGAAATTTTTCTTCTAATTTCTGTAAAGGAAGAAGTGATTTTAAACCAAAAGAGGGGATGTCTGATCTAATGCTTGATATAGTGGGTGGCAACCCTGCCCGTTGCAAGATGTTGGATCTGGGTGATCTTAAGATTCCTTCTGACCTAAGTCATTCTCTGAGGTTTTTTTTTTTCTATGATCTACCTTTGCATAAAGTGATTTTTTAAAGTAATAAATGAAGTATAGCTTCATAGGAAATTCAATCTAATGGGATAATTCTAATGGCCTTCTGTGAGATTTGGAACAAGTCTAGAAGGCTGACACAAGCCCATTCAATGACTTATTTTCAGTCTTCTGTTCATTTAAATGTTTTCAGTTTTTGAAAGGACTCTGCCCCCTCCAAGTAGTTCAATAACACTAAATACATTTAAATGAAATCAAGAGAGTGGTCTGGCAATATTTCACCCTTACTGTGTTTAAAAGCAGCTCCATGAATAAAAAATGAATGAAAATTTGGTTAAGAATCTCCATTTGCCAAAGGGAGGAATCATTATATGTGTTGTCACAGTAATCACTCATGGATGCAACCATTCCTGATGGCAAACATCACTTAGAGTAAACCATCCCAGTCCTATGTGATTTCAGCTGCTTTGTATGCTCTATGGAGCAGTGGGCTATCAGGGGCTTCAGGGATAAAAACTTGACTGATAAACACACAAAATGTTTTACCTTCCAGGCAGATGAATAAGAACTTGAAGCTGAAAAGTGTTGAAGTCTCCTACTTGGTGTGGCTGATTATCATGAATAGCCCAGTGCATCTCAAGCAGCAGTATTGTTGCCTGGACTCCATTGCATATGTAGATTAATTCTAATAGACATCATTGCAAAATAAAAAAAAAAATACAGCTCAGATGGATGTGCCTTAACTTAAATATTTCACTTTGTAAACTTAAGCCCAGCTTTGTTATACTCCCACGTGTATGGCAACTGCTGAGTTACAGCCTGAACCCGATCAGCCCTGGGAGCTCAGGTGAAGGCAGTTCACCTGTGCAACCAGAAGGGGTGGAGCCAGGCTCTTAGACCCCAAATAAGGGCTGACTGCCATGGAAGTGGGCTCTTTTGTTAGAGGTTTCTCTTCTGTGGAGCTTTAACTTGTGAGCCTCAATCCTTGGAAACAGGTGAGTACTCTTTTCCTTTCTTTTGTAACATCTGCTTGATTGTGCTGGTTCTATTGCTGTTGTACTGTTACACTTCAGGTCTAGCTTTCCACATTTAAGGTTGTCACCAGATCTCCATGAATTCATTGTATGAGTGCCAAGATCTTACTTGATCGTGCAAGCAAGGAGCTGGACTAACTAGACATTGGTACACTCCAAAAGAGAAGAATGGAATCTGGCTCCATCCTTCATGAGAGACAAAAAACACTTATTTTTAGTCAGGTCAGAAGCTGCCTCTTGATGCACTTGAGTGCATCACCCAATCTGGCCTACTTCTCACTGGGAGTGCTCCTATGCTCAGCTCTTATATCTCTTCTGCAGGGTGCAATTTGTTCAAGTCTTTGTTCCTGTTCTGCAAGTAATCTTGCAAGCTTACGTGCATACATTTTTGTATATTGTGCGTTGCTTAAACAGGTGTACTTGTAACTTATACTACAAATGCAAAGCAAATCCTGCTGAACTGTTCTACCCAAAGAGGCCTCTTTAGATTTGGATGGAAGTCACCACAAGTGCATACAGATATATATATATATTCTGCTTTCTCAGCATGTTTTTATTTCGTATTTCCATCTTGATTACATGGTCAGTGCACAGAGATGCTTCTTGTCCAACCTGCTCCTTTTCCTAATGTCTGAAGACATATTGAGGGCAGCACATCCAGTGACTCAGGAAGGTGAAGATAGCAAATTTCACCTTCTGAGATACAACTGTCAGCCTGTTCCAGAAAGCTGACAGCCCTGAATCAAGGGATGCAGGTGGGGGGAAATGACACCTCTGAAGCTAAGGTGAACAAAACAGTTCAATGTCCATGCTGCTGCTTGTTTAGTTGAGTAAAACAGTTGCTGAGCAGTTTCCATATTACTACTTAGAGACAAATTCTGTTTGTCATAGTAAAAAAGTTGTTGTTTTGCTTTTTTTTTTTAAACTACCTCCCAGTTATTACATGGGTGTTATTTGAAAGAGTTGTTGCTTGATTCTGTGTAGTCATAAACTGCAATTCACCATCAATTCTCTCCAGGGAAGTATTGACCCTTGTCTCTGAAGCACTCCAGGAACCTTGCTAAATAGGTTTCAAATACCTAAGTAAGTTAGGAAACACCTATTTAAGTCATTACATAACTGATCACTCACAGAATCATTCTGCTTTCATCAGAGTGTGTTGAAAAACATGCCTTATTGGTATTTCTTATGACCCCTGCCAAAGTAACTCAAACTGAAATCACTGGAAGATACATAAACAACAAATGGAGTATATTTAGTGTTACTTCAACTATGATATTATTATTATAGTGATAGTATTTAGTGCTGATTTCATTTCAAAATGCTGTAGGTATCAAGGAACGTCACAATTTTTACCTCTTGTGCCCTAAAAAAAATAAAGTTGGAATAATAATATAGGACAGAAAAGAAATGATTTCCTTTTTCAGGGAAACTTGTACATCCATCATTAGAGATAAGAATTGTTTGCTGTGTCACTGATATTCCTCTCTTCTCCTTCCCTTTGCTGTCAGTTTCATGTACAATGTGGAGAACCCAATGGGGGACTGTAATATATTTTCCTTCACATGCATGGAACTCCATGTATTCATATTGTTTGGGTTGCTTCTTTCTATATCATTTGGCTGTATATCTCCCATCAGATACTGTCATAGCTAGATTTGTGTTATGTAGTGGAGGTGAGACTGACATGGTAAAATGTATAGTAAAGCATATGAAATGCAACATTTCTTAAAAAAAAAACCTTCCAAAGTCTGTTTTAATTTCAAGCCAATTAGCAGCCAGACTTATTCTGGTTTGAGCTGGAGCTGCACAGGGTTATTCCTCGCTCCTAAAGCAACTACTTGCAGAAATCTGATAGTGGCATGGTGTGGTTTAACAGAAAATCTCTAGGCAAGAGAGGAGAGTTAGCTGTATAAAGAGGAGCAGAATTGTAGTCTAATCAAAATTTTACACTATTAGAATTGCCTTAAAGCATTGTTTAGCCAAACTGAATTAAATATGTGTCCACTAGGGATTTCTGAGGTGGTGCCCAGTGACAAAATGAGGGGCAATGGGCACAGCACAACCTGTGAAGTTCCTACTGTGAGGGTAACAGAGCCCTGCAACAAGTTGCCCAGAGAGGTGGTGGAGTTTCCTTCCTTGGAGATATTTAAGACCCATCTGCACACCAACTCATGTGCCCTGCTTTAGAGATCCCCCTTTAGCAGGGGCTTGGACAATATTATCTCCAGAAGTCCCTTCCACTCCCTACAATTCTGTGATTCTCTGATCCTGTGAAAATAATTGTTGGAGTTGGCATGGGGTAGAGTAAGCTACCTGATTTTGCATACACGTTACCTTTGCTTCTCTGGATCATCACTTAGTACATATCAGTCATGATCTGAACACTTATGTCTGTAGTGCTCACAAGACAGATGACTCCTGGAACAAGAAGAGCTTTGATTCTCAGCAATAGGAATCAATTATATATAGAACAAAGAATGAGTCCAGACTAATGTAATTTTTGGCTTGTATCTTCATCAGTTTTTAGTTATCCAGTCACAGCAGTGGAAGTTTTTATTATATTTCTGCATCAGTGAGAATGGCAGACAGTGTTCACCAGGGTGTGTGATGCCACTGTTTCAGTGAGATTCCAGTGGTCTCCATGGGGAAGTTCTATTTCCCATAGATTTTCAGTCACCAGAGGGGAAAATATTCAGTATAATTCCTCTGTCTGGAAAGCTGCATTAATTTGTATGGGCTAATGAGCTAGCCTTGAATCTGCTGACTATTTTTCTAGCAAGTACTTTATTTGAAAGTGAGTCAGTGTGCATGGGGTGATGGGTTTTACTCACAAGGTCATACATAACGCATGGGAAAATACATTTTTAATCAGTAAACCTCATGTTCCAACAACTAAGCAATCCTCTGCTCACTTGGTGTGCCAGTAATACCTGATGCTGTCACAGATATCTGGGAAACCCTGATTAGCTTCAGTCCTCAGGCAGGTTTGACAAACAGCTAGGGGATTTTCAAGGCAAATAACTGTAACCCACTGACTTTCTGAATGGCTTGATAGCCTCTGAATTGCTGTTGGGGTGACTAACCTCAGTGATAACATGATTATATATTTCTGATACTGGAGATCTGTGTCCATGATGTGATTCTGTTATGGTAATCCTTCATCAGGATTATCTTTCATACTTCTTCCTACTAGCAGACAGATGTGAATACAAAGCTGGTGAGAAAAATGTTCTCTGATTTTTATCTCCTCAGCACCTATTCCTCATTTTTAATGTAACTACAGGGATGGGGGAGAAAAAATATATAACTGTTTTGTGACAACATTTCCTTTGGAAAAAAAAAAAGGTGTAGGGACAACCTGTGATAATTCTGTTGATTTGCTCTGGATCCTTGTTTTTTGTTTTTAGTTTAAGTGACCACAATAGTGAAAAACAGCAAAACCTTAGGTGAACTTAGACCAAAGCTGACTCTAGCTTTTCTTGTTTATTCTTTAAAATACATATTGTCCATTACTAAGTTTGTGTTTTGTTCCCCTTTCATTTATGGAATTTAGCAACAATTAGAAGCTATTAATACACTGATATAACCTAAACATTAAACTCTCCAAACCATGAATGATCAGTTCTTCGTGTGTTATTACAGACAAATATTTTTAGTGACTGAGAACTTGGACTTTTTTTGCTTTCACTTAAGTCTACTAAGGTTAGACAATCAATAAAATAAGATCTTTGAGATCTGTAGATAAGATTTATTTTATGGCTGAAGATAGTAGAAAATTGCTAGAAATAGAATTTACTGTCATATTTACTTCATAACATGAAACATAAATTGAAAGGAAGGATCTCAGAAGATGGAGAGAAAAAATCTATTAAAACACTCCAGGATCATTCTCGATATCCTACTGACAAAGGATCCTCTTTACAGGTCTCCAAATGGTTAGCAGTGTAGAAGTGGTACTGGGAACAATGTCCATCATTATATCTAGCTCTAGAGTGAGATCTTCTGCTCCTTCCATCTCCTTTGTATCTCCCTTGCACATAGAGTTAAGTTTCTGGAAGAAATGTTTTCAGCTTTATTTTGTTTTGCTCTTCTCACGTCATGTTTAGCGCAAAATGATCATATGTACTTCAGCAATGATATCTTTCACTATAATAGACATCAGAATCATTCCTTAGAGGAAAGAATGAAAGTGGAATGCTAGAGGGACATCGTTTCTTGGAATGCATTGTTGTGAGAAAGCAGGAGAAGGATGCTGTCGTGAAATTGTGAACTCTATCAGCTGTGGCAGTAGCACTGAAGTGAGTTGCATTAGTGTTTTTAATACGATGAAACTAAGAAGTAGAAAGATAGAAGAGAAAGGAGAAGGAGACATCCGAAGGAACATAACTGCACTGGAGAGAGAACAACTTCTGTGATGACCAGGATGATGGCATTAGACTTCCCAAGGAATAGATTTCACTTGGCTTCTGAAGGAGTATTGTCTGTTACGCAGTATCTGGACATTGCACTGTATGCACAGACTTGAGAAGCAGCAGTACTGTGGATCTCAAAGGCTGCAACGAGGAGGTGGATCTCAGCATGGTCACCATGATCCAAGTGGTAAGCTGGAGTTCCCAAAGGACCTGTTCTCTGTGTGGGCTACTGAAGTGACTAGCAGAGGAAGGAAAGAAAAGTTATCATTCATTTTTTTCTTTTTCCAGACTGGGGTTGGTCTCTTCTCACTGGTGGGAGGTGACAGGACAAGGGGAAATGGCCGCAAATTGCAGCAGGGGAGGTTTAGATTGGGTATAAGGAAAAATTTATTTACAGAAATGATTGTTTAGCCCTGGAATATTGAATCACTATCCCTGAATGTGTCTAAGAACTGTCTGGATGTGGTGCTCAGGGACTTCAGTTAGCTGTGGGTTGTTAGAGTTAGGGTAGTATGGTTAGGTCATGGTTGGACTTGATGATTTTGAAGGTCTTTTCCAAACTGAGCAATTCTATCATTTCCAAGGCTCTTTTTCTAGCCCTGAAAAGGGCTGGATCCTCAGAGATTCTGGGCTCATCCTGAGAGCTGCCTGGACAATGAGTCTGGACATCTACATGGACATGGAAGATGTAATTCCTGAGAGACTACTATGAGAGAGCAAGTATAGGACATTATTCTTTTCTTGCTGATAGCAAGAACTGATCCAGAAGCCTATGATTACCTTTCTTCACTTCAGGAGGCTACTGACAGATATGGCAGAGGTAAATACCTAAATGGCAATTCATAGCTAATATTTCTGCCTGTTACACCCTGTTCTTCTGCATGTTGCCTGTTGTTCTATTTTTACAAGCAGGCACTCAAACACAGAAAGTTCTGTACTATTGCAGAGAAGAACTTCTTTACTGTTGGAGTGATGGAGAACAGGAACAGGCAGCCCAGTGAAGTGGTGGAGTCTGCTTCTCTGGAGATATTTGAAGCCCATCTGGATGCCTGCCTGTGTGACCTGCTGTAGTGTACCTACTTTAGGGGAGAGTTGGATTTGATGGTCTCTGGAAGTCCTTTCAAATCCCTGCTCTGTGCTTCTGCAATGCTTAATAACACAGCAGCTGTGGATGGTGCAGAAAAATGAGCAGACGAGTCACTTTGAGGGGAAGATTTTGATATTCAGCATTGTTTTATCATCTAGAAAATGTGGCTACTTCTAGAAACATGGGTGAGATCATGCCATTCTGACTCATTAAGCCTGCGACACCTCTGATTATCCTTCTGCTCCAGTCTTGATTGTATTTCTGTTTACAGGTTGTAGCATTACTTACCAGATTCAGCAGTCTTGGTAAATCCATCCACCTACCTGACCAACAGTCCCAAAGCAGCAGGTAAGAATTCTGTCTTCCACACAGTAAAACCATGATTTATTAAGCTTCTTGCGTTTACTTCATTTTGAACAATACTTGTCCATTGAGAAGCTCCTATGGGTAATTCCAGTCTTGTGATCTTGCCTGGTAATTTCAGAGATTTAAAAAAAGAGGGTAGTGCTTCAACCAGAGAATCACTGAAGTACTTGAGCCCTCAGCTAAGCAGTTAGATGGTAAAATAACAATGAAATGAAGAGAGGAAAATCAGTCAGTGTGGTCTTTCACATTTTTTTCATTGGGAGATTTCATAAATAAAAAAACTCTGAGAGCTATGGATGTTTAGCATACCACAGTGACTTCTACCTGCCCTTGCCCTTTGAAGTGAATATCATTTAATTGCTCCGTTTCATGAAACTATTTCCTGTGGTGCAAAAAACATGAAGCTCCTGGCTGACACGAGTTGTTCTGAACATCTTTGCAGAACACAGATGCAGTGAGTGATAGAGGCCTTAAAAATAGCAGTAGCAAATGAATAACAAAGAGGACAGACACAGGCATGCATTCAAAACATTTAGTTGCACAATGAACTTACACTTGTTTAGCAGGAATGTGGATGTGTCTCACCAAAGTGTCATACTGTCTGTCTAATGCCCGTTAGGCCTGAGTTCAGCAACATGATGGATAGTTCAATTTACAGAGTAAGCAAAGAGTTCTCCTTGAATGTTAGACACTAATCTTCTGATTGGACTCATTTGCCAGAGAGAATTGCCCTCTGAGGTTTACTAGTAAGGGCTGATCCAACTACTGTTAAGGGGGGAAGAGATTGATGCATGTGTTATTAGCAAAGTATTGAATTCAACTGCTCTCCAGCTACTGCTACAGAAAAAGTGTAAAACTGTATTCTACCTTTTAAAAAATAATTAAATATCATCACTACACTGAGGTGAATTAGTAATATTTAATTTAGGTCAGGGGCTTTATTCTTCATGCTGAGGGCCTTTATACTGAGAATTGAGAAGAATAAAAATTAAATTGCCGTTGATGTGCATGTTGAGTTGCACTTTCAGTTTCCATTATCCATTCTAAATGTTTTAAAGCTGAATATCGAAGTTCTTAAATTTCAGAAGAAAGGAATAGCTTGAAAGTACAGCACCTAAGGGACTTAAAGTAGATAGTGGACTGAACCCAAAAAAATTCTTCCACCTATTTTCAGCTCTTCCAGAGAAATTCTCAGTGATCTTGTCCAACTTGCTTACTTTCCCTCTTTTTCATCCTTTCTTTGTTTATACAGACAACAGAAAGGATATACCTTTCTTTGCATCAGCTATTTGAATTCTTGGTGCTGCATCTCCCTTGGACCACTCTACAGTCTCAGAGTAAGCCCATTCTGAACTTTTGCCTTTATAGGAGGGCAGCGAGTTGGGACAACCCAGTGCTCCCTGTTCCATACCAGGAACTCCTATTCCTTGTGTTGTGTTCTGATCTGAGAGATAATAGAATGATGAAATATGGGGGAAAAATTAAAGTGTATGGTTGGGAGAAATCTTCGGGATTATCTCACCTGGACTGTGTCCAGAACAGACAGTTTTCTGACTGAAGTAAATTATCACCCTATAAATAATGGTGCTAAGGGATGAGCTCTTTGAGCTCTTGTGAACATCTGAGGGCTGTGATCCTTCATCTCCTCCTGGGCTGGGACACCTCTCATGTTAGACTTCTTGAGATTCACCTCTGACAGATATTGGCAAGGAAGAGCCCTCTTAAGGACAGGTTCCAATTGCAGATGGAAAGGAAGAATGAGTCCTGAAAAGTGCAATTAAGTCTAGAACTTTCCCTCCAGTATCCTGTAGTAAGTCTCATGGGAACCTTGCCATTCTTGAATCTGTATTTGACTGTAGCAAATTCAATTAGATCATTGTGTTAAATTGGCTGATGATTAAGTGCTACTAAGAATCATATAACCTGATCTTGTGGTTTACTGTAAAAATATTAATAAATCTTGCTGCTAAATCAGAGTTGCATAATAAAATATATTTGCAGCCACACGATCCTATGTACAAGATTGAGAGGAATGCAATCCATGTCTCATTTGTGATCTTCCAGTGTTATCACAGTATAAAGTACTGTAAATAGGCCTGGTGGCATCAGTGCTGTAATTTTTTTCTTGTATTGGACTTCACATATACCATGACCCTTCCTTACCAAGTTTATTCAAGAAAAATAAGCTGGGAAATCCATCTTTGTACTTTCCTTGGCACTGTGGGAATACAGATGAACATATAACCACTTGGATATTTGCAAATCTATCATTCTCAGCAGTCTCCAAAGAGGGTCTTCAGGGAGCTAGAATATTTTCTTCACACCTTTTCTTCCCTTGTTTGCAAAGAGGATGTCCCTGGTTCTCAAATATTGAACAATTCTGGGACTTCTGTGGGTGCTCAACCCAATCTGGATTTGTTAGAAACTGGTTTGTGGAGAGTCAGCATTCCCTTTGCTTGATTGTTCATTAAAAAGACATGTAGCAATTAAATATTCTTGAAGTAGAAAACTTTGGTTAATGAGGAAAACTCCTTTTCATCCTAACATCAAAAAAATCAGTATAAAGCAATGGAAATATGTTGGATACATATATTTTGTTTGTATGGTTGTTTTTTTGTGAATTTGAAGTGGTTGGTGTTTTCTTTTGTTGTTTTTTTTTTTTGATAGGTTGTTAGTTTTTGTTCTTCAAGCATTATTTATATGCTGGCTTATGCTGCCAACTCTACCTGGGATCAAGTCTAGCATGCTTTTATAATATTTATTTTAAGAAACCTGACAATTTAATCAATCATCATTTTGGACAGTGGCAAATACCACTTAAGTGCAGCTTGAGATGTTCAGTTCTATAACTCTGCTAAGTAAAAGCATTGCACACAGGCAGCTCAGTTAGCAAGGACCAGCTAGAAGCTGGCATGTGTTATTGAAGAAATCAATCTTAAGGTTTTATTGTTTAAAAAATTGTTTTCCTGCGAAGGTTTTAAGCAGATATCAATTGACCTACTTATGAAAACACAAATGACAGGTTCTCAGCTTTACCCTGCAATACTGAAGGATCAAAGCTACCACAAGACGAATAGGTAACCTATTACAGCAGTGGTCCTTTTAAGATGAATATCAGCACACAAGTCTTTTTATGATTGTTGGAGTAGTGGTTGTTAACCTGGAGCATCCTGCTTCTTTCTGCATCTGACAGACATCTGTTTTTGCTGTTCATCAAAATAATTCTGGCTCTGAGCACTTCTGAGTACAAACAAGAGCTGGAAGGTGATTTTAGTGAAGCAATGAAAATAGAAAGATTACAGGAAGTTATGTCTATTATCTTTAACAAAAGTTATAAATAATGAAGAATACAAGAATGCTGCAGACTGAGATTCCTTCAGTTTCTTCATCTCAGTCCCTCCTGAGCCCCATAACTCAACCACATTCTTTGGAGGGAGAGTATTGATATAGATTTACTTGTTGTATTGTGCTCAGTGCCACAGATATGAACTATTATTTTACACATTATTGCTAAGAAATGGTCATAAAATGATTGGCTATGGGCATACCCTTAGAAAAGAGAAGAGCGTGCCCATAGCCAATCATCTCAGAAGATGAGAGTTAGGCACACATGGCCACTAATGCTTAGGGAGATTAGATCCTTTTCCTATTCATAATTCAGCTTTCAGATGAAGACTGCAGTTTTGGTGTGGGCATGTGACACATGTCCAAGTCCCTGTCATACTCAGTCTAGCCAATGGATGTTTCTGCATGGGCAGATGTATCTCCCATTATACTCTGCTTAAAAGTAGTCAGTGTAGTTAGTGAAGCCCAGAGTGCTACTTAGCTAATCCTGAGTAGATACCTGGGGCTTAATTAAGTTACTTGATGATAAACAGTTAGTAACATTTGGAGATCTTGAGGCTATTTCACTTGGTCTCCATATGTTCCAGAAGATGGGAGCTCTTCTAAGTCCTGGGTGATGTCTGCCAGCCTTGTCAGCTTGGGTGTCCTAGAGAATTCAGATAGTGCTATGCATTTATCTTTACGTAATAGAATACCATTCCTGCATTTTCATTTCAGCAGAATAGGTCTCTACACTGCCTGGATGTTTACTGAATATAACAAAGCTTCAAGCATCTATTCCCCTTGATAATAACTATATGAAATATATTTTCACTGCAAAATGAGTTACTGACAAGGTGTCTTACAACTTAAGAGAACTCAATATCATTTCTTCTTCCCATTTACTTATTCTACTAAAACCATTGGGAGATGGACTTAAGAAGAGACAGAGGAAAACACAATGCATCTGCCTCTTGGTAGAAATTGAGACAAACCAAGCGTCATGTTAGTGCTTGCAAATTTTGAGATCTTCCTTAATGACTCCTGTATTAGAAGACACATAAAATGAGTTTGACATTTGCCCAGCAGTTCTGGACCCAGTCAAGACAAAGCTGATCTGAACACCCAAATATTCTCAAGGGAGTGCTGCATCTCTGTAACAAGCTTTCTTTCTTCTGCCACTGGAGCAATTCAGTCTACAGAGTATTTGCCTTCATCCTGGACTCGCTATCATTTTCTCAGTAAAGCCAACTCATCTGAAGATCTCAACCTTTATACTTGCTTATTATTTTTAGATGTATGGTGCCAGCACCACCCGTCAGAAAAATAGGTCTGTCTTAGACTAAGAGAGGGTGACAAAATGAATAAAGTCTAATGAACTCAAAAGCAAAAGACTAACACAGTAGGGAGCAACTGAACAAGCTCCCAGAATTTCTTTGTATTGAGAGAATCAAAGTGGCTTTAGAAGTTATTGTTTAAAAAATACCAATGTGTTACCAACATGTTTGTTGTGTGACTCACTAGCTGTTCCAAGCATGATGAATTTTGGCTTTATCTTTTGTTCAAGGGGCTTGTAAAGGCCAGTTTACTGAAGAGTAATCATTTAAGGCTGAAAAAAATCATGAGTCAATGCAATACAATGAGAAGAAGAGCACTGAGGAACATGACTCATCATCATTGAAATTTATGGATACAGTGATAGATCTTCCTTTGAAATTATGACATGAACTTGTGTATCAAAATATTCAGAATAATAACCAAGGTACATTATGTTAAATGTAAAAATTACAAATCATTTAGATTTTTTGTT
>VXAB01002537.1:10438-23209 GCA_013399175.1 Odontophorus gujanensis | reverse complement strand
GGCAGGTATCTTTACACTGCATGTGGTAAACAGCCTGCCAGTCTCAGCCTGTAATCTTTCAATTAATCTAGGGAAGTTTTTTTACTTTAATCTCAATTAGGTATAGTTGGTTCTTGTGAAGAAAATATTAACTTAAAAAAAATAACAGTGGGTAAAAAAGGGGAACTGTTTTGGGGTTTTATTAGGGCTGGTATTTTATGAGGGCTGCTAAGGGGATGTGCCTAACAAGGAAATAAGTTACAGCAAGCCCCAGATACCATATATTATTTAAAATATTTAATTCATAAGAATTAGATTATCTGACTCTGGAAATATTTCGTTTCATCTCTTATTCATTTGGAATGGTTTTCTAACTGTGCAACTGCTGGTGCAATAAAGAAAGACAGTCCTATTAGCTTGTGGGGACCACAGGAGGTCAGTCAGACCAAACCCCATTGGAAGACAAACTGATGGTGGAGAAAGGCATGGCTGCTCACAGCCTTAGGTGGCTGGGGTTGAAACCTCCAAGGACAAAGATGGCACAGCCTCCCTGGACAGCCTGTTCCAGGACTTAGTTTTCCTGCCAGGGAAGTGTTTCCCCTTCTCTTCAACTGGAAACTCTCTAGTTTCCATTTGTGGTAACCATCAGCAAAAGGTGTGGCAGCAGGTAACCTCTACAGCAGCGCAGAAGGTATCTCCAAGTGTTATTCTCCAGCCTTAGCTCCTGCAGCTTCCTCCAAGTCTCTGTCAAAGCCTTGCTCTTCACAGTCTCTGTCAAAGCCTTGCTGATATACCTCTAGGCAAGTAACTCCTTCTCATCCACAAATCCAGTCGTTTTATCATGGAAGACTGTACGACCACTTAGCCTCGGTAAATCCATATGATTTGGTAAATCCAAATGATTTAGTGTTAGCAAATCCTTCCTGACTTCCTAGTCATTGTTATTTCCCTCAGGAGCTTGCATGTGTCCAAGAATTTGTCTTTGATCCATAGTTTTCCCAGAGGGGAAAGATGAGGACAACCAGGATGAAGTTTCTCAGATCATTTCTTTACTTTCCTCTGATGATGGGTGCGACATCAGTATTGTGTCTGGTTGTGGGTAACCCGGTACAAAAAAAGAGTGTCATCCTGTTCCAGTATGACTGTCACCTTCCATTATTTGTTGCTCTTAAAATGTTTTCCAATTTTTGAGAGTCTGTTTCAGCCTGTGTCATTCAACTTCATTCTGATGAAAGATAGCCTTGTGGAGTATTCTCCTTCTTATTTAAAAAACATCCATATGTGACTATTTTTAGTGCTAGAAAGATGCTTAGTTAGTGGAAAATTGTGATGTTTTCATTAAAATCAACTGTAGTACATGGACTGCACAGCAGAGCTGTGAAAAATAGGATATTTTCTAAGTGTTCCTCAGGCAACCAATAAAAATTCAGTCTTTGGAATAAAGGACAAAGCCTGCTTCTGGTGACAGATTTTGATAAATTCACAACAGTAAGACTTCAAAAAGAGATAAAATGAAACTTTACTTCCTGACACTTCCCATGACTTCACAGTGAAGTTCACCCTTGCTGTAGCTTGTGCAAAGGTAGTAAAGTACAGCCGTCTGTTAAGACCATTCTTGTTTGAAAGTCAAAGGGTGGGAAAGACAACTTGGATTACCACAGAGTACTTCCCTCCTGTTCCCATCTCCCAGGCCATAATTAACTGCACCAGGTAATTATGTACCAACTGAGAGTCTCTAAACTCTTCCTAAACAGCTTTCAAGTAGTTTTAAAGATGGGGGTTGGCAAGAAAAGGCCTAACTTCACGTTAAATCTCTAGCCTCCTTAAGAGCTCACATGTAGGGTAAGCTGCTCATTGTGTTCACATCTAAGTATTTCCTAGAAGAAACTTCATGAACAAACTATCTCTGTGAGAAACTTACGGTGCCTTCAAAGCAATCAAAGAAATACAAATAACAAAAATATGTAGTCATGTAGTATGCCACCTGGTAGTACTAATGATAAATTTCAGGAGTCAGATAGTATACCTAGCAGTAACCATGCATGACAAACTAGAAATGCTATGGAAAGAAATAAATAGTACAATTCCTCATGCAGTCCTGCTCCCTGATTACCAAGCTTCTGTACTGTTTGTAGTACTCGTGCCACATCTCAGGAGCTAAGCCCAGTAGGGAACTAACCTGTAGCAAAACTCATACAAATTTCCTCCTTTCCACTCTACCAAAAAGAAGTAAATAAATAAGTAAATAAATGAACAAGGAAGCAATTGAATATATAACACCTGGACCAGCTAAACTTAAATGATCACAAATGCATGACTGAATGGATGTGGGAAAGGTAGTACCTGTCTCCACTGCAGCCTATAGTAAAGATAACTTAGGTTTTTATGGTTAGGATTTCTGGCAATGCTTTTTGAAGAAATTTAATTGTAGGAAGAGACAATGTCATTCAGAAAAATAACTTTATTTTTGCATACCTACTGTTAAAATTATCTGGAATGCAAATTGAACTTGACAGAATGTAGAAATCAGCAGTTTCATCAGTAACATTTAGACATTGCTGCAATTCTTTCAAGTTTTTAGAAACTTGAGTCATTCTGGTTCCAAAAGCAAGGCTCATGATACAGTAAGTGTAAAATTAAAATTCTTATCAGGCACGAAACTGAAGTATCCCTGAGAAGATATAACTAGGAATATATAAACTTCTTATCACATTATCAGGGAGGGAATGAAAGTACAAAAGCAAGATTTTGTTACAAAAATAGAAATACATGTCCTTAATAATCCTTGATGAAGATTAACTTTCGAGAAGGACTAAGAATTACATATTGCAGAACTGCAGCAATCATATTTAAGTTAAATGATGACCTTTGGCTTTAGTATATCCCCTTTTGTTTAGTTTTCAAATCAATTCATTGTTAAGTTCCTGAGATCTTCCAGCACTCAACATGAACTTCATGCAGGCCAGCTGCCGCTTTCCCCTGTTTCTCCTCACTTCTCCTTTTCAGCTAGTATTACATTCTTGGGAAAAAAAAAAAAAAAAAGAAACAAAAACTAAAGCAAAACACCAACAGCAACTCAGAAATAATCATGAAAAACATTCATTTTCCAGGCCTTCAACAAATAGTTTAACCCAAGAAAGCCCAGTAATTATACCATAATGCATATTAAGATAATAAATATTCAGATTAGTTGAGCTTCCCCAAACACCACTGTCTCTGATTTTGTACCCAAGTTCCAAGCCCCAGTGTGCAACATAAGGCATTCACATCTTCATTTGAGGCATGTCTTCTCTCCTTCTTGTCAATGAGCAAAGAAAGGCCACATCACCACCATACCAATGCAGTGATACCCATCATCATCACCACCACCACCAGTGTTGACTGTTAAAATATACAGCTGTATGCTATTTGGACTTGTGTTTCATAACAGGAGCATGCGGTATTTCAGTTCTTCTGCAGATACAAAGCTTTGTGACGCAAATATTCTTCCAAACATTTCACTGCAAAAGGGTCAACATCAGTATCGAACTTATTAGCAAAGAAGTGGTGGTTTCGCAGCATCCAGCTCAGGTCTCCTACCCCAAACACGCAGACAGAGCGAACATGAATTCCACTGCATGGTGGGTAGGGAGCACCTTTAGACACGTCTCCTTCAAAGTATTGCCACTTGACAAACCTGGCCAGTGCATTCATATCAGAAACGTCGTACTTGTCACTAGAAGAAACAGCACCCGGGACATCGGGGATTCTCTGAATCGTTGCCCACAGGTACTCATCAGGGCTGTAAGTGTCTTTTGCCCACTCAATGAATTGGAGGATTTTGCTGTTTTCTAATACGTACTCTACAAATCTTCTGCTAACTACAAAATAGGCACTACCAGAAAAAATAGGAGTATTGAGAGGTGGTAGTTGTTTGTCTATACCTGTGTTTTTCACTTTACCGTCAATAATCTCATAGTGTTTTTTCCACCTTACTTCTTTATAAACAGGCATTTTTTCTGTTTCCAAGCTGTTTTCACCTTTAAGGGCTTTTAATTTCTCTACTATTTCCTGGTTGGTCTTTATAGGAAAGTCCATGCCACACAGGTTTATTAGATATTTCCAGTTTGAACTTCTTCTATAGAGATCTTTCATGCAATTAATATCTGCCTGCACCCTGCTCCACGAGGCATACACAACACTCTCTAACTGGCTGGATATAAAGACATTATCAAAACATGAGACTATTCCTTTCACAGCTGTAAAAAAAGATTCTGGAGACTTTCTGTCAACATGGATGCAGTAAAAATTCTGAGGAGCATAGATGGATCTCAGAAGTCTGTCAAGCATCTCAATTTTGTGATAAACAACTATTGAGTAAGCAATAGGAAATTCTGCTTCTTCATTGCTGAGAGGTTCCATAATGTATTTCCTCATCTTGGTGAAAGAGGCACAGTCTGTTGTCATGTTAATATAGTCACTGGTTGTTAGTTTGGGACGTTTTTTAAATGACATTGATAATGTCTCAAGCTTTACCTTTTGAATTTCTTCTATATCACCCTCCATTATCTTGGTGCAGTTAAAATTGCCAATAGGGTCTTCCGTAGTCAGCTCTAGATGTCTTCGATTTAAGAAGTTTGCTTTCTGGTTAACTTTCAAAACTGAAATGATTACTAAAATCAGAGTAAGACCCAAGAAAAGTCTGAAGCGTGAGTTGTGGAAAAAACGTAGTTTCCTTTTCAGCATTTCAAATACCAGGTAGCTTTGCAGGACTAAAAAAAATAGTCCTCCACTCTGCTTGTATCAGCCTCAACAATTTCAGAAAAAACAGTTCATGGTTCTTGGGAACTTGGAGCATTTGTCAAGGAGATGGAAGGAAAAATCCTAAAATAAAATGAAATACCTTTGTCACCGTGATATTACATTTCTTTAAAAGGTAAAGGGATAATAATGGTATCACTATTAACTGGCCATAAGAAGCAAATACTTCAAACAAAAGTATTTTACTGAAAATGAGATTTTTTTTTTTATTTTTTAATAAAAAGATAGGGAAGAGAGGGAAAATACAGCTTCCATGGTATGTTATTTCCTATCAGCTGTAGCACTAAGGATACAGACCAAAGTTCTGAAAGATAACAGAACATGTTCAGCTGCATCTAAGGCCAGTAAGTCAGATATTTTACTGACAAGCGAGTATTTGATGTTAATTCATCTTCAGAATGAGACAAGAGAGTTTTATATCTACATTAGCAGTGACAAAGGTTGCATCACAATTTTAACTTACCTCTGACTTCCCAGATGGTAGTAAGGATCCTTCACCTCAGTGGGGAGATCAGTTACTGAAGACTTTCAAGATTTTTACATGAGGTGGACTCCCTCTAACATCCTTGATCTTAGGAATACTATCAGGAAAGAGATGATGAAAAGAGGAGAAATAAATTAATAAAGCACAGTTGCTCAGCTTTCAGAGTTGTAAAAGATGCTGTAGTTGAACTGCTGAAGCACTTTTTCAAGTTTAAAGACAGAGGTTATTGCCCACAGAATCACTAAGGTTGGAAAGGACATACAAGATCATCAAGTCCAACCATCCACCTATCACCAATAGTTCTCTCCAAACCATGCCCCTCAACACAACATCTAAATGTTCCTTGAACACCTCCAGGCTGGTGACTCCACCACCTTCTTCCACTCCTTGTGGAATACTCCTAAGTAACAGAAGGCAATCCATAAGCTGTGAATTTCTCTAAAGCTGGTTTGTGTTGATCCCATATACATGCAGAAATCTAAGAGCACAGTAGTACTGCATTACCATTGCCTAGACGCTCTCCATTTTTAGTATTCAGCAATTGCTTTTGATGTTGAAACATATTGCAAGGCTGAGTTGCAACAAGATTTATGACTTGCCAATCTTATCTTCATCTTCACCTAGAGATGATACATTATTTTTGTTGGTCCTGCTTCTGTTCACACAGTGCTGAAACACTTCGGTTCTGCCAGCACCTCATGAAGACTGCATCACTGCAATCTTGAAGGGTGTTGAAGGACTAGATGTCTTTTTTTTCTAAGTACCACTTCAAAGACTGCTGAAAGCCAGGACATTCCTAAACAATTCACACTGCTATGTAAATGGCACTTCTGATTAAAAATACATTATCTGAACAATTTTTATAACTGCGAATCTTTAGCTGTCAGAAGGTGGATTTTGTTTCTTTAGAATGAGAGTTAGCTTTGCTACTTTATCATTTCTTTAGAATGAGAGTTTGCATTGTTACTTTATCATATTCTCAGGAACACAAGTATTATCGACTAACATACACTATAAGGACTGCCCCTCCACCCTGTTGTTCTATATGACGCAAGGAGCCAGAGCCTTAATTGAAAGCTACCATTGTGATCTCCACCTCCTACAATTTCTAAACAATACAGCTTACTATGAAGATCTTCTTACACAACTGAATCCAAGGTAAATAACATGTTTCAGAACAGTCACCTATACCTAGCTTGATGCAATTCCTCCATTGTTTTGAGCTCAAAACAAACAAAACATGCATTTATTTTATACCACAGAGAGATCTGTAAACATTTACAGGCTAACAGGGTTCTTAATTTTTATGGTGTTTTTCCCGCAGTCAAATTTCTCTCACAGACACAGTGCTGCCACAGAACAGACCCAACAATAAGCTTCTTTTTGCTTATGCTTGCAACTCCTTACCCAAAAGTACTAAACTCTGTCTTATTCTTTGCAAATGCTGACCTTTACAGGGTTAGGAAAGACTTGTTACCTGACACTTAATTTGTCATCTAAATCTGTTCTAGAAAGATTTTTTCTGTTTTAGAAAATCTACAAGCCTAGAATGGTCCCTGAAGTGTTTCAAACTCCATTCAGCAAATGTTTACCATCTCCTTCTCAAGCTCTGGGCATCTTTATTGTGCATAGTGAAGAACACAGTGCCAGAGACACAACTTTGCACTGGAAAGAGCACAAAGTTTGCACAGTCTCAGATAAAAGATTTCTACCACAGTTTTGGATTTGCTCTCAACCAGGATTTAGTCTCAGAAGTTACATACTTGGCCCTCTTCCATCTTCTACTGTTTCCTGCTCATTAGAGCTTGTGTTTTTGATGTAGCAGTCATTCAAAAGGGAAACTTAAAGCAGTTGCTAGTGTTGGAGGTGTTGGTAGAAAGGTTTGGTTAGCTGTCTGCATCACTGCTTTCTGCCAAAATTACTCTTCAGTGCTGCACAGAAAGAGTAAAATATGACTAAAACAGAATGCACCAGTTCATTACAGCTTGATATTTACTATAGAGTATTGAATGTTTACTTAGGCCTTTGGGAAGAGAAATTACCCTGCTTATTTTCAGCCTTCTCTTCCGACACTTGTTTGTGAGGGTACATAACTTAGATCAGCTGCATCTACTCATCTGTGGAACAAGTACTCATTGCCAGGCAGTCTGGGAGATATTTTGGGAACAGTAAGTTCCGATCTAACCTTTATATTAGTGTAAATGTGCTACTGTAAAAAATATGGCTTTATTAGTAATATGTTTACCTGGTTACTAGATAATTGCTAATGCAACCAGCATTACTGACTGAAACAAGTCAAGAGACTGTATGGGTGCTTGTGCAAATGAAGAGAACTAGGAATAACCCTCATCAAGAAAAGGTTGCAGCCATAGGCAGGAGGGAACAACACTCTCTTAGCCCCACTCAGTAAGTAATTTCAGATAAGTACAGCTTCACCCATCCTTAAAAGCAAACAAAATCCCATGAGAAATGTAAGTCTTCAGTAAGAATAATAATAAAAAACCATCAATGTCCCCATCCTTCCTCCTACCCCCCAAAATTGACCCAACCATCCTTTACAAAATCCTAGCTCAGTTTTGAAGGAAACAAAAAAAAAAAATAAAATAAAATAAAATAAATAAATCAGTTGGACATTTTATGCAGACTGCTGCCCTGGAGCTGCATCCAGTAATGGCAGCACTTGTCATTAGAACGATGGTACCTGCACTGTGTGGCAGCGCTTGTGCAAGGAGGGGGTTACACAGTGGTTACACACAGTTACTACTCTGGAAAACATGCAAAGTCTAGGTCTGCACAAGCAGTGTCCCCCTAAAGGAGTGCAAGTGCATGCACGGATTTGTTATGTGCCACATTGTTAAGCCTTGCTGTGACCAAGAACACAGCACACAGATTGCCAGCTCTCCTGCATTGCAGGGCCTCCCTCTCCACAACCAATCTAATAAGACAACATGTAGCTTCAAAGTGAAACCATATTCTAAGTATACATATATATATATTGTATTCAAGATACTAATAAATATTCTCATCCTTAACATAGGTTGCCCAGAGAGGTGGTGGAGTCTCCTTCTCTGGAGACGTTCCAAACCCGCCTTGGACACCTACCTGTGCAACCTGGGTTAGGGAGCTGCTTTGGCAGGGGGTTGGACTCGATGACCTCCAGAGGTCCCTTCCAATCCCTACAATCCTGTGATTCTGTAATCATTACTGTTCTTTGTATTTTAGAAAAAGCAAATAGGACTTGCTCTGAAATGGTACACAGTAAAGAGATTGTTGAAGCAAGATGCTAAACATCAATTCAGCAATGAAACAGGAGCCTCCAAAACACACCATGTGCCAATACCAGCACCAGAAGCTCAGAAAAGAGAGAGTATATCATAATTTGGGGCATTTGGGAAGCCTGAACATCTTGTTTAAGTGTGACAAGAAGCAGCCAAGGTCTGGGCTGCACCACAGAGGAAGGCAGGAGGTCAAAATTAGCTACGCACAGGGCACACACGACTGGCTGGTGCTGTGTATCCATCCACAAGGCCTTAGTGCCTGTCACTAATCTCCCAGGTTGCTAAGGTGTACCTCAATATTACTCTCCACTTCTCCTCCTGCTCATCTTCCTTGAAAGATGGCCAGAGGAAGCAGATTTGTTTGCTTTCCCACCTGTAGTCGCTACAGTGATATAAATGCAGTTGCTTCTGGCATACGGCTCTCTGGAGATCCCAGCAGCTCAAACATGACATGTGCCTCTAGTTTATGCCCACAGACAGGTTAGCTTTCTGTCCAAGCTTTACTTCAGGTATTTGAAATCTTTCTGGCAGCTGCACTACAATCCTAAGTGCAATCATGACAGTCTGGAATTTTTATTTTTGTGAAAACCTATTGAAATAAGCTGAGTGGAAAACGTAGTGCTGAGTACACCCATTTCTGAAGCGGTAGCTGGGATGGGCCATGAAACAAGTAATGTTTGTGATGGGTGGGGAGACAGGGGTAGAACTGACTAATTTTTCCTTTTTTTTTTTGCTTCAGTGGGAGGGGAAGGAGATGCAAAGAGAATTGAATCACCCCTCAGAATAGTGCAGAAGCAGTGTCATCCAGCCCTTTGCTCTTCATTTTTCCCATGCAAGTTCCACCTGAGACACCGAATCATACAATCATGAAGGTTGGAAAAGACTCTAAGGTCACCTAGTCCAAGAGAAACTATGAAAATGCTCCATAACACTTCAGCAGAAGGTTCACTACTGGGTGTGGATTTACTGAAAGTCCTTGAGCTTAGCAGGGAATACTTACCATGCGTCAAAGCATGAGTGCCCTGCAAGTGGTTTTCACAATTAACCCGCTTCAATTTAGGCTCAGCTATGCAGAGCACTTGTTCTGAGGAAGAGGTGATCTTTAAAACCATAAGCAGCTTGCATACACACCAACATACATAAGCACAACAGACTGCATAATGGTGCAGTTATCAGAAGAGGTGTGCTACATACAGTGGAATCACATTTAGTCAGCATTTCCATGGTATCAAGCAGTATGACCTTAAATGTAGACATGCCCATAGGTGAATGAAAAACCATATGTTTATTCTATGTTTTCAAGCTTATGAAAAAAAAAAAGCACGGTCAGAAGCAGAGCATTTGGGCCACTGTCAAACTGCACGTGGATAAGACCTGAATACTGGAAGTCATACCTAGGCAGAAATGGGACTGCAAGTGGGTGCAAAGCCTGCTCAGTAACAACACTCTACAAAACCAGGACTTTGCTTTCAAAGGAAAAAAAAAAAAAAAAAGTAAAAATCAGAAAAGGGCATTTATTTTCTTCAGAAAAAAGAGCATTCAGATTCCTTTTTAGAAGATAGCTTTACAGAAAATGCCACACCTACCACTACCCAGACACTGAATACTGAGAGTAAATAAAAGCAGAGAGACGCTTCTCAGGGGGAAACAAAAAAAAGATACCAATAGTGAAAATAAATTCAAGATCATAGTTATTTTGAGATTTTATGCTCAAATGTTAGGCATCTGGCACACTAAAAATGTCCTCTTGAAACACACAGGAAACAAAAAACCCATACAAATACACTCTCAAAGGGTGAAATGGTGTTGAAATAAAAGGAAATTTTGGTAACCTTTCTATTAAGCTCTTGTCACATACATCTTGTCTGGAAACAAGTTCTAGGTCTGATTCCCATTTGTGTTCACTGAACACAACTAAACAAAGTAAAGCCACCATCACAAAGACTTTTAGTGACTATTTCCTACCTCAGGGAGTCTAAGACTATTAATACTTGAGAAAAAAAAGAATGTTTTACCTCAAGATATCTGGTACAGAAGTACACTTAGGAATCCCAACATAAAACCATCAAAAAATCTTTAAAGTAATATTGCCCTGTTTAACACTGTGGAACTGTGCTGTGTTCCACATTGGCTTCCCTGAAGTGAATTATATATATATTTTCTTCATTTATTACTTCAAAGCAGGAGCTGTATTTTTCCCTGCAGCTGAGCAGGTCTGCAGCCCTTGTGCCCACCTACAGTGCTTGCTAATGGCTCTCTCGTGAAAATGTTGTTTTAGGATGGGGCAAACTGGCAGATGCTGTTACAGGGAAGGCATTATCATGTTAAATATAACCTGAATCTAAAAGGAAAGGGAAGAAGTTGTCAAACATATAAGTACTTCCATCCTTCTTCAAATAGAACTTTTAAAATATTATTCAAATGAGATTTTCTTGGCCCTGTTCTGGAAGCAATGTAAGCATGCTTACAGTTACGTTTCATTAGCAGCACCAGCAGTAACAGCCTCCCTGGAAAATAAGAGATCACTTATAGTTACAGTACTAACAAGGATCAGCATCATGCTCCAGTGCTCAGGTTTACCTCTACTGTGCATGTCAATAAAATAGTATATATTTTATAGTATATATAGTACTATATGATTTTTATTTTTATTACTGATTATTATATTTTTCTTCACTGTTCAGTTCAGGTGAGATGAATTTACTAAGACCTGAAAGACAAATCTACATAAGAATGCAGATCAAAAACAAAACAAAACAAAAAAAACACAATTATTTGTTGACAAAGACAGGTACTAACTAGAAAGTAGATTTCACTGAAAAATATACAAAAAGATTAAACATACAGCTAGTAATAGCTTTTTCATGGAAGTAAAAAAACACAGAGAGCAAGATTTCGCTCAGCAAATCGTTGTATTTTCAACAGAGTAGACTGTAGATCTTTAGAATGTATGTTCCTCAGTGCATTTCACTTATGTCTAGAAAAAGAGTACAAACTTGGCAAAGGCATTCACATTTTTAATGTAAGTTTTAACTTTTATAGCTTCAGAAAAGAAATACTGCCCCAGACAATCCAGATTCATATGGAAGAGATTAATGCAGCTTACTGCTGTTTACTGTAGGCAGAGTTGTGAATCACAGGTGATCAAAAGAGTATTATTTTCTACTGCATATATCTACTTCCAAAAGCAATGTACCAGTGTAACCGAGCTCCTACCTCAGCCTCAAATACTGTATTATTTTTCTCAAGAATTTTCAAGCTGAAGATGAAAGACTGAAATGTTAGCCTCCTCTTACTCTGACTCCCACAGGCTTTCATCCGCCAGCTCTGAGGTCACCTACATCATTTTCCATTAAAAAAAGAAATTTAAAACTTCAGGCTCCAAAATGGCAATTCCTTGCTGCTGCCACTCCTCCTCTTTCCCACAAAGAAGTCTACTTTTCTGAGCAACCCTGAAATGGGGCAAAATACCAGAGGACAACTGAGCCTCCTTTCAGACTTCTGAGTCCTCCCACTCAACTTGGGTCACAGAAAAATATTTACAAACTTCTAGACAGCTTTGCTGTTCTGAATAAATAAGCAAATAAGTAAATGACTAAATAAGAAATCATGTTTCTTCAGGGTTTTTCCAGTTCTAGAAATTTCAATAGGAAAAAAAAAAAAATTTAAAAAAAAAAAAAAAAAAACGAAAAAGAAAAGCCACAACCTAGGACTGCACCTCCTCAGGAGCATGAGACGTACCCTGTTCTCACCAACAGATTTGACATAACCCAGCACCTCGAGACCATCAGCCTGTTCTTGCATCCTACCGTGGGGCCAGCCCTGCATGCACCGCCAGGGTATAAGGCAGAGGGGGGGAGACAGAAAGAGAGGAAAAAGGCAGAAAGGGAAGAAAAAGTAACACAAAGATGAGAAGAAAGGAAAGAAAGAAAGGTAAGAAAGGAGAAAGGAAGAAGTTAATGAAATAACAAAAAAAAAAAAAAAAAAAAGAGAAGGAGGAGAGAAAGAAAAGTAACAAGAGGAGAAGAAAAGAAACGAGGTGAAGAAAGAAAAATGAAGGGAAGAAAGGAGAGAGGAGCAGAAAGACGAGGAGACGGGCACACAGCAGCTACGCCTCTCGTGCCCTCCAGATCCGCACCTGCTCGGCGATCCCCGGCCACCTCGGGCTGTGCCCTGGGACCGGCGACGTCCGCCGCTCGCTCCACGCCGTCCCCGCACCACCCACCTGTG
>VXAB01002535.1:226134-239423 GCA_013399175.1 Odontophorus gujanensis | reverse complement strand
TATAATTTATAGTAAATATATATAATATAGTAAATATTAATAAAGAACAGTCAGGAAATAGGTAGACAGGAGTTTGACTTGATGATCCCTGTTGGTCCCTTCCAACTTGGATTACTGTTGTTGGTGAGGTGGAGGTCAGCCTTTTCTCCTGCATAATAGGACTAGAGGGAATGGCCTCAAGTAGCAATAAGTGAGATTCAGACTGGATGTTAGGAAGAACTTATTTTCTGAAAAAGTGGTCAGACACTGGAAGGGACTGCCCAAGGAGATGGTTGAGTCACCGTCCCTTCAGGTGTTCAAGAAATGTTTAGATGCAGTACTAAGGGACATGGCGTAGTGGGGATACACTGGTGGTAGGAGGTCTTCTCCAACCTTGATGATTGTATGCTTCTATGATTATTTATTCAGGATTTCTGAGCAATAGACAAACCTTAATCATTTGCAATAAGGTAGTTTTCATAGCAACAGACAGTTCACGGAGTGTTACTCATAATAAACATATACAGCATATGTCAGTATTAAGATAGACCATCACACTGGTAAGTAATACAGATGATGAGTTAACTTTCTGCATTCTATGCTTCAGCATCCTGAACATTATTCACTTTCTTAGTTGAAATTGTCTGACATTTATCAGTCATTCAAAAAGGTGACTTGCAGCGTTCAAAGGCTGTGTTTAGGAAGTATTATTTGCCTGTAAGAGTCACAGAATGCTAAGCAGATTTACAGCCTTGCATGTAACTTATCCTTGCTAATCTTTGCTTAAGAGTAACTTGAGTTCGATACGATGGCTAAGCAGCTTTCAGTATTGTATTGAGCTACGCTTCATTGCTCATAGTGCTATTTTTTTTCTGTTAAATGATCAATCTCAATTTAAGCATTGGAGGAAAAAGAAAGATGAAAGTGAATGGAGAGAAGAAGGCCCTAATCTTCTCTCGATCCTCTGTAGAGCATAACAATTTCCTGACAGACCAGTGCAGTGTGTTGCAGAGTTTAATACATTTATAGGTCACAGCACTGCCCCATAACTGTAAAAGTAACTGATACTCAGCATACTTATGATCAAATAAATACTTTAAATCAAATTATGATTAAATTCTTTATTCTTCAAAAATCCTCTCCTTGCAGCAAGTAAATATGAAGTATTAAATTCTACTTGCCAGTCACTGAATATGTGTAATTTGTAGGAATGGGAAAAACTGTCAGCATTGACAGAGGTATGAACTGAGTTACAACAGAAGCTTCACATCTGAGGTACACCTGAGCTCTCTTCGGGCGTGAAGATACAGCTCTCAAAGCCTAAAGTCTTAGTAACAGCCTCTAGGAGTGAGTTGTACAGAGCTCAGACCTGCTAGCAAGAGTGTTCTCCGCAGCTTCTTTGTGCCAGCACATAAGGGAAGAGAAGTAACCTGTAAATTAGCCATGACATTGACTTTTCCTATATTTGTGGATCATTTTCAGCTCTGGATTATATCTATACAGAAGATAGAGGGCTGTGCAGAGCACAGGAAGCCAATGCAATGCGTTCCCTCCAGCAGATATTAGAGTGGGCTCAGCCAGTCGTTTATAAAACCACCATTCCCATCTCTGTCTGATGTGCAGAAGCCCTGTATGAAACGTTCTTCCTTCCTATATTCACTCATTGACTGTTCTGACTATTTTGGGAGAACATCAGGAAGAAAAGTCTTATGAACACAAGTACTACAGGGCAAACTTTGAAATCTGTATCTACGAAATTGGTGTAGAAATATAACTTGGGCCAATTCTATACCACTGGATACTTAGAACAATACACACTCTGTGGAACCCCAACAGCCATTGGTGGACTTGATGACCTGTTGTCCCATCAGCTAACATGTGACACTCAGTGAAGAGACCCTGAAATCAGAGCCACTGTACAGCTCAGCTCACTGGCAAATGATCTACATGAGATAGCATGGCAAAATGTAAACAACGGCGCTTGACGTCCCACATGTTATCACATGCCAGATATGTTTGGATGGTTGAACAGATTGATATAAAAAGAAATTATATGGAGCATACTTTTCTTTCCATGTTAGGCAAGTGACATTGTTTTGGCAGCTCAGTCTGACACAGTAAGTACAGTATCCTATGTATTATCTAATTTGGAGAGATACACCAAACTGACAGAGAAAAGTATTGACTTCTTTTATTTCTGTTGGACATGCATGTATTAAAATGTAAAGTACACTTAATTTGGCTGTCTTTGCTTATAAATAATCTCATATACTAAGCCCCACACTATTACAGCTTTCTCTTCAAATGTAAAAGACTTAATTCCCTCCACCTAAATTTTCTGAAGCAGACTTTAAAAAAACAAGAAATTATACAAGAACGTTTATGATTTCTCATAAGAGCAACAACTGACAAACACCAAGCTATTTCCAAACCACAAACTGGTAGCACTTTGAAGCCTCTCAGAGAGACAAGTGGTTAAAGCACAGACATTGTGAAATCTCATTTGCCGGTGATCAATAGCCCTGGGAAATGGCTTATGCACAGAAAAAGCCCTGCTTCCCTCTCCATTAGGTGCCTGACTATTCCCACAATTAGCCCACAGAAAATAGTCAAGACAAAAGAGAAGAGTTTTCCTTTTACCTGGAAAAAAAAGTTTTGTTTGACTTTTCAGAGTTTTTTTTTCTTTTTTTTTCTTTTTTTCCTTCCTACATTTCCCAGCTTAAATTGTTTGGGTGGTTTTTCTAGGTTTGTTTGCTTTCACTTTTTTTCTCACTTCTTTTGCAGCAACTGTATCTTGTTCTTTCTCAACCTGAGAAAAAATCCAGATTTTCACCCAAATGGCTATTTTCCTATTGAAACATATTCAGCACCTGGACTGCTCCTCTTCAAAACTTTTTGATTCATGTCTTCCCTGCTACTTTTTCCCAAGGAGTCCATACTCCCCATTGCACCTCACAGGAAATAAATGCTTCAAGATATCTAAGGGACACGGTTAGTAGTCATGGCAGTGATGATCTGACAGTTGGACTAGATGATCTTAGCAGACTTTTCCAACCTTAATGATTCTGATTTTAAGACCATCACCAGGGCTTCTCCTCAGTTGTAGCTGTCAACATACAGACGGTGTTTCACCACCAAACATGCTGTGATTGTGTCACACTGGTCTTTGTCAGTAGACAGCACTGCCATTTCATCCCCTTTCTGAACACCTGCCTTGTTACATACACAATCTTTCATCCAAGCAACATACTAACTACAGAGCAATGGATGAGTTGCGTATGTGCTAACTCAGGAAGTCATTTGGTAAAATTAACATTTAGAAGCAGGCACCAGTAGTTATTTCACACATTATTAACTTATATTACAATTCAAATAAGCTTACAGCTGGCAAAAAAAGTCTCTTCTGTAAAGTGATCTCAAACATAATAGGCTTAATCAGAGATAAATTAAATTAGTCAGTCATGCATACTACAGCATATTAGCACTGAGTAGTTATTAAATACATTTTCTGTTATCAGTTGTGCAGGCAATATTGTAGGCAAACAAAGTGTATGAGAAATCAGTAAATAAACTTTATGTTTGGGAGGCTACATGTTTGACAGTTCTTGGTTTTATCAATGTGTTACATGATCTTTACTACTATAACCGGCACCAGGTTAAGTCCCCATAAATGATTCGGCTTCACTCCCAGGCAATTAGCCAAAAGCAGAGCAGACAGAACTAATGAATACCTAGACAGCAGATGTTCAGCGTGGTTTTGTGTTTTGGAGGGGATTTTTTCCATGGTAATTTTCAGAAAGAAAAGAGCATGCAAGCATGAGTCATAGCTGGTACACAATTGATAAAGAGTAGACAAGTAACATTTCTATTTGTTATAAAATTAATTTTTGTGTTTAGGGCTTTTCAAAACTTTTTTTTGCTCCTTTGTTTCCACTACTACAGTTTGAAAAGGTCTTGCAAATGTGTACAAGTACGGCATAGCATTGCTCATGCCTTACTGCTATCATAGCTTCCTTTTCTATTGTTGTTATGGCAGCTTGCAGTATCACCTTCATCATCAGCTAAAAATGTGTAAAGAGGAAAGCAACACAAACTCACTCACGCTCGCTTTACAAGAGGAATCATTACTTTTGTGATAGGATCCTAAAACTGTACCTTGTTCTTTCATCAATCTTTCAGCAACCTATCAGTACCGAACCAGGATACATCATAACTTACAGAGCCTGACCCAGAAGACTTGGGAGCACATCTGACATACTCTTACAGTCTGCACATTTAAAACTCAATGTAAGGTGACAAGAACATTAAGCTGCCCACAGAGCAAAATGTGAAACTAATCAGTATCTGTTCTGAGCCACAGGTACAATAATTGAAAAATTAAAGCACCTGCAAATTGCTAGGGCTGGCTGCATCAAAAAACAACACCTCAAAATGATTAATGAAGACAAATGTATGCAACTATTTCTATTGACAACAATTTCAGACTAAAAGAATAACACTATAGTTCTCATTTATTTTCCTTCGATGCTCACCCCTTCCATGGGTTTCCTGTTATGAAGCCTCCAATATTGCTGGTACAAAAAGCATTAACTGAAAGCTCCTTTAGCTCAGGAAAACAAAACAAAACAAAACTAAACAAAAAACAGGCCTCAGCCTGTGTTAACTGTGGTACGGTGGATATCAGACACCACAATGGCATTTAACATCAGGTTCTTCACCCAAAAATGCAAAGGTGAATTGTAAAAGTCAAGTTACTCAACTAGTATTGTGATGGTAGTGCTCGGCAGACCTCTTAAGAAGGTCACAGAATTGTAGAATCATTAAGGTTTGAAGAGACTACTAAGATCACCCAGCCCAACCATCAATCCATTCATGGTACTACGGTTTCAAAATGTGCCATTCTTCTCCAAAGCTTCCACCACAACCATCTGTGCCATGGGCAGACCACTCACCGAAGCAGGCAGCAGCAGCCCTGATTGATGGGAATGTATTGTACAGTGAGAGTATTTTGCATCGCAGGGCAAGTAGGGCTTTCACAGTATCTGTTAATGTCAAAGCATTTCAGACTCTGAGGCAACCTTGGAAAACAGGTTATCTTTACAGAAAATGAGTATCAGTGGACCTGGGAGAAAAATAAAGGCTTTGCCACTTTGAAGGCGAACTATAATACAAACAACAAGTCCTACATTCAGAGCATGCCATAACTACACAATTATACGTATATTCAGAAGCTAGGGAATGAAACTAAACACTGTGTCTTTACTGTCCACTGACGCATGCAGTCATGCTATCCTAGAAGCTGCATCCACTTCTGCTTCTGTACTCACTTCCCACACACTTTCCACTGCTTTCTCTTAGGAGGGTTCTGCTTAATCGGTCAGGCAAGGCTTTTAACAAAAGCAGTAAGAATGGTTTGTAGCAGACAAGCTGAATTTCTTCACGTTTGTTTATTTCTATTTCCATTAGATGTACTGCTTTGGATGAAAATGTGCTTGTGATGACGCAGCTGTCTGAAGGCAGGATGTTCTCACACACTACATTTTCTGTCCTTTTCAGTTACACAGAATGGAAAAATACAAAGGATTATTAAAAAATCATACACATTTAAAATTCAATTGTGAAAAGACAAAACGAAACAACAAAGAAATGTCTCTGTGTGGATACAGGTCTACTTTATAATAATCAGGGCAATAAAGGTGACAGAGGTGGAAAACTTAGTTCTACATTTAAAGCATAGGACATCTGCCTTCAGTTTCTAGTTCTACAAGAATCTTGCATGACCTTGAAAAAAGCCCTGAGAAAAAAACAGATGAACTTCCTTCTAATTTTGGACGCAGTTTTATACAGGAGGGAAAGCTTGAGCCACTGTGAGAAACTTTCAACAGGGCTTAGAGAAGCTAGAATTTAGGAGGATTTAATGGACTGAAAATTGATTGAATGACCAGGCCCAGAGGGTTGTGATCAGTGGATTAAAGTCCTGCTGGGGACCAGTCACTAGAGGTATATGCCAGGGGTTGATACAGGAGCCAATGCTGTTTTTGACATCATCATTAATGACTTGGATGATGGGGCAGAGGGCACCCTCAGCAATCTGTAGAAGGTGCAAACCTGGGAGAAGTGAGTATTACACCAAATGGGAACTAAAAATGGCAGATATTGGTCCTCTGTTCTGAAACAGATGTGGAAGAAGCCCCATCCCCTTTTTCCTGCGCAGTGTTGAGGTAGTTGGAGGAGAGACCACAGAGATTTTTTCATTTGCATCGTAGGAAAAGAGTTTAGCTTTTTCCTTTTCCCAAGTGTCTGAGGAACATGGAAATTAGTGATTTGTATTGCTTAACTGGTTTGTGTTCTAGACCTCTTCTGACTGGGTACAGGAAGGAGAAGCCACAAAGCTTTCACCTCTGCCCAGTGTGGAAATGAAAGCAGTGACCAGAGAGCAATTGAGCAGAGATCTTGCTCATGGATTTTGTGCAGACAGTTACACAACATAATGCATATGTGAGAAACAGAAAACAAGATGGAGTTGGGGAAACAAGAAGAAAATAAGTAACAGAAGAGGGGTAAAAAAAGGCACCAAAAATGAGGACACTTTGACAGCAGGCATGGAAGGAACAACACAAAAAGAGCACACTCAAAGGTACAACAAGCACTTGACATCTGTTCCACTTATAGAAAAACATAAAGAAAGGAAAAACGAGTTGTTTTTTATCACACTCTTTTTAGAGCATCCTCATCCCAAAGAGTTGGGTACTCTGAGGTGCAATTTCATAAGGTCTACTGAATGTGTCACATTCACAAAACCATGATACACAAAGTTTGAACTACAGTTATTTTTCCTTTTTAAAGAACTGTAAAAACGGGCACTTTTACAAGTACACAGACACAGCCTACCAGCTACCACTGTTACATGGCTTTCATTAAGTAGCACATGAATAGAAATCTCACCACAGAAAAGGAAAAACTGTTCCTGAAGCTCACAATCCATCATTGCTGAAGCTCTGATGTCCTACTCAAGAGTGGGATAACAAGAAATAGATTATAAAGCCCTGAATATTCACTTGATATATTCCTTTTAAATCATTCTGATGTACTCCCTCTGCTCTCTTTGCTTCCTTAGTCATAGGAGAAAACTTAGAGATCCTCTTCCCACATGGATACTGCAATCTAGATAGTCCGATATCCGTTATTCAGCTTGAATTCTGTCGCCTCTCTCCATCCATTCTCACTTAACATTCATTCCCCAAATGTAACTCCCTCATTATTCACAAGCATATTACTGACATCATTTTGCACATGTTCTGTTTCTCCTACCCTAGTTAAAGTCTCTCTTATAGAATGTCTGGACTTCTTAATTTTTTCCTTTACCCTAGGGGAGCACTTCATGTTATTAGCTATGATGTATTTTTTAAAATCACCTGAAACACTCCTCAAAACCTCACGTTCCACATTTCTTACTTGATGTCTGACATGCCTCTACTTTTAGATTCAGGAATTACAGAATACCCCAGGGCTCAGATAAGAAGCATTCAGTGAAATTTTGCATGAATACTACGGGATTAAAAAAAATCCACTATATAAACAGGGCCTGGACAGTTCATCAGAGTTGTAATACTCATAGTCACTTAGCATAAACACACAGGTCTTACTGTCTGTCTGCAATGATTCTATCTTATTTTCACTATTAATAAAAAATATGGATTTGGGGAGGGATAAAGTGGGTTTAATGAAGAATTTTTTAAACTCTAATAAGATGATGGATCTACTGAGCAAATGCATTGATTCTGAATGCAGTGAAACAGTGAACACCTCTTCCATGAATATGTAGGTAGGCAAAGGAAATGCCAGGATTTCCTTTCACAAACCCTGTTTTTTACTAGTTTCAGAATCTGGCCTGAAAATTCTCACTGCAGACTATATTTGGCACCTATCACTTCAGTCTGGGAGCATTTCCTTGCCACAATTTTGCAAACAAATCCAGGCCATTTTTACGTGATATTTTGAATGCTTGTTAGTGGCCTTCCAAAAAAATGGCTTTGGTTTTTAAAAATACAAAACTTGGCAAGTGATAAATCTGCAGAACTGCAGAGACTATGCACTTCAGGTAGTCTGAAGGGAAATTTGGTTAAAAACAAACAAAGAGTTTGACTTTGCCACCTCATACTTTTTTGAAACAAGTTACAGTTCCTTTTATATGCGAGGCTTTTGAAAGTTACTCCAGTTCTCCACAGGAGATTTAAAGCATATTTTAGCACTGAGCTTTGCATACAGTCCTTCAGCCATGCAACGGTTGTAAAGGCACTCTGACTTAATGACACTGGAGAAAACTGGCCCTCACAATCTCAGACGATCGTTTTGCTAATCTTTACATTGTCAAACTCAGTTTTAGTGATTTTTTGGCATTGTTATAAGAAATACACACTTCAGTGTCTAAGTTTAGGCTCATCCTTGCTGGTCACGAGTGGTTTTACATGAAATCTCTCATGTAAATTGCAAAACAATGTTGGTCTACAAAAAAATCCCTGCTCTTGGCAAACAAACCAGGCTTGGAAAAGGAGGTGAACATTTCTTCACCTGCATCATCAAATGACAGGCAAAGAAAGTCAGGATATTACTTATACTCCAACTAACATGCTGATTTCTTAACCTGCAGTATCTCTGACAGCTGCGCACACTTTCTGGCTTCAGCACATTTGCATAGGTGACAATTAATAAAATGTAATCAACAAACTTTATTTTTTCCTGCTCTGGAAAAGGAAGAAAGCAGTTTCCTCCCTGGCTGTTACACATCTATGCACTCAGTAAGAATAAAAAGCCTAAACTTACGGCAAACACTGAAATGAGTGGAGGTGAATCTACAGAAAAATGGAAAGGACATCTTGTAATACATGCCATTCTACCTGTTGAAGTGTAGAACATAAATAGATATTCAAACCTCTATTTCCTGAACATACAAAAATAAAACCAACAGTAGGGTGATCCCATGTCACTGACATTAACTGCCCTTTTTTTCTGCCTGATTCTGCAGTAGAGGCAGCAGAAGAGAACATGAGACTAAATCCCATTTACTCATTTCCTGTCCCACTCATAGTAATATTTAATCACCTCCTCTGCCAGTGCAAGCTAAAATGCCAGCTTTTGTGCTGGGGATAATCAGGTATAAGCACATGATCTCTCTTCTGCCACTCTTTGGTTCAAAGGCAGTGACCTTGGAGAGTTATTATTGAATTATCAAGAAATAATTCAATATTGCAAGGGCTTAAACTACTACAAATTAGACCTATCAGAGCTCATCAGTCTGTGAGGCCTGAACTCTGGTGAATTCTAAACCTCGTAAAAAAATATAGCCATTCTCCTGCAATGAAGAGAGCCTGCAGATATGGAAAGAGTATCCAGATGAAGCTGTGTTTGCATTTAAGTGGATGTGAGCATGCCAAGCAGATCGTTATCAGTGGGAAAATGGGACATCGGAGGGGGTTCTAGAAGCTTGGAGGACCCACACCAGATCCTGCAGTCCTTGTATCTTCGTATATTTCTGACTCTTTATGAATGGATGGATGGATGGATGGTTGGATGGATGGATGGATGGATGGATGGATGGATGGGTGGGTGGAAGGATGGGTGGATGGATGGGTGGATGAGAGTTTTGTGTGACTCTGAGACAGCTCTGATGGCTAGGACATATGCACATGATGAAAGGAAGATGGTAAAAAAAAGCATCTCCTAGTGGGTTTACAGGTGGCTGGTAACAGCATATTTAATCAGTGCTAAGAATTGTAAAGACTACCAATTAATGGGTACCTCACTACAGAAATAGGTTACACAAGTACTTATGAAGAGCTGGTGATCATGTCCTTCAGAAAACCTGAATTGCTGAGAGGGTGGCTGTGGCTGACTGCTCTTTAGTGTCACATGAAGGACTAAGCTATCTGGTGAGGTTGAACTGGATTAGGTGGTTTCTTGAGGGTTTGCAGGAGAGTTGTAGCAATCAGTGTCAAGACTGGAATAAATTGGAGCACACGTATACTGAAATGAATTAAAATGCCCAGTGATTCCGAGTTCAAACAGTCTTCTGAGCTGTGTGTTATCACAAAAAATACTTCAGTAACAATTTTTCAGAGCATTAGGAAAAACAGTTTTGAGAATATGTCTTTCTTAATGTACGTAAAATAAAAGCATTTAAATGTACAGCCTATCTCTAGGTTGTATTGAGCTTTCTATTATACTTGCATTGAAACAGAAAGGGTGCATTAAGGAATGTTTTATTTCAGTATGACAAGCGGTGAACATATGAAGAATCACATGCAATGCATGGAATAATAAAGACTTTCACCTAAACAGTCATGGAGGGACTCTTTAGAGTGTTTTGACACTGCATTTATTCCTTTAGTTACTCTGTCTCTAAAAAAAATAATAATTTATATTTACATAGTGCTTATTCCATTAATGTGTGGTTTGGTTCAGGATATTCACACATGCATTCATTAGAGGGAATAAATGATTTATGTTTAAGCAATAGTAACTTAGTAGCCCCATTACTTGCATCTCATAAAGTTCAGTGTTGAGCCATGGAAGCTAACCACCAGCAGAAGGGGATAAGTTCTTGGGGCAGTTAGTTTTGGTGGTCATACATAGAGATATGGACTGCGAAATTAAAATATACAATTAAAAATATCATAATACAGCACAGTGGCAAAAACAATGAGACAGATACAGTATTCCGGTGATTTCATTTTACAACCACTTTAAAGGAACAGTTAAAACAAGTAGAAAGAAATTAATGATTGCAGGCATGTTATGTTGCAAATGTGCTTTCCTAAGAAAGGTGTAATTGTGCAAAGAAATGAAATATACACCTGTGAGGATACAAAATACATACTTGTATTTTTGAATATTATGTTTGTGCTTTATTATGTCCTATATAGCATAAAACTATTATTTATTCCTCTATTATGAGCACCAACCTGCACTGCAAGAACGGGACTTACAGCTATACAAATACATCTTATTTCATGTACACAGGGAGAAATATGTCTTCTCAATACTTGTTGGGAATGCAGCCCAAGTGTGTGGCCAATAAGCTTTAAATCGCAGGTTAACATGAAGACACATGTAAAACATTTAATCTTTTATTTTTACTGTTTCTTAAAATATTTGTCAGCAGCATTTTTATTGTTTGTCTTTTTGTTTTTTTTTTTCTTTTCCATTCCTGATACTTCCACTCGTGGCAGTGAAATGCTTTGTCTTCAGTGTTTGTCTTTTTTTAAGTAAATAAACAAGCAAATAAATAAAAGAAAATTCACCCCAGAACCATTGATTTTTTTAGGGAGAGACGAAATACACCCAAGAGAATCAAAGTGCAGAACATTCACTTTCTCCATAATGAATCTCCAGATCCCAGGCAACTGCTATTACAGCATCCTTCCACAGCAGGAACCTCTGCTGTTATTGATACCTTTTATAGTTCATGCCATGTAGAGAAACTCCCAGAAGATGTGATATTGTAAGACCAGGCTGGATTGCACGTGGTAGCAGGTTGTAAAGAGACATTTCTGCTTCCCTCTAGCAACACCTTCCAATACATCAAGATGTGAAAAACACCAGAAAGAAGTTATGGCAGAGGGCTGCTAACAAAAAATCCCATTTGAAAATACATATTCTACTTTTGTATCTTGGATAATTGTGAAAGGAAACTATACATAACATATTCTACACAAAATACAGGTATCTATAAAATAGAACTGCATCTGTAGTTTAGAACTTTACTAAGAAGGTGAAAGTTTTCCATGTTAAGTGTCTGCCTTGGGCTATTCCCCGTGACTTACTCTCTGTCAGTCTTCCCTGTCGATCAAAAAATTTAAAACAATTTGTGCTAATTTATCCAAAAAATTGGGTAGTTTCTTAGAACAAGGTTGACTGATATATTTTTTCCAGTACATTTTCACTTCTTAAAATGTTCCGTTGTCTCCAGAAAGACAAGCATTTTTTTTGCACAGTGTCAAGCAAGTCTGTGCTGTGTTTGTTAGAATCTACACAAATTCTTCTGCATAGAACTGGGGTCTGAGAAACGTTCTTTGTGTGACCTCTGCAGAGAATTCATACACGAGACTTTTGTTAGCACCAAATTCTCTCTAGATTATATCTGCACTTGAATGTGCCCTAGCCCTTGAAACTCTATTCCTCCAACTGCTTCTTCATGTAGCAAATTGACCTTGTTTCTAGACCTCTCCTATTGATCATGAATTTCTCTACAACACTAAGAACTTTTCTCTTTTGTTCCAACTCTTCTCTCTTCTCTGATGTTCAGTCACCAGGAAGCCCTAGACAGGATTTGTGTGAGCTAGCTTTTGCTGCCTAAAATAGGAGATATCCTCGTCTGGAATAGACTTGTTGTAGCCAATGGGTAAAACAGGTTCTTCTTTTGGCCCATCTGATCTTAGATAGTTATCTTAGAACTGTTTATTTTATGATGCTTCAAGTTCTCTGACAATGCTTATTTCTCTTCAAATACAGAGGAAGCTCAGAAAGGTTTACTCAAATATCAGTATAATGCCTTACATTATAGAGCAGACTAAACCTACTCATCCTGACAGAGTGTAGAGAAGTAAATAGAAGATGGGAGAGAGACTAAGGTTCAAGAAAAAAAAAAAAAAAGAAGAAAGAAAAAGAAAAAAAACAACAAGGAAGGAATGAAATGTCTTGAGTGGCAGAATAACCAACATCTTGAAAGGTATAAAAAAACACCTGAGTCTGTAACTAACAGTTATGTGTCTCTCTCCAGAGCCTTGAATTGATCCTAGAGAGCTTTATTCTCACATTCCCCTGTTTTTACAAAATGCCTCTGAAACTCACAAGGAAAATGACTGTCTTAGTCCCACTTTAATGTTTGGTGTCCGTGGAGGGCAGACAGCTTATCATTACCATCAGTTGCTTGACTAACTCAGATGGGGAAGGTACAAACTATGAAAGTAGACATTTCAGCCTACAGCAACCCTGTGAGGGCAGTGCATGAAATAGCTTTTCTTAGTTTGTACTTTAAAGGAAGGTAACTTTAGGGAAGCATTTTTTATTAGCTCCCTCATAATTTTGATACGGGTTATGCATGGCATTATATGGTCATGTCTGCTGTATGCAGCAGTTCCGTATAGATTATTTTTATTGACTAGGTTTAGGCTACAAAGTGAAGATGACTTCACTTCAAACAGATCTCAAAGCCAGTTACTTGCAAGCCAAAGGCACACAACAAAAAGATGTTATGTAAAGGCAGTGAGTTTTCACAAGCAGAGCCCTTTTTCCTTTTTTTTTTTTTTTTT
>VXAB01002535.1:151030-226086 GCA_013399175.1 Odontophorus gujanensis | reverse complement strand
TGTGTGTGTGTGTGTGTGTTTCATTTGGTCGTTATAAGTTCTCTCTTGAGTGTTGGATGAGATACACAAGTCAGATGTCTTCATTTTGAGTTGGGGGCAACAGGGTAGGAGGTCAGTTTTAGGCTGAAATAATTGCCTGTTGTTTTTTGAACATATAAAACACTATGAGAATATGTTGTACCCTAAAGTATCAAAATTCCCCTGAAAAATCAATATCCCAGCTTGGACACCAAAAATAGGTCAACATATTTGGTACAGTTCAGCTGGGACAGATGTGTGCTGGGAATTTCAGTGTTTCAGCCCTCCTGTTAACCTCAGAGATGGTTAATTTCCAGTTGACTGAAACTAGTTTAACCTTTGTTAACCATGTTTCTATTTTCCATCTGCAAAAGTCAGATAAAATATTGCCTTTGTAACACTCTTTTTCTGCCTTGTCTGATCTGACAGTTATTTGGGCGAACTTTGCATCTGAGCAACACTTAACATCTCTCCCCTTAGTATGCTTTCCTAATCAGTATCTGTAAAACAGTATGAGTGTGGTACTGGACATTTTCAAAGCAGATATTTACATTTAAGGCACTTGTCTGAGGCTCTTTCTACAGAGAAAAGAGAAATAAGTGCCTTTTGGCAGTCCATTCATCTGACCTGTTTTAGATAGCTCTGTTGGTATGACATGAACAGCCCATTTCCCTACTCCAGCTTTGCAGAGGACTGCCATCATAGATGCTCTGAGACAATAAGAATGCATATATACCCAGTACGATCTGGACAAAATGTGTTCAGAAAACGATAGCTACAGAAGTGCAGGCTTAGCTTTATTGGCTCTTCTCCTCTTAGCATCATCTTTACCAATGCTATGATTAAACAAAGAAACTGCTTAAATTATGAACTTCAAATCCATGTCCTGCCTTATTCTGCTGGGCTTCTTGTTTAATCTCATGTGGTTCAGCACCTTCCTCAGAAAGAGAGATATGCAGTTGAATAGCTGTTAAGAAAATATGAAGTACTTTGATAGCACCTGGCTTCGTACGTACTTAGGATATGTTGGAAAAGATGTTAAGTCTTTATTTCTTGCTTTTCCAAATCTAGAGCATTATCAAAGAGCAGAAAAGAATTGTACACTGATAACCAGCCATCACAAAATGCCTGGAAATCATCCTGGGCACCCTGCTCCGGGCGTCCCTGCTTGAGCAAGGGTTGGGCCAGATGGACCCAGAGGTCCCTTCCAAGCCTTAGGTATGCTTTGATTCTGTGAAATTAAACACGTTTACAAAGAAGTAAATTTGTCGTGGGATTTTTAACATTTTCATACACCTTACAATGTTCTACTTCTCTTTCCCTGTTGTCCTTATCTTAGACAGATTTAGGATATTGAACATGCACAGATAAGCCTTCATGACTACCTACTTCGACAGATACACAGATAAGAATGTGTTGTAAAAGTGATTTAGCAAGGTTGAGGTATTTAGGAATGGTTTTAAAGGTGTTTCAAAATGAGTTTACTACCACAAAGGCATCATTGAATCATTTATAGTTTTTTCTACTTATAGGGTAGGGAGAAGAAGATTGAAAGGAAGAAAAGACTCAACATTAATTTACTGCCAAAAATAGGAGATTAAGCATAGGAGTATACCCACAAAATTCTTAACACAATTATTATTAACACACACCCATCCTTTCTACAATTAATAATTTCTTTTTCTACTCTAATTCCTTTTCTTTCTCATTTTCCTTAGACACAGTACCATGAACTTTCCATTATTTTCTGTGTATCATGGAAAGGTTCATGTAACCTAGAGAGTGAAATGTTGAGAAATATTTTTTTTCTCCCCAGTTTTCTAATTGAATGATTGAACTGTTACCACAGCTACTAGAATAACTGAATCACAGAATTGTTTACACTGGAAAAGATCTTCAAGATCTTCAAGTCCACCTATCAACTTGACCTACCAAGATTCATCACTAAATATGTCCCTTAGTGCCACAAACTGGGGATGTTTTGCATCTTCAAAAAGATTATCTTGAGGTGCTCTAAAGCAACATTTTAAAAGAAACAACGCATTTTCAGTATTCAGTGGCAATTAAGGTGAGGAGTCTGAAAATGGAAACCCTTTTCTTTTTGTAAGTACTCAACTGTTCTGACTTGGTGGTAAAACAATGTTATTGAACTTCCAAGGACACAAAACACTAAATATTCACATAATTTCGGTTCACTCTCTGCATAAAGAAGGTCTCTCTCTCCTTTATTCAGTCACCAGTTTTCTGCTGAGAGAGCTAACAGGTAGGCCACTTTACGCCAAACTAACGAAGCATCTCTTCATATGCCATTTAGTGCATTTTACTTTATACTGAGCCCTATCATTTCAAAAAGACACTTTGGTGTGACAAAAGAAGATGCTATTTTAATATTTCTTTTTAGTATTATTTCTATTTTTATTTCCATTTCTCTTTACGGCAAAATCCAGATAAGAAATTAAAGAAATCTAAAAATCCGGAACTACTCTAAGATTTCTGATATAATATCTTCTATTTTAGACCACAGCAAATCTGCTGCTCAGCTGGAGCAGATGAATTGGGTACTAAAGTCAATTATATGCCCATCAATTGCATGTGAATGTTGAGGGTCTTTATTTCCTAAAAGAAATCTCATCAGACTGCAGAAAATAGCTTTCTTCACTTTGCTATTTTTTTTTTATTATTTCCAACAGAAGTATTTAACTTCTATTCACTCTGAAACTGTTCTTTCTTCAGTATAGGCCATGCAGCATTTGAAGTAGTAACTTAAAGTAATTGAGATGTATATAAATTATTGTTACAAATTTGCAGATGTCAACTTACTAACCTAACCACTGTCAGCGTCTTAACTACAAAAGACTCAATGAGAATCAGTAAAATATTTTATTATAAAAGCTGAAATCCTTCACAAATGTAAAAATGTTAGTCCCCTGGGTTATATATAAATCTTACTGAGTACCATAAGGCTGCAGTGTGCTAATTTATGACTATGCAAACAAGATGCACCTCCATAAAAAATGTTCATAAGAGAAAAAGGAAGATTATCTGTTTTCTCTGGAAACTAACTCAGGGACACGGACTGGAAACTCCATGTGTGATGTAACCACGTGGCCAAGGGTTTCATATTTTATGTGAGAGTATGCTGAACAATCACAGGTGATGCAAAAGTCACATTTATTTTTACAGGCTACCAGGAATTGTTTACTGATGCACATATATAGAGAACATGAGACAGACATCTAAAATTAATTTCTTTTGCTACGAAACTAGGGAAAAATCCTGTATTTTATTCAATGCTGGAAAGGGGTTATTAATTTTCTTCTGTAAGTTTACAGAGAGAAAGGTACATAGCGGACACAGTAAACAAAAGTTTTATGAATACTCTTATTTACACTGTGCTTAAAAAGAAACAGCATCTCTGTCTGCTTTACAGTTTCTTTGTACGCAGACTAAATTTACCTGCCTTACAGGTTCTCTCTGAAAAACAGCTCAAACATAAAAATAACCTCAGCATCATGTTCTGTAGTTGCCCTTTTGATAACAGATACATGGCCAGGCTACAACAAAGGATTGTGGTTCTTTGAAGCAGCAATGGAAAAGCAAGGAGGCAAGATTTAAATTGGAGAAAATTAATTTCCATAACATAGTTATACTGAAAGATAGTTGTGCAGTGGCTGCAGTTCATAAAGAACTCTTTTGTCATGGAATCATAGAATTGTTTGAGTAGGAAGGGATCTTTAACCCCTTAGTGCTCTTCTGTTTCTAAACAGCTGGTACTCAGCACTGGACCAACCAACTTATCCTGACAAAATGTCATCCAGCTCTAGCATAATTTAGGATTAAATTGAGGCCACAGAAGATGTACGTGTCCAGTGTGGGTCAAAAAATCGTGCCTGCTCTGCATACGATCCAGTTTTCTGCACGTCTGTGTGCACACTGGAAATACACATGAGAGCCTGTATCTTCCAAGCACTAAATCCTTGCTAAGAAAACACTATTTAAATAGCATTGGCACTGCAATTGAGCCCCACTTCACTTGATGCAATAACACAGTAATAGGTAAATGGAACAACTCTACTATTTCAATAAATTTCTTATGACAAGCACACTTCTTGGAGAAACTACTTAGGCTGCCTGAATCCTTATCAAACATTTTCCTCAATGCTGGGGTCTTGCCATACCACTCATAGCATACTTGGAATCAAAAAGATACCCTATCTGTGTATGATTTTTGGTTGAATCTTCACATGTGCATTTAGAAGGATTTTGAACATTGCAAAACATCTGTGTGCCTGAAAAGCCTAAGATCAGGAAACAATGGCACAATATGACAGATGTATATTCACGAAAGATTTGACGTAAGAAAGAAAAGAGCAACACAGGTTGGGAAAAGGATAAATCTAAAATGTCATAGCTCATCTTTGCAATTAGGTGAGTCAAATCTAATGCTCTGAAGTCACAGAGGACAGATGACACACGAGCTGCTGCCCTGTAAAAAGATAGCCAGGTTTTTGATGAGACTCTGGTGTATACTGTTAGTATAAGAGAGCATATACAGTGTATAAACATCCCAAAAAACCTGAAAGCTGCACTGACGTTAGTGAAATTCATTTCACTAACTGTCTATCCTATCACAGAAATGTCAAGAAGACCTAAAATTGCTAAGATTTCTCTAGGTATTTCAGAGGAGTGAAGCCAAAACAATCTACACTATGCAATGAATGTGGTTCAGGCCTGGGGGCTGCGCTGCTGCAACCCAGGATACCTGCACGGATATTCTAGCTACAGAGTGACCCTTGGCAACAAAGGACATGAACTCCTCTCTATCTTCTGGCAATGTTTCAATGGGTTTTGACAGGGAGCCTCAATTAATAAAATCATGTTGCACTGGTAAGGCTGGTTCAATATCTTTATTTGCAGATTCCAGTGCAATTGTTTTCTCCTGCCAAGGAGGCTTCAGTTCAGAAGTCTCTTTACCTTTTCTGTTGATCTTTCTTCTTCTTGAAGAACGTCCTTATTCTGTCCTATTAATGCAGTCTGGGTTGAAAAACTTTTGTGTCTCTCATACTGGTGGTAGTACGTACCATGCTTTTGTTAGGAAAACATCCCAGGACAACCTAGGATTTTGTGGAACCCTATCTTGATAATTGATTCCTCTCTCATTTATTGGTCCTAGACATCTTAAAGTGCTTAGGATGCATGTGACTGATTCTGGCCTTATCAGATGAGAGAGACACAGCACAAACACTTTTTTTTTTTTTTTCCCTTATCTGATAGCAAGAAAACATACCTTAAAAAGTATTAATATCAGGTGGATTTTAGCTGAACATTGATTCTGCAGCTTGTGAAATACCCATAAACCTTCCTCCCTTTCCTATTTCTCAGGGATAGGATGCTTCATATTCAACATGACAAATTCTGTATCTTTGCCATTCATCTTCCAGCTAAGCCTCAGGCAATGTGGCTAATAAAATTTCCAAGATGTTGCTTAATTTACTGGATGACTCCTGTGCGTTACTTTCAGACATATACATTTGTATGACTCCTGTATACAATACACTCGACACCAGATCCACTCCAGCATGTTCAAAGTTGAGCTCAATAGCTCTGGAACAGGGTGATGTTTGTTCAGTCCCCATGATTCTCTAGTGGAGTCAGAATCCATAACAGAATTCTGAGTTCTTTCACTGTCTACTTCTTGGTAAGTAAACATGGAAATTCTGCAATAGCTCATTGTACTACAGACGTATGCCACAACAGAACTGTTGTTCTCAGTTAGACTCAGATCACAGAATCATTATCATAGAATCACTCAGGTTGGAAAATACCTCTAAGACCATCTAATCCAACCACCATTGTCTTCCCTTGTTCTCATACATAATCAAACTCCATATATTGCAAGTGAAATACTTCAAGTTCATCAAGCTGGAATTTTCCAGACTGACTGTAAAACTTCTGCCATTTCTGGTACTAGACAGTAATTTCACGATACTAATATTCCTGTTTATGTCCTTTCCAGATGTCACTTCACCTTGCCTCAGTTGTGCAATGGTCAGTGCACTGGCATACACTGTTGAGAATGATTTTGGCACTGTAAACACATAGAATTACTCTATTGACAGGTAAAAATGAATAAAGAGTTTGCGTTCAGCTATGTTGACTCTGCTAAGCTAACACAAATAAAACAGAAGGGGGGAAAAAAAAAAAGGTTTATTTTTATCACCAGCATTTGAAGGTAGCATACTGAATACACTTTGGGATTAGATCTCTCAAGTCAAATAGTACTGTATTTACCAACACTTTTCAGAGAAGAAAGGCATTTTAAGTGATGCTTAGCAACATACATCCTCCATTCTATTCTATTAGTTCTAACACTTTTTCTGTTTACCTTTTGTTTTGAGTGCAAAATAGATAGGAAAAGAATTTCATTCATTCTTGTAATGCTAGCATGTTCAGATAGCACTAGACACAGAAATCCATTCTGTCATTCTGACGTTGCATTCGAAGCTTGTCTTGATCCCCCAATGACTATCAAAACACAAAGCTTCCCCGCTCCGTAGCTGGTGTCAGCCATCTTTACATGGATGTACAATTAGTTAGCTTACACTTTATCCAGAAACAGATAGCTTTAGGACTGCAAGACTGACAACCAGCTTCCAAAGACCAGGATGAGCTACAGCCACGAGATGTTGTCCATCCACATATCCCACACAGAACCAAGAGAGTTGCGCTGATCAACACCTCTTAGGACTGAATTTGTACTCACTTCAGAAACCTAGTCAGGAACACAAGCATTTACCTTGTAAAAATATAACCATATCCAGCTAATGCATTTGTTCCTAAAATGAGAGGAGCTCTATACCTTTTGAGGTAGTCTCAGCATAAAGTCAATTAGAACCATTAGTAGATAACATAACAGTGGGCCACTGCTTCTTATTCTGGACCTCTGCTATGGAGAATGACTGGATAAAATTCTGATCTCGCCCTTTTTTCACCTGCAACTATTCTGATTTGAATGTAGGGACTGAATATTTATATTAGCATATGATATTAAATGAATAATAGAAAGGAATCAGAGAAGTAAAAGAAAAGAAAGCCTTCTCCTTTGTTTGTAAGCTGGTCTGAATGCACAATGGCAAAAACCACCATGGATCTAAATAGGAAAATCAAAATTCTTCCTACACATATTTTTGATGTTTATTCCTTACCATGTAACTGGACTTGTGTTATTACAATGGTTATTACAAACTAATATTGGGACTGGCATGTAAGTCTGCTGTGTATTTTAATACAATTCTCTACCAGTAACTGATAAACTAAAAAATCAACTACTTTTGTCAGGATTGAAACATGAAATCAGAGTTCACATATAATACTTAACCTAAATAAAGAATTCATGGGAAATGGAGTCTTCCTATCATAAAATTTATTGGAAAGGTATATAGGAAGAAAAAAATCCATACATGCTTCTCAGGAAAGCATAATTTCCCAATGGGTACCACTCTATTTGACTTGAATCTAAACTAACACTGTGGATTCTAATAGCATTTGGCAAGCTGCAGACACATCATTTTTTAACTTAGGCTTAAGTTTGAATTACCTGGAACTCAAATTTTCAATGTGACCTTTTGGGAGTTTTGTTTAGGAGCAAAGAGAGTTCTCACTAGAGAGAGAAAATACCTCTTAGAGAACAAGAAATATCGTTGAGGGTGGAAGCTAAAATAGTATGGTGCTGCTGCTAGTCTAGAATTAGAGAAAACAATGACTATGAATGCAAGCTTTGTTAGCTTCAGCTGACAAAAGGAAATACCTTCATTTTTTTTTACATTTAAACCCAAATTTCTGATCTTCTATACCATGCTTTCAAGTATGCATTTATTTCCTCTATGTCTGAAGCTTCTAAAATGCAGGAAGGTGTTTTTTTTTACTTCTTTTTTTTTGTCTAAAACAGGCAAGCTGAAGATGTATATGCCAAACAGAATGTTTTTATTTGTGTGTTCAATTCTGCAAGGAGTTCTGCACCAAAGAATTTAATCAAAGAGAGCAAGAGCTGTTCTCACCCCTCGAAACAGATGCCAGAGACTTTAATGACCACCTGAAATTCCAGCATAATGATCTCTGGTCACTAGAATTTAACTTTCCACCCTTGGTTTTCTGGAAATCTGACTTGCAAAGTGCAATATCCTGTTCTGCTGTGTAACCACGTCTATACTGGAGCCACAGTCTGCTCTTGTTCCTCATTTCCTTTATCCTCTGGTATGCTCCACAGACTGAGTCTTAAATTGCCTTTTCATTGCCAAGTTCAGAAGTATACAACAGGAAATTTCAACTGCATATTTACATAGAAAAAGTGGATAGCATGGGAGAACCAAATATAGCTTTGAGTCTTTTGTAGAGTGCTCAAAGTCACAAGTGAAAAAGAAAAACACAAAAACAGACATGGTATCTAATTGCTAAATATTTATGTAATGCAATCATCATTTACTGAGAAAGAAATTGAAGAAGATGAGGAGTTTAAATATTTACAATAAAATACATTATTATTTGCTATAGATGGGATTTAGCAATAGTTTTGGGGAAGACTGCTATGTCAGATAAAGATCACTTTATGTTATTAGAACAGGCCATACTCTTTATGTTCCACAATGTCACATATCAAAACATTCTGCAAAACTAAACAGCTCTTCCTCTGAGTTAACCATTTCATTTTGGTTCTTCTCCTGCCTGTCTATTTGTGAATACAATTCCCGAGTGACCGGTCCATGGTCCAACATGTGTCATTCTGGCTCAAAAGTAAAAAGACAGTTTAATAAATCTTTTCTTTTGTTTTATCAGAAGAAGCATGCCAAAATGGCAGAAAGAATCACAATATTAAGAATTTCTTCCCCCACCACCTGTGAAAACTGCTTTGGGTTGGAGCGAGCAAGAACTGCTTTCTCATCTTTGGCAACATGAAGGAGGTCAATCAGAAATTCATACAATTGTAGAATCACGTAGAAACATGACTTACTGCTGGGACTTGGTAAGTTAGGCTGGTGGTTGGATTTGATGGTCTTGAAGGTCTTCCCAATTAAACAATTCTACACAGTGACCCTTTGTGCCACATTCACATATCTTCTAAATACTTCCAGGAATGGGGACACCACCACTTTCCCTGGAAGGCTGTTTGTGAAGACAATAAAAGAATAGCTACCAGAAAGCAGTCCAATGACACTCAGGGTTTTGAAAGTACAGTCTTCCAATCTTTGGAAGCTTTGCCTAAGATGGGAAAATTTTGGTGGGTGTGCTGTTTGTCATACAAGGTACACAACGTGTAGAAATTTGGAAAATGAACAAGAGCTGCTAGCATGTGCTCAGAGTGGCTGCAGGAAATAGAAAACATGCCAATTAGCAGTGGATGCCTACAAAACATCACTTTTGTCCTGTTTAATGGATCTAATTTATATGAAGTGTATTCAAAACATCACTTTAGGTTATTACCACATCTCTGAAACCATTTCATTCAACTGAATAACTGGAACACTTTATGTACCTTTTATTAATGCATAAACATGATTAACTTGCACTTTACCCATCTGAAATATTAAAACGTTAAAAGGAGTATAAAAACAGAAAATTACTGGACATTTCCTGGTTGCTGCTGAGTGAGATAGGCAGGTGGAATGAACCATGACCAACCTGTGCCCTTTCCCTTCAATACTAATGCCTCTAATGAAATCTGATGTCAATCAGAAACTCATCATATCGGTCTGATCATTTGCTATCAGTCTCTCAGAACAACATAACAATCTGAAAATTGAATAGGAAACAACTGTTCTGTTAAAGGTTGTCCCAGCAAAGTGGCTGCCTTTATTATTTATATTTTGCTTACATGGCTAATTTGCTTTCGGTTGACTACAGGAAGGTTAAATTTAGATGTAACAGGAGGTACGTACTGTGCTATGCAGCCAACTCCAGCAAAGGTTCCATGCAGAGTAGTTTGAAATACGTTATTTTTCCAAAGATGCAGTGTGAGGACAATGTTACAATGTTCTTCAGCTGAAATTTTTCTTTCCCTTACTGAAAAAATTTTCCAACACTGTGGTAACATGAGTTATACTAATTCCCACTGGGCCAGAACAGAGTTCTTGAAGAATAAGTAGCATCAATTCAGGAATTCTACTCCAGATCATGAAAATAAACTAATATCTGGCTTTCCTGAAAAGCTTAAATAGTTAGGGAAAGAGAAATGATGCAACAAGAGGGAGGGAAACATCTGAGGAAAGAAAAAAACTATTTTTCAAACAATTTGATTTAAAAAAAGAAAGTAAATTATATTTGATATTAATACTGATGGGGCCATGATATGGCTAAAAGCAAGTCTGCACTATGTTCCAGACAGAGGGTCCACTATACATTATCTCGGTTTCAGTAGGCTTTTAACTGGCCTTTTGTCTGATTACATGTAAATGATCCTTAATTTACTGCAGCTTCTATTTCTAAATGTTCTACAGTATATTATATGCTCATAACTATAAGCAAACTGTTCCCCAGCAGACCACATGGTTTTTCTATTTCTCCATGCAAGTTCTTTTTTAATAATTACTTAGGCATGTTTAAATGATGTATGCTGCTCAATGGCATCAGATCTGTTCATATAGGATATACTGCAATTCTTTTGAGTTGCAAAAAGGATAAACTTCAGATTCAGTATAATCACACAAAATATCAGCTGGTGTGCCAAGGGAAGCCAGGAGCTGAAATAAAGGCTTCCTGGGAAGAGAAGGAAAGTTGCTTACGTCTAAAAATCATATAAAGTCATGTAAAGACTTCTGCATCTCCAAAACCTGATGTTCTACTTATTTGCCATTTCTTAGCCTTTCTCTTCTCTTGGCAGCAGAGGTTGGAACTAGGTGAGCTTTGAGGTCCCTTCCAAACTAAGCAATTCTATGAATGCATTGGGTACTGTCAGAGCATGAGTCTTTGTCATTCCAGGCTCACTGCTGCAGAAAATCAGCAGCATCTGCTCTTAGGTTGAGTAACACTCCTCTAGACCTGCCTTCTGAAAGAACAGTGGTATTTAATCTTAAGAAGGTGTCTACTGAACACTACTTGTACTCTAACAACTGCTTGCTCAGAAGGTGACGTGGGCTCCTGGAGGCTAACGGCTGCAGTAACAGACTGCAAGCAGATTCTGAAGCCTGGTTCTCTCCAAACTGCCCATGCACCACTAAAGCACTGCCCAAATCCTGCCCCATAAGAGCAATGAATAGGACTGCTGTGCTTGAAGTCTCGACAACTCCATTCATATCTACAGAAAGAGTGTAGCGGATTACTGTTTGTACAGCCAGAGAGATTTGGGGAGATTAAACCTCATGTCCACAGACAGCATGGCTGAGTTCCCGCTGCAGCACACATCCCCTGAATCCTATCCAAGCATTGCCGCATTGTCTTTACAGCACAGACTTTGGTTTAAAAGTCATCTCCTGGCACTCAGTTTGCAGAATAGCTGGCTGCTTAGCACCCTGTGCACCAGATGTTATCTTGCAAACAAAGTGCACAAATGCTTATTTCATTTTCACAATAAAAGGATAATCAGAGTTACTGCTTAACTCTGTGATTCAAAGTTAATAGTATTTAGGATTTATAATATTTAGCAGAAGTATGTTAATTTCATAGCTTTACTAAAAAAAAATGGCACACAGCTCGAGGAATGAAGCAAAATGTGTCATAAATAAGCCTAACAATAAGTATTTAAGTTATTAGCAGTTTCGGCAGAACAACTGCAAAGAAGATTGCAGTTGTGAAGCACGTAGGTCATTTGACAAAGGAGAGACTGTTAACAATACTAGTTTTATTTTTTTTAAGTTTACAAAAAATATCTGCCTGAAAGATACTACACATTAGAATGTTTATCTCTAATCTCAAGGTAGATTTCAAATCATTAGTTAAGAGTTTAAAAGACCAGACATCAAGGAGCACTGCATCACAGATCCTGCTATGTTCAGTAGACCAGTTACAGAGAAGAAAAATGTATAACTGTCAATGAAGTCAGTGATGAAAACGGGAAGGAACAGCATTGTTGGTAAATGGATAAATGGGCAGAATTAACTGTTCCTGCACACTGAGAGTGAGGATTATAAAGTCTTTTGCTTTACAGTAATCAGAAGTTTCATGACAGAGAGAGGAATTCTCAGACCCCTGCAGGACAGAAAGATGACAAGGGCACTTTATTCTCCTTTTTTTTTTTTTTTTTTTAATAATGCTTTCACTGTGGGTATTTCTATTCTAACTCTGATAGATGTGAAAAACTAGGCATCAAAACAACAAAAGGTTAAATCAATCATAAATCATTACACACCATCCATTTATGTATTTATCCTACGCTGTGTATAGAAAATCGAATGAAGCGCCTGGAGATTTTTGGTTGAGCAGACTCAAGTAATGAAAACAATTTCCTAAAATAAAATATAAGCACTGTCAAGAAGTCCAGCAAGATTAGTTTCCGTCTCAAAAAGACCAGAAATTGGGTTTCTTCAGATCCCTAGTCAAATGCACCAATGAGTGAAATTTTGCTTACTGAAATGGAAAAACAGAGTACTGAGAGATGTGATAATCCTGCAAGTTAAAAAGATTTTATATCATAATCACTGCTGCGACAAAAAGGTTAGTGAGGTAACTTAATATTAAGGTTCATCATCAGGTTCCTCATCATTCCTCAACACTGCATTCATTCAGGACCAATCCACTCATTTCTCCCACTAAATCAAATGTTAAAGATCAGTCGTTGACAGTGCCTGTTTAAAAGGATATACCATCTTCTCAAACTCATGTGCTTCCCCTTCCTTACTTCTGGCAGCTTCTCTTTTATTGTAGAAGAATAACACAAAGTAAATACTGAAACATTCATCCTGCATATAGCTCTTTACACATATTAAAATTCATAGAACAGTTACAGAAAGTAGCTAGGATAGACATATATATATATTTAAGAAAGATTCAAAATATCAGTTACAGTAGTAGAGAAGGGCTGGTAAGAAAAGGTGTAGACAAGATTTAAAACAAAACAAACAAACAAAAGAACAAGTTTCCTTACTCTGTGTTGTTGGTATATCTTGATGCCAAAACTGCACAGTATTTCCCATTAGAAAGAAATAGATTTTTTTCAACACCCTCGTTTCTACTGTAAGCTACTAATGCATTTAGGGAAATGGTGTCAGGGGGAAGAATTTCCTTGTGCAGCTTGTATTTTTAGCTGCTTCAAAGGCTCACAGGGTCCTATGATGTCTAGCACAAACCACAATTCCCATGTTGGTCTCATGCAAATCAGAAGATGAATACTACCACACAATAGGACATAGGGAATGAAAGCCACGCTTTTCTACCAGATATCCTCAGTTGTACTGTCTTCTGCCATATGCTTTGATAACTGAATTAAAATGTCTTGGTCTAATTACCAGAGAACTAGTTATATGTGAAAATAAAGTCCCAGACAACAGAGAAATAGGGTGTAAAAGGAACATTCAGAAGAGATAAGGCTGTAGTATAAAACTAATATACATTTTATTCATCTACACTCATTGTTGGAGGGTTTCAGGAAGCTCACAAGGTTAAAATTTCCAACTACAACCTCACAGCCACACTAGAAGTCCTTGAAGGATTCAATATGTACACAGATAAGGAAAAACTGGCTAATATAATGAGGATTTTCAACACAATCTCTCATCCAAGGGGTCTCAAGAAATATAAACATCCATAGGCTAAGAAGTCAGTCCTCAAATGAGTACAAGTTGAATTTAAACAAGTGAAGACAACAGTGGTATTTGGAGGGGAGTGGTTCTGGGGGACCAAATGTTGATCATATGTTGGTCACTCTGAAAGTAATGTCTTCTGTTTTTTACAAGGGAAACTATAATAGATACAAAGAGCACAATAATGCTATTTGATAGGGCAAATTCTCAGCTACAAAACACTACTTTTCAACACAGTCAACACCATTATCTATGTGTTTTTTGCCAACAATGAATAAGAGCCTGCATGCTGCGTTTGTAAAAAGCTGCACCAGCAGAGGTGACCCACTGCTTCATAGATGCAATGATGGCAGTATTTCTAGGAAAATATTGTCCATGAAGTCCATCTTTCATTGGTCCAGACAGATGGAAGTCAGAAGGCACCAAATCTGGACTATATGATAAGTGTGGTAGAAAGTCCAGCCACAATTGGCAATGTGCTCCACAGTCTTTAAACTGGTATGGGCCTGGCATTATTGTATTGCAAGAGAAAAGTTGTCCAATTCACGGGCTGCTATTTTGACTCCAGCTCATAGTTGTGACACTACGTCTCCTCACCAGCAACGATACAATCCAGAAAATGGTCACTTTCAACCACATGTTGGCTCAATAGGTCCTAACAAACTTCTGTATCATGTTCTTTCTGTTCCTGTGTGAACATTTGTGGGATCCATCTGGGAAAAACTTTGCAACATTCCAACATTGTCACATTGTTTTCAACAGAATGACATTGATCTTTAGCTCCATTCGCAATTTCCTGGTCATAATCTGCCAATTAGAGCAGATGAGCTGACTGTGGCACTATTCATTGCGTGGTGCGACAGCTGTGCATGGCTGTCCAGGATGTGGCTTGTCTTTCATGTGTCTGTTGTCACCACTGAAATGCACTATCCACTGCCTTATTGTGCTCACATTCACTGTTTGGTCTCCTTAAATGTGCCATTTTTCTGCATGAAAGAATGCAATGACACACCTTTGCTTCACACTTACTTCCATATCAGACACCATTCATTTGGACCGCTCCTCTGCTGCCATCTGTCACACAGCAACAAAACATAACAGAATATCAGCAGAAGGGTTCAACCTCTACTGCTGCACCATCAACATTTGCCTCTGATGTCATGGGCCAACATAACAAAATAGGATGCATTACTTTCAGAGCTGTCCTCATACTTTATAGTCAAGTTGAAAGGCAATTACCATTATGGTAACAAAACCTGCTGATGACGTTAATTTGGTCTGGACAGTAAAGATGAAGGCAACCGATGAAGTACTGCAAAGGGACTTGAAAGCTCTGTCAAAACTAGAAATGAGGGCCAGCAGGAGCAGAGCTGTAAACTGACACAGTTGCTGACGAAGATCATACTATCCACAATTCAGGAAAAGTGTTTTTTTTTGTTTTTTTGTTTTTTTTAACTTGGACTCTCTAGACTGCTCCTTTGCACTGAATGCTTGTCTGAACAGTGAAGTTGCACTTCCAGAGCTTATCTTTTGTTTAATTTTGTCTGAAAGGAGTGCAGGCTGTGGGCTCTCAGATCCTCTTCAGTGTGAACAAATGCACAGTAAGTGAAGATGACCAGGAGATTAGCTTCAAAAGCACTCTCCTGCTCCTACACCCTTGATATACAAGCACTCCATGAGGCTCAAGGACCAAGCAATAAAATAGCAGGTGAAAATGAAAATAGATAAATTTAGAGAGTAGGACATGGGGGAAAAAAAGTCAATAATCATGATTTCACACAGAAGGTGATGAAGTCTGGGTATCAAAGTTCACATTATCAGTTCCAAATGAAACCTCAGAGTCACAACAGCCAGTCCTCTAAACAGCTCACCTCAGTGCTCAGGAAAGCAAATTAAATTATTAGGAAAGGAAAAGAAAACTAATAGAAACGTCACTCTCTTACTGCAGGAAGATCACCTACATCTTCTGCTTTCTCGACTCTAAAGAGACAAGGTAAAATTGAATAAACTGAGAGGAGGATGACAAGTATGCTCAAAGGCATGGAGCAGCTTCCAGACAAAACAGCACCATGCAGAGTGGGGCTTTTCAGCCTAGCAGACAACAGGATGAGACATGTCAAACTTCCATGTAATTGTGAGGGGAACTGAGAGGCTGAAAGGCCGCAATTATATGTTCTATGCATCTCCCAGATGGGGAACTAGGGTATACAACATGAAACCAGCACGTGGTAGAGTCAGAAGTAGAAAAAAGATGGCCTTCTTCAAATAGCACATAGTTAAATTGTAAGCCCTTGCCTCAAGAAGCTGTAACTGCTAAAAGTTTGCATAGGCTGAAAAGCTGACTCCATGAGAATGATAACCTGTCAAAGGTTGTCACCCCTGGCACACCCAGTCTTTGAGCAATTAACTAATTAACTGCTGCAACACAATGTGTTTTTTTCCTTCTTTTCCTTCCTCTCTCTCTTTTTTTTTAATAACTACACCTGTCTGTCCTCTTCGTGTACACTTCACTAGGCACAAATTTCATATAGTTTCATAATTTCATAATCTGATGACAGATTGTTGGGTTAGACTACCTTTTGCTCTGACCCAGTATGGCTGCTCTTACACTAGTCAATAGGACACTGAATAAAAAACAGAAGTTGCCTCTGCAACCAACCACAACAACAACAACAAAAAACCCAGCTTGGTTCAACAGAATTTTCATTTTCTTTTATTTATTCCAGAACATGACACTGGAGACTTAAGATTTATAACTCAAATTTGTGCTGGGAAAAGAGCTTACATGTCACAGTTCTACATGAAGAAAATGGAAAATTGTAAATGTCAGAGAAAATACAGTTTTGGAAGTCTACAGTTGTCGTTCAGCATTCAGCATTGCATTTTTTCTATGTTTTTTTATTCTTTCCAAATGAATTTCCTAGCAAATGATCATACTTTTAGTATGCTAAGATCAATTTGATTAAAATTTCATACACATGATGGAAAAAGAAATATGTCAGTAAAGCATGTCAGTTATTAATGACACACACTAAATTATGGTAGACTGAACATTCTCAGTAGGCTGGAAAATTTGATTGTAGTGTTTTAAGTCTGTCTTACAGAATTGCACATTTTGCCTTTTGGACAATATTTATTATACCTTAGAGAGCACAAACAAATACTTTCACAAAAACAATCATTTAATAATAGTTACGCTGTTTTTTTCTTTACAAAGCCCTTCAGGAAGATTTAGGAAGGCTTCACTTTTTTGCATCTTCATCTATTCTTTTATCCTATTGATGATGATTTTGGGTACAATTTGCAAAAGTTCAATTTGCCCTGACTCCTTGACAGCCACACAGTAATTACTCTAATCTAAAATTACTCAGTCTTGGCATGTGCTCATTTAGAGTTTCAAATAAAATATTGATATTTGGTGCCAGCAATGAGCTATTAAAAAAAAACATTTAGTCCCTGTATTTTGCAAACTGAGATTTTTTTTGCATTTACAGCAGAGTCAAAAAGACTAAATGTGCTGGCTGGGTGTCACTAATGATAGTAACTATTGCTCCCAGCTGTTTTTCCTTTAAATACAGAACACAGCTGAAATAAGATCTGCATCTGCCACTACTTGGCCTTCCTACAGGATTTCCTGGAAATCTTATATGTCCTAATTAACTGTGAACAATAAAGTAATCACTTTATTCAACAAGTCCCATAGAAAAAAAAAAAAGAGCAAAACATTATTAAAAAATGATGATGGTGTCTAGACAAAAGTGATCAATTCTAGTACAGTGGGGTCTCTTGTCTTTTTGGGGTTTTTTTGCACTTTTTTTAATCATTACTAATGACTAAAGTTCTAGTTTCATAGAGTTGTTATCAACAAGCAGTTAATAAGGCAGCTGTCTATGGCTTCAGTAGTTCCATGTAAACTAAGCTATTATTTTGGAAGTGATGACACACATAACTCTCACAGAAAAGGTGATTAATCTTTCATATAAACTAGGACTCTTTAGACTGTGAGTATAAATGCACATTATTCATTTGATCCAATTTTTGTTCCAGATATTGCAACAGCAAACTATTTTTTTTCCTCTTTTTCTTTCTTTTTTCACTCTGAATCTTAAAGCTTCAAATAAAAAAATAAAGAAAAAAAAAAGAAAAAAAAGCAGAAAAGAAGGGAAAAAGCTACAAAGTGGGATTAGATTATGGGAAGCTACTGAAGCAGCATTATAGCTGCCACATGATATTAGGTCTCAGCAGTTTTGCTTGAACGCAAAATATTCATGTCATCTTACAAGTGGCATTAACAACTAGTTGACCTCGGATCTCACTTAGACAGAAATATATCCAAGACCAAGTCATGCTCATCACTGCACTTAGGCCTGCTAGCTCCTGAGGGCAGTTTTTACACCTACCTCAAGGATACAAGCAGCCCTCAGTACCAGGAGAAGAGACAATGAGCACAAACTAGAAGACAGGAGGTTGCTTCCTGAGCCCCCTGCTCAGGGGCAGGGGTGGAGCAGGTGGGCCCAGTGGGCCCTGCCAGCCTCTCTGCACTGGGCATCTGTGACACCATAATTCCTCACTCAGTTGATGTAATCTGTTTACTTCAGTGTCTTGATTTCTACTGGGACATAAATGTTGCTGCGACTGTCACTTTGTGCCCCTAAGATCCACAGTGAAGTCCCTAAGTCCCTTACTCCCTGAAACACTCCTTGGGTACAGTCTCTGCAGAAGAATGCACCTGCTCAGCTTGTTGTTGGCTGCATGGGAGAACTGAACTCTTCTATTTTTCTCTTCTGCAAAAGAGCAGTCAGGTGCTGGAACAGGCTTCCCAGGGAGATGGTAGATTCACTGTCCCTGGAGGTGTTCAAGGAACATTCAGATGTTGTACTGAGGGATATGGTTTAATGGGAAATATTGGTGGTAGTTGGATTGCATGATCTTGGAGGTCTTCTCCAACCTTGGTGATTCTATGATTGCCTTTATTTTATCTTTAACATTCCTCCTGCCATTGACAAAGCTAAAAGAAAAATGAACTGGGTCCAACCAAATGCTAGCAGTGACACCACATCTGTGATCTAATTGTTCTCACTCAAAAGCAAGAGCTGAGCCATAGTCATTGTCTATACTCAGTCTACAATTACGAGTATCAGACTGCTTTCTGGTGAAGAAACAGCCCACTGTTCATAACTACAAATGCAGTCATCACAGCAGGAATGTTGGTAAATTAAAAACAGGTTGGTTTACAGAGGCCAGCTGCAGTCACATGCAATCAGGTTGCAACTGAGAGCTGGGAAACCTGGGCTGACCAAGTGTGGGGACGTGCAGTGCTGTGCATATAATACATACACAGATATAACGATGGCTGCGTACTAAGAGATGAGACATCTGCTACTCCTCACATTACAGGGTGAGATATATACAAAAGTGACAGAACTACTCACTGCTGTGACCTGACGTGATCCTCAGAGAGAGAGACTCATATTCTAAACTTTGCAACAACTCAGTGTATTCAACCAAACTGGAAATCCCATATCATCCATGCTTCTCTACCAGGATTACACTTTTCTATGAGACAAAAAGAGGTCCTCAGAGGAAGTAAATGAAAAGTCTTAATTCACCTCTTCGAAATAGCAAATCCTGTTCTTATTTTGAGGATAGAAACAGTATCTCAGGCCCAGGCAAAACAGAGGTATGAAAAAAGAAAGAACTCTTTGAACACAAATTTCGCCCCAGCTTTTACCAACTATCCAATTCCAGAGAATTTACTGTTAATACATATGAGTTCTTAAATATACTTCCTATTTAAATTTCACAAAAACGGATTTGGAGTTTTGTTCACATCAAAAGAGCTATAACAAAGAAACAGGAGACTGAATTTATGATTAGGAAAAGCAGACACATTCATTTTCTTTTCCAAAGCAAAGCACCATAACAAAACCATACTCTGGCTGCTGAAGTTATTCACTGATGGAGAGTTTAGATTAGCATGCAAACAAGAAAATGTTTGACTACATAAAAGATAACCTGAGTACCAGGACTATATTTTATGCAGAAACTAGTTATAAAACTGCCGCATAAATGATCCCCACAGGGATAATTTAAGGAAAATAATCTGAGATATTTACGTACCTGACAAACGTTCAAGACTATGGGAGATTTTGCTGTTTATATGCCCATCATCTAAGTCTATAGTGCTTGGCTGGGATAGCCAAGGTCACACTGACCACAGAAACTGGCCTTGGATCTGAGAGCAGCCCAGCCATGTGAGAAAGGCTGATCAGCCCAGGTAGAATATCACACCATCACAGCCTCAGAGCACTAGGGCTCCTGCATTCACACTGCTCAGGTGTTACTGCAGTCTGCCAGACAGACAAATCCTGGGTGCTAATGCCAGCAGGACAGCTGAGCTCTAGATCACGTTTATTAACATTTCATCTGAGCAACACTTAACAAGCCCACTGCAAATTGTTCACAGCCCAAAGGCTGCACTGCATCTTCCTTGCATCCCCATTTTGTGCCTCCCTGAAACTTCACCAGCCTCCCTGCTCACCTCCCATTGCACGCTGCCTTCTTCTGAAATACCACATCCTAACTTGCTTCTGCACCCTCCAGCCAGAGCTCCTGCAGACACCATAGAATATGCAGCAGAGGTGGAAGATGCTACTTCCTATCAAAAGCATAACACGTATCAAGAGTGCTGTACGTCGACCCTGTGCCTGTTAGTTTTATTTTCTTACCTCATGTTGCCAGCAAGATGTTTCTCTTGTGTTTTAGGCAGCAGTACATAACACTGGATAATGAGCAAGAGAGTCACACTGCAAGAGCTTATAGGCCACATGCATTTTGCAAGCTGGAGTTTGGTCACTGTCATCATGAAATGAAAACAGACCGCGTGTAGAAAAAAGCTGCAAAAATCAGTTTGGAAAGAGCTTCTCTTTTCTTATTTTTCCTTTTTTTTCATGAAGGAAGATTAGAGGAGCTTAGATTGTTTAGTCTAGCAAAATGAAGAGGAACAGCTGAGAGGAAGGTAAGGCAGGATATGTTTGCTCTCCATTAATTATTAATTAATACTCTATTAATTATTAATAAAGAACTATTCAAGATAAAAGGTAATGGTGTCACAAAACAAATGGATAAAGGTTGTTCGTGAATATATTTAGACTAAGAATGCAAATAAAGTTCCTAACCATTAACTGGGTTTGGAAACAGCTTTCCAGTGGGAAAAACAAAACAAAAAAAGCCTCAAAGACTTCTATAATGAAGCCTATATGAAGAGGCTGTCTCTCTGAATGCCATGTACCAAGCATTGGTTCAAGCCCTATATCCCAAATCTGATCTCCTTTCATCTCCTGGATAGGCTAAGATTCCAAACCCTGGTCTGGAATGCTCTTTCTTAAATCTGGTGAAAATGAAATGTCAGAGCATTTACTTCTCTAAAGAGATGTATGAAAAAACCAAAGAATTTTCTTAATGATTCATTATTTGCGTTTAATATGATGAAATCCACTTTAAGCGTACTTTGAATGAGACCTCTAAGAGGCCACCTCACCCACTGACAGATGGCTATGACATTTCATGGCTACCACCCTGGCCTACCTTTGAACCACTCTGCTCTGAAACTTATTTTTAATATCTTCAACAGTACCGTTCTCCTAAGATCCACCTCAAATACAAGGATCCATCACCAGAGGTAAAAAAATAGATATGTGATTACCAAAGCAGTGGTGGATGTTCTAAATACAGTTTTCAAGATAAAACTGTTTAAATCTGAACTGTAGAACCACACTGACAAGCTTGCCTGTTAAGTACTGTTTTGGTCAATGCTTTGCCATAAATGCACAACTGATATCTACAATACAGAAGTGACATTTAAAACACAAAAACATGTTCATCATAAAATGTTGTTTCCTGATATGAGTCATCCAACATGAAATCAAAAATTTATTTTCCATGTTGGGTCAAATGCACTGGGACATATAATCACATCAAAATACAGTTCTGCTATGCTCCATTGGAATAGTCTTCATCCGTATTTAATTTCTGCATGAGAAAAAAGTAGAGAAGTCAAGCATAAAAGGGTGAAGTACACCAGAAAGATCGAAAAAGAGATAAAAAAGAAAAGCTTTCACTAATAATTTTAAAGTAGAACGTAATGAAAATAAATGTGTGCGTAGACACACAGGAAATGGACTGCAATAGTTTGAAGAATGTAGGAAATCTTTAAAGACTGAATCTTGGACTTAATCCCATTTAGAAAAAAACATATTTCTGTCTAATAGCAGTTTCATAAACCTCTTAGAAGTTTTAGTACTGTTCCAGTGAGAAAAGAATCCACAGAATGAGACAATATGTGGCATTTATGTGACAGCATTATCAAAAGGCTCATGTACTCAGTGAATCTTGCAATTGTAACTTCTCTAACCCCAGCAAGTGGTTCGTTCAAAAGAGTGTTGAGGGGCACCATTTCACAGACAATAATTATTTGTCCACATCCCCCTTCAATCTCATTTGCTTTCTGGTTCAGCAGATGGTTACAAATCAAATATAAAACTTAAATGTGATAAAGAAGCTTCACAAACAAACCCCAGCTTCCCAGGTTAACTGTGATGACCCCTTGCTTTTCCGTTGTTATAACTTGAATTCTCTTCAGTCACACCACATCCAAGTCAACCGAGTCACCAGAAGAATTTCCACATTTTTTTTCCACTAAAATAGGTTCTCCCATATTTTCTTTGGTTACAAGCATATGAAAGTACTTACACAGGGTCACCAGCAGGGATTTGCAAGATACGACACTCCTCTGGGAAAGCAGATCTACGAGATCCTCCAGCTCATGACACTGCCTGTTGTCCAGCAATATTAACAGCTGTAACTGGAAGCTTAGTGGGATAACATCAGTGAGAACCCCTCCTCCCCCTTCCCCCAGAAAAGAAAATGTGAAAACTATTCCAGTTTCTCAAATTTCAAGAGTGATTACATTTTTGTTTACATTTGTTCTGTGTATAGGCCCAGTACAAGTATTACCCACTATAAATAAGGCAAAACCAACCCTTGCTTCTAAAGCAGCATTGCTGTACTGGGATTTCTGACTGAAAAAGATGACGGATGTACAAAATGAATGCAGCAAGTTGCTAAACTCTGCTTACAGACCTGCTCCCTCTAGAAACTGCAGATGTACATTGAGATGGACAGATTCAGCAGGCAGGATAGAAAGCCAGCAGTCTGCAGAGCCTTCCTATATTATATCAATTGTATTTACATGGATGGTCCAGTGAAGCATGTTAGACTAAATGTCTTAACTATTTCATTACTTGTCTCTGTTGAAATTTGCTTCCTTGCTACAAAGAAGTGGGTTAGGAAGGAGTTTTCATCTTGTGAAGAAAATTGATGTAATTAAAACAGCTCTATTCTAACAGAAGGGGATGTGCACCTGATTGCTGGGACCGTCGATTGATTTTGTCTGTTTGTTTGTCTTAATTACCTTCCTTCGGATGCCTGATTGTGATTTAATGTCAAGGTACTCAGAAATTAATGGGATGATCATGCGCTACCCTCGCTTATAAAGCTATCAGCGCCAGGAATGAATTGAGAAACAAAGGAGAAAAGAGAAAAACGGGCAGTTGCAATGAGATAAACAGAGCAAGTCCTGACTCAGTTTGCCAGGTTAGGGTCCAATCACAGATGAAAAGAACCATTTAGCCACCTGCCAGGTATTTCTGAGAAACTGCATAAAAACGACTATTCTCCCTTATTTACTAAACTGTAAGCTAAACTAAAATACTCTGTCCTGAAGAGTTTCCAGTCAGGATCAAATGTAATTGGCCACTGTTTGTTTTTGAATGACTAAAATATCAAAGTAATTTCAGGAACTCTGCTGGAAAATGGGATTTATAATGAAAAATATTTGCTGACCCATAGAGAAATGAGAGTGTGGTTTGCGTTCCCAATTTTCTTTCATGCTGCTTGACAAATTGACACACAATTGTTAATTATGGGCACTGAGCACCCCATGATTATGCATAAAATATTCCAGCTGATTGGAGCATAAGTCCAGTAGCATTTGCAAGAAATTAAGTAGCATTCTTACAGACACTGAAGGCTATGAATTTTGAATCATGATATAATTAAATTTATGAAGTAGATATTCAAAATGTTCCTAATTTTTACTTAGCATTTAACCATATTGCAGCCAGAGGGGGTTCCATGGATAAATGTTTTAAATGCAGACTTCAGCAGCCATTGTGTGCCACAAATCTGCAGATCACTGAAAGTATTTCAAAAGACTGTCATCATCAATACTTACTTAAGTGGAGTATTTTTGATTTTTCCTCTAAGATGAAGAGGAAAGTAAGTTTCACTTTGGTAGTATAAAAAAATGAGAGAAACCAATACATTTGGGGTGAACCTAAAGATACATCAAGACAAAATCCTTACTATAATCTTAAGGGAAAGGTGTCTGACAAAATGAAAATCCAAAGAAAGAAGATATTTCCCACATTATATTTCCTTAGTGTCAGATATGGCACTGTGGCACTGAGGAACATGGTTAGTGGGCATAGTGATGATGAGCTGATGATTGGATTAGATAAATTGGATAAAAGTGGTCTTTTCCAATTTTAATGATTCTATGCTTCTATGATTCTATGAAATAGGAATACATACTGTGTTTTCACACGTCAACGTTAAACTATGCATATTATGAATCTACCTAACTTTCTCAGGTGTGGAAGTTGTTCCCTCAAGCGAAGTTGTTACTTTAGCAAGCAAATCTGAACTAAGAATTCAAAGGCTCAGACAAACATTACTAGGCACACAAGATAGTGCCCTTGGAAGTCATGGGAATGCCTTGGAAAGTCATTTGAAACTCAGTTTCTCCAGTTCCTTAGTGAAGACCCTGGGATAACACACATGCCCATTCCATAAGATGGCCGGTCAAACTTGCCAGAGGTTACCAAACCCTTTAGATATGAGAAATATGACTGAAGATAATCACTCTCCCTCCAGAAATGTGCAATCCAGCTTGTTTGCCTGGTATTGCTCAGCTCTGAGAAGTGACTCAGCTGACAAAACACTTCCAAAGAGAACAAATACAGATAAGCTGCTCAACAGTCAAGAGCCTTATGCTCAGTGCAATGCATGTTTCTAGTGCAAGCTGAAGATATAATTCAACAGTGCTAAGATAAACTCTCTCACAAATATTTTAATATTCCCGTGCAGATAATCTCCCTGTGGATCCTTCTGCCCTGAGGCAGCAGCAAAAGATTCCGACCAGTTTCCCCGTGCATTGTGCGAGTGCTGCCCATGGTGCTGCCCAGCAACAGCCCCAGTGGCCTTGTCCTGCTGAAGCACAGAGTTGTCAGCTTGCACAGGGAGATGCCAGGACGCAGAGAGCTTGTTAGAATTGCTGGAAATGTTCCAGAACAAGCCATACAGGCACCAATGTACCTCTGCTGTAGACTGATGTTCTTCCACAGAGGATTCATCACGGCCACATTATCAATAAAGCTTTTCCCTGCTCTGCATCGCATTCTCAGGTGCTCAGAACTCACAAACATGGCTGAGTTTTCAAAAGAATTCGGTTTGCATTCCCTTGCTGCATTTTTCAAATGAAAGTAGCATCTTTCAGCAACACAGCACTCCCCACAGCACCTTCATCAATATTTATAGGAGGACTTCTGGATAGCTTAACCTTCTCTGCCGTATCCTTTTGAAACCCGTGTGTGTACACTCAGGGCTTGGGGTGGAATCTGAACCTTTCTGAAAAATGGCTCCTGCTGTGACCTCCAGGCACATTTGAAAACAGTCAGGTAATCAGATATCTCCCCGCTGAAGTCAGTGAAAGCACAGCCATTTATTTCAGAGGAGGTAAGATACAGAAAGTAATGAGTGTTTGGGATGAAAGAAAAAGAAATTCTGCTTTCCAAAGAGTTTCAGTTGAGCAAACTATAGTATTTTAACTCCTAGTTACAAGCCCTGCTGGCATAGTGTAAAGCACTGGATACATTATTGAGAAGATTTAGAGGGATCTCATCAAAGCGTGTAAATTCCTGAGGAATGGTGTCAGAGGCTGGATCCAGGCTCTGTCAGTGGTGCCTGGTGCCAGGACTAGAGGCAATGGGCACAAGCTAGATCACAGGAGGTTCCTTGTGAACACCAGGCGCACTTCTGTGCTGTGCAGTTGATGGAGCACTGGCACAGGCTGCCCAGAGGCTGTGGGTTTCCGTCCCCCTTGGGTATCTCCCAGAGCTGCCTGGACATCCCCTGGGCACCCTGTGCTGGATGTCCCTGCTGCGGTAGGGGCTGGAGCAGAGGGACCCAGACATTCCTGACAACCCCAACCATATGTGATCCACATTAGACTATGCTGTTTATATGTAGCATCCTATGGATATCTGTAGAAATTAAGCAAGTAATTCAAAGTAATTCACAGTAATTCAATTAATGTTCAGAAGGAGAACACTGGAGGGAGAATGTGCTTGGTAGTGGTTTGGCAAGGAAAGGAGAAGAGAAGGAAGAAAAGAGCAAGGATGCATGAAAAGTAGTTAAATGTAACAAATAGGCAAGATATCAGACATGACTGAAGATCAGCACAATGTTTTTGGTCAATAGTTCAAAAAAATTACATAGTGCTATTTTCTTTTCCTTTTTTTTCCTCTCTCTATTTGAGAACTTTGAATTACTAAAATAAACAAGCTTAGAAAAACACTTATTCAGACTGCAGCCAGTTAAGATCACTGTATGGTTCACCTATGAGGGGCCACAAAGGCAAGTGTTAATGAATGGTTTGGAAAACACAGTGTCAAATTGTGAGAACGGGTTCAGAGGAAACTGGACTTAGGATTGACACGAATATGGTATGTGAACAGCCTCCCACAGAGCATGTCCATTCTATCCAGCATCAACAGGAATTAGGTTCTATTATCAATTTAATCCACCGAGTTTACTTTGTTGGAGTTGGATTTTTAAATCTTCAGATATTTTTAAATGCATGTATGCAGTTGAAGGAGTTCTCGGCATGAAATACAGATACTTATAAACAAAAGTCAAGCCGTCTCCATCTCTCAACTCATTTTTCACTGCAGTTTTTACAAACTGTGAGAAACATTTTATCTATTTGTAGAAAAATCAGATTTTATTTTATTTTTTTCTGTTTCCAGTTCAACATAATTTCATTCTCTCTTATCCTGGAAGGCTGGGCTGAGATCAAATCCATCATTCCTCCACTTGCTCTGAGAATAAAGAAAAAAACTTAAAAATTCCATCAATCCTCAGCCAATTTCCAAGGATAAATTTCTGTGAAGCTGATGTAATATGAGTGTTCTAATCATTTGAAGCTTGCAGACCCCTCTCCCCTCAGTTAGCTAACAGAGTGTGTCAGTGCCAGCCTGCATGGAGACCCTCAGGGTGTGAGGCCAAGGAGAAGATCCCTTTTTACACAATCCCTCCGGTCACTCATGTAGACATGAGAGAAATAATTGCTTTGTGTGCAGAGGAAATCTCAGCAAATTGAAACTGAAATAGATGAAGCACAAGGGGGAAAAAACCAACCTTTAAAGATGAGAATTTCACTTTTCCCTCCAACCTCTGGGGTAAAATATCTCATAATGTGTTTCTCTTTACATTTTAGTTGGTTTCCCCCTATAGTTAACTACATCCTCGACATCTCATGCATTCGTTTCCTCTGGTTGGTGCCCAGCCTGTCTCAAACGAACATGCATCACTGTGGGATCTACATAGGAAGCAAAGTTTCCAAAAGGCACAATGAAAACATCTCCAGTGCTACATATAGTGAAGGTATGGACAGTGAAGAAAAGAAAAGGAAAAAAAAAATCCAGACAGGATATGAGGAACATCTGTTGGTATGGTTGCCCTTAAGATCTACAGTCAGAGCATGAGAACTCACAATATATACCAGACAAAGAATAGATACTCAGAGAGAAGAAGAAATGAGACTTGAAAGATAACATTTTAAAATAAATCGCTTCTTCTTAGATCTGAATTAAACCCAGATGATCACTTTAAGTTAATATCACAACACTGCAGAAAAAAAATGATTCATGCTTTAATTGCCATAATATTATCATTTACAAAAACTACAGACGAATGGTAAATCGGATTTTGTGTACATCCTGAACAAGCCAATTAGTACACAGCCTATCTCCTGCAATCACTCTCTAGCCAATTGCTTCCCATAACTTTTTTCATAAAAATTGTCTGTACTCATGCTTCTTAATGAAGCAGGTAACTAGTTTTGCATTTCTATAATTTGGTTCCTTCAGCTAGAAAAGTCTACACATTTCAGATCATCCCATCTTCTACTGATTTACTCCCATGCAAATAAAAATATAAATTTCCCTAAATCATGTTCAGTGCCAGGAGAATAGGCACTTAATATGCACGACATTTAGATATGAGTGAAAAGCATAACACTGTTTACAGACAGTATCAATAAAACCCTCTTGCTTTTAACTTTAAAACTGCTGTAAAGCATGATCACTGCACCTGTGAGCATATCTGCTGACTAGGATAGCTACACCCCTCATAGCTAGTGTCTGAATAACCAACTTTCTCCCTACATTTGTCCAAAAGAAGAGAAATGTATTTACTTTGCCTGGTTTGCTATCCTCTTCCAGTTTGCCTGCCATTCCCCAAGCCTTTAAAAGAAAAATCTGTGGCTGGAACTGTTCCTGAAATTCTAAAATGATTCCACAGAGGTCTCATAGAGAATACATTTTGATTTTTTTTCAAATTAATTTGCTCCAGAGATCACTAAAACCTATTCAGCTTGGGGAGGGAAGTCAGAAGTACATGTCCAATTATAAGAGCAAAAACAATACGCGTTGAATATTTGGATGTATGTGATTAAAGTCCACAAGAAATTCAGCAGTCAAATTTGTTTATTTATGGATTCACATGTCAAATGCTGAAAAACAAACAGCACTGCAGAAATCGTGATCTGTTCGCAGATAAATGACAAAGAAATGGGGCCAACCTAATAAATTATTTGTTCGCTGCATATAATTCACTGTATCCTACCATGTCCTCAAGCAAATATCCCATTGCTTTCAGTCCACAGAACAGCTGTTGAACTGCCTCCTGGCTGTTTGCAGGAAGTTTGTTTAAATGAGGAGCGAGAATTAAGAATAAATTTCAAAACAAGAGGCAAAAAAATGTAAGTACTCTGCTCTCTAAAGAATCATGGGCTCGTTTTAATAAACTACAATAAATCACTTTTTCTTTGCTTGGTGAATCTTCAATTCATGAAGTGCCCCATTTAGCATTATTATTAAAATAGACTTCATGGCTTTTAATTGGTTTCCTTATCAGCCCCAGAAAAAAAAAAAAGAAAACATTTTTTTAATAAACTGGGAATGGAGTAACTCATTTTGCTAATTTCAAATCCATGCTGTGTAGAGTAGAACTCAGATGTAATTTGGCTTCTTCCAGCCTAGGAGGGAGACATAAGAGAAAGAAAAATAAATAAAAAATGTAAAAATAAAAAAATAAAATAAAAAAAAGAAGGAGGAGGAGGAGCTATAAGAAAATGACTCTTAATGACTCTTACCAAAAATGAAAACTGTATTTTGGGGACAAAGGTGTGTCAAGTTCTTCATCCAGAAGAATATCTTGGAGACGTGGCGTTGTGGTTGGGTTCCTAGAAGGCGCAGGGCCACAAGCGGAGCTGGGGCTGTGTGGGCAGCTCCTCAAATGGAAACACAGATGAAACCCCTTGGAGGAGGAACAGGAGAGGCAGGGGAGATTTACTATTGCTCTCCTCCTGCTCTCCTCTGCCTCACACCATCTGCTCAGCAGAAGCTGTCTGTATACTCTGATGTGCCGCAGGGTCAGGAGGGTCATTTGAGCAGACTGGGGTGCTTCTGGGAAGGGAGAATGCTTTACTCTGTTTACTTGGGTCAAATTCACCATTCCTGCCTGCACTCTGCCACAGGGATAAATGCAGCTCTCCACTGACCAGGTGCCGCTGGATCCTTTCTGGAGACTGAGAGCTCGGTGCTTACCAGCTCTGATTGTGTACCTTCAATCCCACACCTGCTCTCAGCACTTTGGGAAAAAAAAAACTGTTCAGTAGAACCCCATGGATACAGACTTTCCTGAGCCTTACCTCTTGTTATTCAAAGCTATCAGCAGGATGTGTGCCAGCACTCATGCTCAGGCTCTGTGCAATCAGCTGCACAATGGCCAATCCCTGCTTTCAAAGTCTCACTGATTGACGCATTATCTGGGCCCAAGCCTCCAGGATTTTACTGGGAAAGAGGACGGCAGCAGGGAACAGAGCTTGCTGTATGTCATTTTTAAAAGCCACTACAAGTGCCAGAACACAGCAGTGTGTCTGGGCTCCAAGCAAGCCATGAGCAGACCCTGAATGTGTCAGGTGTATGAGCCGCAATTCTGCAAACCTAGACTCTTAGGACACCCCCTGTATTGCCCAAGCATGATGATAAATGGCTTTTTCTGCAGCAATTATCCTTGACCTTTTCATTCATTCATTCAGAAAATAACATCGAAGTATAACAGGTTTCTAAACACACAGGAAGATTTCCACTCCACCTGCCTTCTTCCCTGCACTGCAGGGTTTTAATGCACCTACCTGGGTCTAGATGGCCTTTGGAAACAGTTAGAGGGCTCTTGTTAATGTAGTTAGAGTTTTACCCATTGCTTTCAAGTCTTTTTTGGAAAGTAAGGCGAAAAATAATTTGTGTATTCAACCAGCTAAAGACCAAAGACAGAGTTCCTTGGATATTAAGGAAATTCATGATGCCTCTACACATCCTACAAGATTTTCAATAAATCATAGAATCATAGAACCACAGAATCACTAATGTTGGAAAAGAAATCTAAGATCGTCCAGTCCAACTGTCCAATACTGCCCACTAACTGTGCCCGTCATTGCCACATCTACACATTTCTTGAACACCTCCAGGGACATTGATTCCACCACCTTCCTGGGCAGCCTGCTCCAAAAATACCTGAAATGAGAACTTTTTGAGCTCTCTACAGTTCAGTATAGCTCATTGTATGAGGGTGAGCTCAGGAAATAAGGACTCTTGGAATCTAGCAGTTCTCTGAGTTCTGCAGTTTCTTTTCATGATGTTTGGCTTTTAATGCTTATAATCATCTCCTTTGGCTTTGAAATCAGCACCCAGCTGGGGACACACTGTCACCTTAAGTCAGAGTATCTGCCTTGGGCTCACTTTCTTTCAAGAAAAGCCAACTTTTCTGGGAAGTCAGACTCCCATCCTTACAGTGAAACCTGGAAGAGAGCTGGTATAGAGGGGGGAGGAGGTGTGAAAAGCTATTTCTGTTCCTCAGAGGTGGCCTACATCTGCTTACTCCTCCATCTCTGACCTCTGCACTAACAAAAGGAGCACGGGCCATGAAGCACGGAGCAGGTACTGGGCTGTCCTAAAGGGAGTGATGGAGAGGACTCGCATAGTGCTGGTGTTTGAGGTGCAGATGTACAGATCAACCATATCAAGCTCTGAAAGAGGATGGGCAAGGAATCAGTGCCATTTCAAGACTGCTCACTTCCAATGGACACCCATTCATCTCCCAGAGCACCTCAGAATGGAGGCAGTACATAGCTCCCAAGTGAATCCTGCACCCTATCTAGAAGCTTTACTCAGTATTTCCATCCTTCCCTGTTTAAAAAAAAGATAATAAAAATAATATAAAATAAAACATTAAAACCAACCTACGCATCAAAAGTAGTAAAATAAACAGTCATTTCACCAGGGCAGCAGAGAAAATAAATTACAGCAAATAAACTAATCCAGTCACCGAAGTGTGTGCATGCGTCGGCCAAGTACATACACTTGCTATTTCTAGCTTGCTCAGACACAAGCTAAATGAAATAGCATAGGACCAGGCTAACAGAACGAAATTAAATTTTTCCTTGACATGTAAAACTGCCAGAGTTTTCAAGGCAAATAATCCCAGTTGGTGACATCTGACTCTCATATTTGGAATGATATATTGCATAGAATTCATCAGACTTTATCCTGTGTTTGGTTTGGGATTTTATTTTTTTTCCTGTCAAGACTTAGGGCAAAAACAAATGCTGCTGAGTCTTAGTTTTAAAAAATGAAAATGTCAAGGTTGAGAGTGAAGGCCAAGTCTGATACCAGAGTTTCAGAGCTATAGGGCAAAGAAGAAATGTAAAAAGGAATGTAGAAAAATATCTGGAATCAGAAGCCCCTGGGACCTTCCCCCCACCCCAGAGGAGCTGCGGTGGTGAGACAGTCTCTTTGCTTTCAAAGCAGAAAGCCCTGCATTGGCTACCTGTGAATTTTGTTATAATCCATTTATGCAATCAGCTGAATGTGCATAGCTCAGAGATTAGGAATGGCTCTAATTGCCTGCCTCCTACAGGACAAACATATTGTTAATGAGAAAACGCTATTTCTTGGCCTCTGTCTAGTATTCATCAACATGCACCTGTATCACAGAAATGTATCATGGATAAAGAACAGTCAAAGGATGAAATGGACAGTCAAGGGATGCAGTTACCCTCTCACATTGCAGGGAATGTTCCTACACAAGACTTTAACATGTGACTGAGCAGCAGTACAAAACATGTACTACACCATCAGCAGTGGACTCAAACATGCAGCCTGACAAGCTCTGTTACCAGGACTTCTGTCAGCAATGTGAAATCAGGGAAACTGGTTCATCCAAGGCACTAGCCTTAAAACCAGATGACATCTGTGATCACACCCACCCCTGCAAAAATCTTCTCCCTAAGTCATCAACAAATGCTACTAGTGTCACAGCAGATTAATCCAAGTCTAAATGTCAAGGGTGACATTTCTTGCACTGCTGCATCCCTGTGCTCCCTCTGATTTTGCCTACTTGTTCACTTTGAAAGGTACTGGAGCACAAGCTTTACTAAGGCTCCCTAGAAACTACACTTGAAATAGCGAGGTTAAAGCAAAGTTTTCAGACTTCAATGAAAAAATAATCCATAGTAGATATATTGAAGAATTTCTAAATGGTGGTCAGTGATGTTCCCATGAGTAATCCACTGTTTTGTATTTCTGAAGTTTCTGCCCTCATAAAAATCCTCATGTTCAGCAGGTGTGTCACATACATTTCAAAGGATGTAAACCACACCCATTCCTATGCCCTGGCAAGTAAAAAAGAGTATTAACCCCATGGCTGTACTTATAACTTGCTGTAAGGTAGTGTTGTTCCTTAACAGATGCAGCTTTTCCCTCTCAAAGGAGGACTGCGAATCCCTGCCCTTCAGATGGCATGGTTGTTAACCACAGTGAGCACCTACTGGGAGAGCATGCCTGTGTTATACCCTGCTGCTTCTCCCTGTCTCCTAGTCTCATGTCCTGTAGGACTGCAATCTGTATTTTCCACTTCTGGTGACATTTTTTAGTTGATCTTATTGTTTGCCTTGGGGAGATGATATTGTTTGGGGTTTGGCTTTTTAATTTCCTGCACAAATTCTGTTTTCTTCTAAAATTTTTTTAACATCCCTCTTCTTATTTTATTTGTTTTCATTTTTCTTCAGTATTTACCAGGGCCACACCTGTGACTTCAGCATCAAGAGAAAAGAAGGGAAGTTGTAGCAAGCTGAAATGATATCTGAGAATCTGCCAAGCCATAGACATTGGAAACTGCAACCATTCATGTGCGCACAGGCAAAAGAGCCCAAAGGAAAAAAAAATACATATAAAGGAACAATTTCTTAGAGCTTTAGAAGCGTTTCTTCCCCCCAAAGAATTATATCGAGAGATCAGAAGCAAAGGAGAAGTGAAATCCAGTGGCAGCAACACCTGAACTCTAATGGACCATTTGAGAATAGCTAGCCCACATCAAAGCCCTGCGTCTCCACTCCTGCTGATGGCTGAGCTGTCTGAAGCAAACCTTCTGTAGGCTAAGATGCACCCCGAGCCCTGCCTGCTCTGTGGATACACTTTTAGCAGATTCCTTCCAATTATCGTCTCTCAGGCGTACCTCTCACTCTCAGCCCTACTTTTAAATTCTTATCTAGGATCTCATCAGCTCATGTCTCAATTACTGCAACATCCTTTTTCTGGCCACTGACAAATTCAGTCCTGTCCTGATGGTGTATTGATCCACACGGCTGCTGCAGAGATCGTTCCCTAGTCACACACTTCACTGTCATTTTGTTCATCTTCAAACTCCTTTTCCTGTTACATTAAACAAGCAACCAGTCTTCACTTTCAAGGACTCTTCCACCTTATTCAGCATCAAAAGGTCAGCTCACACATCTGAATAGTCCACAGTCCAAGGACTGTCCACTGATCACTTGCCACTGTTTCAATGTCTTTGTAGTGTCTCTGAGAACTGACTCCTGATTTGTGAGATAGTCTTTGCAAAACTGTAATAGTTCTTTATTGCAACCCTCCAACACTCTTCAGGAGTATTTTTTTGACAAAATAAATCTTGCAAATGGTCATGCTATGGGCTCAAGTGGCTGCTTATGGCATCTTTCTCTTGAGGATAATTACACAAGGAAGGAGATGCCATGCCATAAGAAACTTCCAGAAACATCAGACAGTGCCTCTGCCCAAAGCATCAAAGAACAAATTAAGGTATTATGTGTTGCAAAATTTAGCCTAAAATCAGCTCTTTTCAAGTCTTTCATGTAGATACCAATTTTTCCTTCTCTATGCAGCACTTACCAGAATCATTTCTTTGTCTATGACAGACACCCTGCAACAATGCAGCAGACAACTTTCAACAGGTCTCTGATGAACTGTCACACAGGAACCTAACAAAGAATCTAATAAACCATGGCTGACTGAAGCATAGTGTCATAGATGAAAAATGGCCATGAGACAGAATAAAAGAATCATGTTTAATCACTGGCTTCCACCTTGGAAAAAAAAAAAAAGAGTTTACAGTTCTTTGAGATTTCCTCCTGTCTTATGGCATTCCATAAATACACTATAGAACTGGAAAGCATGTGTATGATGAGGACTGCAAGATAATGAAAGCTGCAGGAAAGTTATTTTTATCATCTGAGAGGTTTGTGAGTGACTATAGAGAGACCTAAACTAAGCTAACACAATAAAAAAAGAAACGTCAATGCTAGTAAATGCCAAGTATTACATATTGGAGGACACTGTGGAAGTGCCAGCACGTTACACAGCTCAGCATTAACAGTGTCAGCTTTCAGACCAGGGAAAGTGCTTGTTCTCCTCTGTACAGCCCTGATGACACATCTAGAATGATGTATCCAGTTTTGTGCCTCCCAGTATAAGGAAAGATATTGAGAAACTGGAGGGAGACCAGTGGAGACTATGACCTGGTGCAGATGGCACATAAGCAGAGCTGGATTAGACTAAGAATGAAGCCAGACCACTCTTTGGGTGTGCAGTGAAAGGGTCAGCAGTAATAAGCTGTGCCACTGGAAAGTCCAACTGGACTGAAAATTTCCTTTCTGATGAGAGTGATGCAGCTGAGACTGAAGGGGTGAGGGTGTTGTCATAGTTATTTTCAAAATTCAATAGGACACAGCCCTAAGGGACTACAGCTAACTTAAGAAGTTGGCCCTGCTTTGTGAGGATTGGACTACATCCCTCAAGAACTCCCTTTCACGTCAACTGGAAATCAGAAAAGCACTCTTAGAGACACTACACACAGTCAAAATAGATTTCTGGTGATGTAGAACTAAGACAAAAAGATTCAAAAATGGTTTCATAGGTATGTCTGAAGTACCCAATTTGTTATGTGTCCAGAGTACCCAACCGTACAGTTCAGACTCCCCAGTGCAAGAGACGTGGACTTACTTCCAAAAGACTACCAAGATGACCAAGTGACTGGAGCATCTTTGATACAAGGAGAGGAAGAGAGACAAGAGAAAGATCAGAAGTATCTTCTGTGATTCTGTTATTTCACCTGCGTGAATAAATGTCTGAAGCAGGTAAAGAAAATGGAGCCAGAGTCTTTTCAGCAGCACCCAGGAACAGGAAAAGAGGCAGTAAGTACAGACTAAAATACAAGCAAATTCATCCCTACATAAGAAAAAAAATCTTTTTTATTTTATTTTATTTTATTTTTTTTACTGTCAGCTTGGTTGAACATTCATACAGACTGTCTGGAGAGGTTGTGGCATCTCCATCCTTGGAGATGTTAAAAACTCTATGGGATATGGCCCTGATCTGCCTGCTCTGGGTAAACCTGCTTCGAGCAGGGCACTTGGACCTGATGATCTGCAGAGATGCCTGTCTTCAACATTTCTGTGATTTTGTGATTCTATACACATTAGACAGCAAGACTGTGAAGACTATATGATTACAGGAAACTCTGCAATAGAAATATACAAAACCTCATGTTTCTTGGCTCTACTGTGGACTCTTAGAAGATTCTGATTTCCATGTTCCTTTCTGACTCGCTTTGCCCTTTTTCCCCAGTCACTTTTATGGTCAAGACAGAACAGGACCCCCAGATTATATGCGAGTTCCTTCATTTCTTTCTTTCTCCAGATAGTAGTTTAAGGTTCAGCATGGGTAGACAGACATCTGGACTCCAGAGAAATTTACCCATCAGCAGGACTTCCAAAGATACAGACAACATAATAACAGAGAAATGCTTATAGTATACTTCTCTTCACAACCACATAGCTTTCTCCTCCCCCTTTCTGTTGCAGCAAGCGCTCACACGGCAAAACAGCATTCACAGAAAAATGTAAGTTTAAGTAAACATATAGCTGCAAATGCAAGGTCAGAAGAGTGTTCCCAGCCACCTCTCCGTCCTCTCTCACAAAGTGCTTCATGCACCAGGAAAAATCACGGCAAGATTGCACATGCCTGAGCGAGTAGATTATGATAGGGAATGTTTGCTTATCTTCTGCTTTACAGCAACACACATTACAAATTGTCTGGCAGCTACTCACTCATTCACCCTCTCTGTAAATAACTACTCAATACAATCTGATAGAAACATGTGAGTCACCGAAGTCTCTCTGCGATTTCCTTCATGTGACCGCCAGGATGGAAAGTCTCAAGGGCAAGCTGCATGCAGGTGGAGACAGGCTGGCAGGTCCTCCTGAAGGTGCACTGAGTTTTGACCAAGTAAAAATTATCAGCTTGTTCAGTGCACATGCTTCGTAATTATTATGATGTCCCCCTAGGTGACTGCTTTGTCAGTGGCACTGACAAGGAAACCAGGTCTGCGTTCCAGGAACATGGAGAGGTCAGGACCACACAGTGGGAGGATGTGTAGCCTCTCTCTTAAACCCTGGCAAAACTCCAGACCTGACAGAGCATCTCACCCAATCCCTGGGAATGCTGACACCCAGGAGACCGCAAGAGAAACCCATGCCTCTTTTGCTGGCTCTCAGACAGAGCAGTCATTTGTCCCAAAGCCGAAAGCCTGGAGCAGTCTCTAGTGTATTTGGTTGTATTAGAGAATGTGTTAATTACAGTAATAATGCAACTAATATGGCTTAGAGTAGAGAGCCTGAAATGGTGCTTACAATTTCCTGCTTTTCCTTTGTATGCTGCCTAAACAGGCGGTTGATTAGAAATCAGCAGACATTTAGGTATTTATGTATTTAATTTTTGTTAAGTGGCCATTTACATTTCATGTGTCTGCAGTTTTTTCCCTCTTGCACAGATCCATTTTCTCTACCTGGAAAAGAGGAGAAGGTAATTTGACACCTGCAATTTTCTGTGTTTACTGCAGCTTTTCAGATTGTGTCACAATTATACATATTTTCTAATTATGAAATCAGAATTTTAAAGTCTTTTATGATAGGATACAAAAAACAGCTCTGCATCCTAGAAGTTTTCTTTCTGTCCATCTTAAAAACAATAACAGAGCTGTTCCTTCTTTCCTAAATCACTGTCCTGTGCTGCTGACCTGAAGGTGATAACTACTGTATTTTCTGCCTGTGAACCTCACCTCCAGGAAACATTTTTTTTTGTCACATTTTTCTCACTTTTTCACACTCATCTACTTTTAGACATAGGCAGAGGAGAAGACAGTTTTTACAGCTATTGCAGAGAGAAAGCAATCGTATCTGCACTCACTGCAAGTAAACACAATGCCCATCGCAGTAGACAAAGCAGGAATAAGAACAGAGCTCATTTGGGGAAATTAAGCATTGCCATCATGATGTCTTAGGCTTCCTTCAGCTGAGGCAGGACTTGGAAAGCATGCACTTGACTCAGTGTTTCTCAGTAGTTGAAAGGGTAAGAACTGACAAGAAACTACAGTAGTTGAGAATTAATGCCCGTGCAGTTCCAGGGTGCGAAGAGATGCTAAGAATGAGAAAAAGAGCAATTCAGACTCTCAGGAAAGGATAACTCCCTGAGCAGAACAATATATTTCTTAACCACTGACACTCACTGACCTCCTTCCTTTTAGCCTATAAATCTTGCCAACCATCCTGACCTATAGAGACCTTTGGTGGAAATACAGTAATTTAATTCAGATATAATCCATTCTTTAATGATAGACCACGCAGGAAAATCCTACATGAGCCTGCCTGTACATGTAATTAGTACATCAGAAGGATAAAACAATTAATTTCTTTCTGACCAGTTCAAGGAGATAAATGTTTGTTTAATCCAAATCAAAATGTCCTTTTTTATTGTTTTATTGCTTTATTTTGTTCCTTCTTCAAGCCCAAATAACAACATATGATTACTGCTGAGCAAGAGGCAGTATTTGTATCCCAGAAATGCCTGTTAAACCAAAAGAATCTGTAGGGGGTGAAATTACCCATTTCAGATGTTGAAGATTTTTGTGAGAAAGCAGCAACAATAATTACCCCTCCCACAATAAGAGCAGATAGTCTGGAGCTTTGGGAGCTCAAAGGAAACCATGGGAAAATAAGCACCAAAGTCTGCAACCTGACATCTGCCATCACACGTCTCCAGTGAGCACCTCTGCACAAATTTGCTTGAGTTCCCAGGGCAACATTTGCTCGCAGGTTATGAGCAGGAAGTCCACGTTGGATTAGATGGATCTTCCCACAATGGAAATTGAATGGCAGCTGCTATTTTTTGCCATTTCCTCAAAGGAAAAGAAAAGGAAAACATCTGTTTCTTGCTAGTTCCAAGGTGAATGCAGCTCCAAAATGGCCAAGAGGACTGGGCTGATGTGGTTATGTGACACAGCACAAAACCCTTCTCTTCACAGGACAACACTGACTGGGATGTGGAGACAATATCCTTCAGGAGCCTGCTGAACGTTTGTCAAAACTGATGGCAATGAGAATTTTCTCTGACAAGAAACTCATCCCTCATGCTGACCAGCTCTAAAAGTGACCTTTAAATGCTTAGAGAGAAAACAATGTCTTTGGGAACTACTGTCTCTTCATCTCACCTGAATCTTAAATTCCTTCTTCTTCCAGGAAAAAAGAAAAAGAGGGGGAAAAAAAAGTCCAACATATTGGTAATATAAAGCAGTATGTCAGGAGTCTGTGTCACACATTTCAGAGACACTGGAATTGGTGCGAATGACAGGCAGGGGATGAGAGAAAATGATTTTAAAGGCAGCACATTGTTTCAGAAAACAACTTATTAGCATAAGGCACACGTGAATGCAAAATGACTCAGAGAGAACTGCACGTGGGAAGCCCCACCACAAGTGAAATGCAAAGGAATATCTCCTAGCCATTTGGGGCAGCAGTTGACAGGTAAGATTTCCTGTAACAGGGATGACAACATTGACCTTTAGAAAATTATCACCAGATAGCACAGAAGAGCTTTCCTCTGTTTATCCTTGGGGGACTTGGAGCTGCACACAGACAGGATGCCAAAATAAGAAAAAGTCCTGGAGGTTTTTTCAAGTGTCCTGAGGACCTATGCACACCCTAAGATGATCAGATTTGAAATAAAGCTCCAGGAACACAGGAATAACACGCTCATGAAATGTCCTGATTATTACAAACAGCAGCACTCTGCAGAGCCCTGCCTACAGAAAGGGCTCCATTAATTCATGTTAATGGAGTCGCCTCTCTCCAGAGGTGATTTTTGGGCAGGCTGACAAATTAAAGGGGAGATTTGTCCCCTGACACCAGGAACCTTTGCTGCCTGCACACACACATACGCACAGAAACCAGGAGAGGAGCATCCTGAAATTACAACCAGCGGCAACCTCTTCTAACAATAGGCAGCCAGGCATATGGGTTTCAGGAGAAATTACATTAATTACTTGTATGGACTCTGCTTTACAGACGAAGTAACAATTCTATTTTGTGCTGTCCGTAGCTCTAGCAATCCTCGCAGCCATTAAAACAAGCACTGAAGCAACATCAGCTGAGCATCTCACTTTAGCAGAGAACGATGAAGTCCTGATGCAGACAAAGATAGCACGAAAGACTGCTGGCATCTGGCTACCTCACTACTGAAAGAAAGCTCTGAAAAGTATTCTCATTAATCTGTTTTGCTCCTTTTCTTTGTAGGTATCTACTGAAGAGTAAGAACTCCTTTTTCTTTCTTTTTTTTTTTTTACCCTCCTTGTGATGAGAGACTTGTCTAAACCTGCCCTTTACAGCAGCATGGCAGAAACTAGTTGCTATGTGCGCTGGTACCAGTGACCCCTTGTGGAAGCAGATTATCTTCTCTTGGTTCATAAATCTACCTGTCAACCCTACCTGGAGAGCAGACAACTCATCAGTATGGATTACTGAAACCACTTGCTGCAGAAATAAAGCTACAGCAAGATAGATTAAAAAATAAAACAAAGATCCCCTTTGGGATGTGACAAATCCCTTACCTCAAGCACGGAGAAGAATACAACCTTGAAATGGGGAAAAGTGATTCGTAGAACCAGATGCTGAGAAGAGAATTTCAGGAAATTGGCAGAGGAAGTTCGACGATGATTCCTGATCCAATCTGGTTCAGAGCACAGGTTTACTTTACGGCTCATATTTATCACAGCCAACAATGCTGAAACTGTACATTTCAAGGTTGCATCTATATTTCAATTCACAGATCCCTGTGGTTAGGGGATTTTAAATTCTGCCATAAAATCTTGGTCAATGTGACCGTGGGCCAAGGGCACTTTCCTCCCGTTAATGCAATAATGTAACATTTTGCTTATGGCAATGACAATTTATGGATGGACTCAATACATAAATAAAATATATATATATTGATGGAGATAAGACAGACAGACCTCAGGTAAGAAGAAGGCAAAAAAAACTGGGGAGATGGAGATATTGCCTGCTTTGGCAGAGGGGTTGGACCAGATGAATTCTAGAGGTCCTTTCCAACTCCTACAATTCTGTGGACAAAAAAAGTTAAAAAAATAATAATAATATCAAACAAAGACTGGCTTTTAATGTAATCTACAAATTTGAAACTGCTCACTCATATGGTAGTAAAAAAGCAACTTTGATCCATCTTATGGTGCAGTATTCGGCTACAGAAGTGATTTATTTAGGCTAGCAGCACCTTTATTCTATCACGTTATTTTCTGTTCCTGAACACTGTTTTCAAATTACAGCTCATAACGCGTAGCTCTGTAGTCTTCTTAATGGAGAAATTCATCTAGCCCTGTTTGGCTAGAAGGACAATAGCCAATTAAAGATGCAACTTTCCAGGAAGGACAAAAGATTTATGAAGAAAGGCTGGTCTGGGTATGCAGTCTGTTCACATTCACCGGGCTCTTTCTGTCCACTTCAAAAAGTTGTCATTTCCCCAGCAGTACATGTGCAGATACATAAAAATGAAATTTTATGGTATTAATTAACCAAGAATGGTTAAATATATAGCTTTGGGGCTGTATGTGCTAAGTCAGCACAAGTCCACCGTCTTTCATAGGCTTGTTAACTTACCTCAGCCAACATTACCGCCTGTGACACTGCAGACAATCAGACATTTCCTGACCTTTTCAGTCTGTGTGATAATGTTAACATAAACTTAAAGGAACTGTCATTTCTTCTTCTGAAAACCCCTTTCCTCTTCGGATCACAGGATTTTGAATCACAGGGAAAAGAAGGCTGATTTCTCAGTTGTCTATAAGAAAACCACATCTGAGGCCAATCTGAGGTATGTGGGGACATCTTCTACTACATCCAAAAGGAAATACTTGGTTCCAAGGGTGGATTAATTACAAGTTTAGCTTAATAAAACTAAACTTTAAATAAATATTACTAACACTTAGACTGTTCTTTATATCTATGGTGTCACTGTCCATGACTCTTCAGGAGCTTTCTAACACCAGCAGACTCATACCTGCATCAAATCTTCTTGGAGGATAGTAAACTTTATTTGCCTCATTTTAGACAACAGGAATACACCAAGAGGTTAAATGAATGAAAATGTCAAAACCACAGATACTAAAAAATACAACTAAATGCTGCTGAGCTGCACCAGCTCATCCTTAACATGTTCTCCATATCTTCAGAAAAGCACTAAAAAAACCTACTCCTGGATGACAGGAGTCTTAAGTGATTGGTGGTCATGCAGGGAGAGGGGACATAAATCTCATAGGGTAAAAATCAGCTGTGCATCAGTGGCTGTGGTACCAGCTCAGTGCATCTTCTTGCCCCAGAGAAAATATAAACTAAAATATTTTACTGTTTCACTGAGGAATCAGCTACCCCAAACTCATTTATTGAGTTTTAAATGACTCATTTATTGGGGCATCAAAGTACACACAGATTGTATCTTGCCCTGTAAACATGTTTATAGATACGTATTCAGTAATGGTAGCTGTTTGTCACTATACCAATGCAGACGCTGCCTTGTAGTTTGCTTCTTTTTGGAAAAAAATAAAAATAAAAATTGAACTTAATTGAAGCAGCTCCCTTAGTATAATTTAATCACCTTCGTTTAATCTCATTTTTAAGCTACTGACCTTAAATTCAGATCAACCTCAAAATAAAAGGCCTCTAACAGAGATGTTTGTATGCATTTTACACAAAGGAAAGAACATATAAGCCAACAATGGCAAAACAGAGCTCAACAGGATGTCCTTGCTTTGAAAATTTCATCCCTAATGTGCACTGACGCCCTTTTATCTACGATCACCTTTTTAAGGGATTCAATCTTAAAAAGCCTTCCTCTTGCAAGCAGCTTGACTAGTTCACTGGAAAAGCCCATGAATATAAAGATGTCTTATGAGCAGAGGCTGGAAGATAGGGCATTTATATATTATGAGCTCAGTCATAGTTGCAGATGTACACATCTGATTTACCTCCTCTCCTACACTAATGCTAGTTGTGTCACACAGCCGGATAAGTGAGGGGAATGATACCCACACAGAGCTTATCTTGAGACCAGAATTCCTACTGCTGGAGATCATTCTGGACAGCCTTACTCACACCTAGCAGCAGCCTATACCAGGAACCACCCTGAAACGTGTAAAGGACAACCTATGAAGGGAGGCACGGCACTCCCTGAACAAGGCTATCAGAAACCAGCTCCACCTGGGAGCACTGAGCATCCTTCCTGAGAACTGAGCATCAGAGATGAGGGACAGCATGTAATGCACTAAAGCCAGCACACTGGCAGCCCTCTGGCCAACTGTGCTATGTACTGCCTAAAAGCCTTCATGGCTGCCTGAGTCCATTTCAAATAAAAGAAGTCAGCATAACAACAGCCTTTTCCTTTACAGGGGAGACCAAATAATCTCTCAGATCAATTCTGAATGACAGAGAACAATCTCATTTTACCTGAACGCATGCTGCACCTCCAGACTTCCCTGTGGTTCTCTCCCCATTACTTACAGCATATAAAAAGGGCAATTTAACTGAAGGAGTTTATATTTGGGACTTTTTTTTCAGCACCATTTCTAGAAAATAGCAGATGTTGGTTAATGATCTTTAGACATTAGATCATAAACCACACTCATTTCAAACACCGCAATCTCAGTGATTATTTGTATATCATTAAGCAAAGCCCTCAGAGCAAGCTCAGTATACCTCCTTACTGTTTCATTTAAATACAAGAGTATCAGATAACTTTTTATTTTGTATTTTTAAGTTCACAGGATACAGACGAGATTTTTTCCCTTCCCTTCATTCCCTTTTTCCAGCAAAGCAATATATAAGCACAGTGACATTACCAAGTGCAATGTTTCTCCAGATTCACAGCACCCTGACATAGAGCAGATGACAGATGTCCACACTGAGACACTGGACAAGCATTAAAATTGGATCTTACAAGTCCCCTTCTTCACAGAGCCACACAGCACGCCAGTCTCCATGAGCCAAATGATTTCCTTTAAACCCCAGAAATAGAATCTGATTGTTCAGCTGAAAGGGAAGATAGATGGGCTGGAGTTATGCTAGCACGAGTGTACCCAAGGGGGGCTGGTAACACCGTGATGACACATCAGGCACACCTGGGGCTGCCCAGTGGCTAACCATCCTCCCACACTTGCTGCAAATGCTTTGCAGCTGGGCTGGGCTAGCTGGGAGCAGAGGCGGGCAGGGAGATGCTGTAACTCATACAGAGCCCCAGCCAGCAGGAGCAAGGAAGCAGAACTGCCTCCCGGGGGAAAATATCTGCTCTAGCCACTGCTGGTTTAGCTCCATTTAATAATATAGCAATTGTCTATGCTTTCAAATGCGTAGATTGTATATGTATGCAATATATAAATGGAGATAGGAAGTCTTACATGTATTTATATACTTGCATTTATATCCGTACATATCTATATATGCATACAATTTATTATTACTAACATACGTAATAATACACATTAAATACTACAATACACATATGAAGTAAGATCTTAACATTAATGCAGATTCATTTTTATCTATCTGTTCGAAACATTATCTAGGCCTCAGATTCATTAGAACCACGCTTAAAAAAAAGTAATTACATAATACAGGCTGGGAAATGCCTAGATACGTGACAGATAAATTAGTTTCATTTGAACACATGTAGCATATGAAAGAAAGTAATTCAATAAACGTTGTGGCTCTCATCCTGCAAAAGCATATGTGAGTCCCAGGGAGATCAGTTGTAATAACTCAAATTATTCATGGGCAAAAGTGTTTGCAGATCAAGGCTATATATACGATTTGGTTGTTACATTATGCTAATTTTGAATCTACTATTTCACCATAAAATCTGACAAGGCAGAGTCATTTATGAGACATAAATACAGAGAACTGAATTGTAGAGAGTTCTCTACATACATAACAAGATCAATTATTAATTAACATTTGGAGATGAAGACACGTTGCCTAAGAGGCATTATCTCAGGGCACCTATTGATAATGCTGACCATGGGATGGAGTCCTTTCTGTCTGCTCTGCACTGGCCTCTGTGACATCCACCCCATGCCTCAGGAAGAGCTGTGCCCTGCGTAGAGTGTGCTGGACCACCCAACACCTGCAGCATTTTGTAAAAGGAACTCCAAGAAGCCCCACTGCCCAAGCCTGGCTCTCATGGCACCAAACACAATGTGCCACTTTCACCTCATTCACACCAGACTTCTTTCCCCCTCTTCAAGGACTGGCCTGATCCCTTCTCCCCACAGATCCCCTGTAGCTGGATCACGGCAAGCCCATGCATCACATAGGCCTCATTAAGGTAAGATATAATCTTACTCCTTGACTGCTACTGCAATTCAGGTGGAGAATTACCTTTGTGCCTGTCAGGTTCTGTGCTGATGTAGTTTGCAGAATTCTGCTGGTCTTCATGAAGCTGTACGGGTTTAAAACTGTGAGGTCCCCACTTTGTACACTCAGACCAGCCCATCAGAGCTGTTGAGCAGAATAGTTGAGCAGAGTGAGCAGAGGTGCACTCCTGCTTGGCTAACTTAGATAATCAAAGAAAACAAGATTCAATCTAAGCATGTTATCTAGGCTTTCTCAGCAGCCTCTTTTCCCCTTTGAAGATTTTCCATGGGTACTTCCCTCATATCATATTATCATGGGTTACTGTCACTGAAACACCAGACATCTCCTTCTGAGCTAGTCACACCTACTGCCTTCATTGGAAACATCAGGAAACACTTATGGGGTGCAATCTGATTTATTTTGCATGTCTACTTGGAGTTAAGATTATTACTGCCCTAAAAACACCTGCTTCTCTCCACACAGTGTGGCTAGCTCTCATTGTGAATGACAAAAGTCATCTCATTATTGTGACAGCTTCATTAGCAGCAGTTTTTACTATGAGCAAAATAAAACCCAAGTATCAAATGTTAACTAATAACAAATTCTGAACAGACTAATACTTGAAAAATTAGAGATAAATATGGTAATCCAAGCCAGCATTCATACTCCCTTCTTCTGTGCTTTCTGGACAGAATTTCCAGGATTTGTTGCTGCACAGGAGACATTTCTGAACAGAACCCAAATTTGCTTTGTATCTTGTCTTCAGCAAAATTCACTGGAGAAAGTTTTTCAGAGGAATACAAAAAAATAACCCAATAATTTCTGACAATATTTCCCTCCACAGACAATGTCTGTCTGATCTCTAAATATTCAGAAATATGCTAAAACCAGAAAGCATAACACTTAGTTACCTCTACTATTTTCTTTTTTTTTATTTTTGACTATTATAACTGATCTGTGGAAACCTTAACCTTATCTGAATCTAGACAGTTGAGATAGTGACTAAGCAACACTTCAAAGTGCTGAGGCCCCTAATCTTAAGAAAAATTTCCTTTAAACTAGCATTAAATAAATTATACAGTTTTTCCATACCCCAGTGTGAGAAACTATGCCCGAATTATAGGAATGGAAATGACGATAGGATGAAGTAAAGGATGCTGATTTCAGTAATGCTACGTTTGTAACATTGAGCATCCATTTGGAAACAGAGGTGATCTGGTCTGCAGTCAGTCAAAGCACCTCTACTTCCATTTGGCTTCATTTTGGTGAACAAAACTGTGTCCATTAAAAAAAGCTCTGTCTTTATTTTCCATGCAGCTGTCCTTTATTCTCTTCTAGCTTTTGTGGCTACCATAGGAATAATGCACTTTTCAAGGTGCATAGTAAAAACTACAAAATAAACTAACTCCAGATGAGCCAAAAAATAGATGCCTTCTCTACCACCTTATAGATATTAGCATTAGAAAGCTTTCTCAAGAAAGAAGGGGTTAAGGTAGATGAAGGAGAACACACTGGAAAATACCAATAAAATGCAAGCATAAATGCCATTAATAAATCACAAGCACAGCGTGTAACTCCATGGCGTAATTTCCCAAAAGACAGTCCTAATCAATAATACGTACGTAACTCCTCTGAATTTGTTAATCTGTTTTTGACCAGTATGGAACCACTCCTTAATTTCGAAGCACTGTCCAATGACTCTTCAAATTATGTAAAGCACACAATGTGGACATGTTGACTTCTCCAATTAGCCTATAAAGACCTGACTTTCACCCACAGCTTTGGTAAGTGTGAGAATTGTTGGATAAAAGCCAAAGCATTTATGGTCAATCAGATGATGAGAAAAGGAATATGGCCCTCTCAAGTGAGTAAAATGTAAGGCATTATGTGGAAAGGCAGAAGCTATTAGTGGGATCAATATTTCTCCTAGCACCTTAATAAATCATTATATCAAAGAACAGTTGCAGGTTGAAGAAAACCTCATTCTACCAACAAGGATGCTTCCAAATCAGCAAATAAAACATCATTTAAATTACAAAGACCTAATTGGTGTACAAAGGCAAATGGCAAGCATAGAATACAGCCCTGTGATGTTAGGCATGTAAGCGTTTTGAATTATTAGCGAAGGAAGAAAAGGAAATAAACAAAGAAACAGCTACACAGGCATAATTTGCAAACTGGTAAATATGCATGAACCCACCACACTGTAACTGACTGATGACACCATGTTTGGTGTAGATATCATGGTGACTGAATCAGAAGAGCACCTGGAAATGGAATGGTCTTTAGTATCTTTGCTACTGTACTGAAAATAATCCATTTGCTATTATTTGCAATGAGTACTCTTCTTTTTAGCTAGCTGTAATGTTATTAAAAACAAACAAACAAACAAACAAACAAAGCTATTTGAATAAGTAAGAGTGAGAGCAGGTAAATATTCTAGAGTCTGTTTTAAAGCAGGAGAACTTACATTCCCAACAGACACTGTGTCTCACTGCTTACTCAACACAGCTGAAATCACATGTAGCCATAAGGTTCTCTTGACCACAAGACTAAAAGGGAAGAAACACCATGTAGTTCTATCCAAACAAAGAGATAATGTGATCACATACATGTCTCACACAGCAGGTAACCCTCCCAATATACATATATAGCTGTGAGAAGGGATGGCAAACAATTTTGTACAGTGTAGCCACCCTACACGTTGCTATGGAGCACAATGTATTACCATTTTTGGAAATACCAACTCACAGCACTTCTGATTTATAGTGTTACCTTTCAATATAATAGAGAAAAGACAAAATCTGCAGGGGACACAGTCACCGGAGTAATAGCAACATGAGTTCCCACTAGGGGCAAATGTAACATACTGTCGTAACCAGTTATTCCAGTTTAATCTTTCATTTGAATAGTCTAGAGTTAGCTTTTACTGTAGAGTTATTAGAGTAAAGGAAATGCTTCTCAGCTGTTTAGTGCCTATTTGTGATCTCTGCCACAGCCTTGGAAGCTTGTTCCTAATTTATTCGGAGGCAACAATTGCATTGTGGATGTCAGAGTGCTCTTCGGTTCTTTAGTTCATATTTCATACACTTCTAATTCCATACAGCTGACACTTTAGAAGGTCAACTGTCATCTAGCTGGAAAGCTGACACCTTGGGAAAGTAAACAATGCTGCAAAGGAGAGGAGAAGGAGCATCATGTTGCTACGTGATAGCTCCTCTCCCCACTCTAAGCTGGCAGAGATGCTACCCGCCTGTCAACGTTCTTAGCTAAGGCAGAATTTTGGCCATATGGCAATTGACCTTATGGTGTGCTGGCCATATGCGTTTCCACCATATGTCTGGATCTTCAAGTTAAATGCATACATAAAAATGAACAATGTCCAAATGTTCCACACTCTAAACTCTCTGTATGGATGTATTTATTTTCTCAAACAGTAATTTATTCCAAAAAGTAAAGCAGATCAGCCTCCCCATAAGTTATGTCTCGAATCAGTTTGTTGGCTGATCCTTCTGTTGTAGAAAACATATCAATCCTGCTTTACAGAGCATAACATGCCAACTTTAGCAGTAAAGAAACCTGTAGTTTATATACTTAACTGCCTGTAGGCCTCCCAAGGGTTCTTGCTATTTTCCTGCAGAGATTATGTTTTCTTCCCCTCATCCAGTGCCCACTAGCACACATCAACATTTCTCTGCTGGTATCCCCAGATCTAGTTTAAAAAGCAATTGAAAACACCATTTTTTTGTCTGAATCGTGAAGTGTTACTTTTGTTTGGCATCTATCAGCTTTGTAGACTGTAAACCAGCCGGGACAGGGTCTACTCCTGTTTGTTTATGCATTCAATGTACTAAAGGAATTATCAGCTTTATTAGTCAAATTGTAAGCAGCAGATGGGATCATTGTGAGCATGACCCAAACTTTAGTGATCATGTCCAACGTGACCACAGGGGGAAGGCTAATAGAGTAAGTGTGCCCTTTCAATTCCATTATCATAAACATCTTTTATTTCTTAATAAGTAAAAAAGATGCACTGACTCTTCAAACAAATAACCAAGAGCTACTGGGATGCTAGTAAATACATTCAGCAAAGATTCAGAATTTTCTTATTCTAGTCAGCCTGAACAATTAATTAACAAGCTCCTTGTTTGTCATTAATTTTGGTTGCCATAGTAGCCTCTTTAAATGGTTTCTAACAAACAAGAAAGATTTATCTCTCTCACTCTCAATCGATCAGAAAACGGATGATTTCACATTCATTTTTATTTCAGTATGACAGTAAAGCACAGTGAATCATTACAACAGGGTGAATCCTTCTGAGAAGGATAAAGTGTCAGTTTAAACCCACAGTAATCTTAAAAAGCAGACCCAGAGATTAAAAGGGAAGGGCGACTTCAGTGCCAACAAAAATACTGGCTCCAAAGAGAATATTTGAAAAAATGACAACACTATACATAATACACATACATTTCTAGATTTTTTTTTTTAACTTAAATTAAGCCAAATTTGATTGGATACAAGTACTTCCATGCCCTCATGTTGTTTTTTGGGTTTTTTTTTGCTCAAAACTCACAGCTGGCAAGACATGAAGGAGGAGAAACATTGTAAAAGAATTTTCTAAATAATAGAGTTAAAACGAATTACGCGAAACAGGAATTTTTCATCGACTCCAGGTTGCTTGGATCATGAAAAGAACAGCAGCCCACAAGGGAGATGGGAAGTGGAGGTGCACATCTGCAAACGAAATGCTCAAGTTCTGGCCATCATCATGTGCAAAGGTTTTCGACATGTTTAGAGAAGTACAGGCTGCAACCTGCAAATTGGATCAATATGTTTCTTGCCTGATAAATTCTAGGAGGGAGATAACAGTCCCATTACTGGAAAAGATTGTTGTTGCCTTTCTTCTAGAGGACAAGGTGACAGATTCTCTTAAAGCAGTAACTGCTCTTTGCTTCTTCACAATCATGCTTTGAAAATCAGTCATTTCAAATATTGCCCCATCTACAATGTGACTCAGTTGAACTGGGGAGTGGGGAAGAGCTAAAGCATGGTAACACAGCCAAATTACTCAGATTTCCTTGATTAAGAAGCTGATAACAAGCTCAGGTACAAAATGGTCTAGTCACATCTCTCATCTCTCTCCACCAAAAAAAAAAAAAAAGCTAAAAAAAAAAAAAGGAAAAGGGATTTCTGTTCCTCATTGCACTGGTCATTTCCTGCAGCCACACCAAAAAGCCCTTGGACACTTTCTCATATTACTGATACTCAAAATCACTGACTCAGCCACAGACCAAACAGATTTAGATCTCACTGGAATCAAATGGTTTCAGTTTCCAGCGCTTCAAACAGCTAATGGGCAGTATTTGGCCATTTCCCATACTGGCTAAGCAAAATGAACCCAACATCGCTGGGTAGACAATGCAACTGCAAAAACCGTGCTGCCACAAATACAAAATAACACCAGAAACAAGTAAAAATCTTAAGTTTGTTGTTGTTGTTGTTCTTTGTTTTTTGTTTTTTTTCTTCCCCTACATTTTACTCATTCACTTTCTTATTGTTCAGTTTTGGGCTGATAGGATTTCTCTCCTGGGACGTGGGCCTATAGTACCAAAAGAACATCAAAACACAGTCTAAGAGCAAAGGACAGGTATAATTTTAATTCTTAGTGTCTTTCAGTAGAAAATCTTTCTGTCCATTTATTATGCTTTCAGTGGCAGAGCTAGGTTAGTAGTGGAGAATGTTTAAAAATTTCATCCCACTTTCAAGCTGCAACAGCACATGGGATGCAAGAAGGAACTGTGAAAGTGAGGTAAGAGTTTTTGGGGACACGGGACATTAGACCATTAAAAGAAGCTTCTCCACTGCTCACAGTGCAGTTTCTTTCAAGGGACTGGTGGTGCACTATTGTGCTTTTCCTAAGCAAATGCAAGATTGTTCTGCACAAGGCTGGAAATGACTGGAAGCCACATGAACTTACAGTCAGCACTGAGGCCAAGTTAACTACATTGAATCAGAGCTAATAAACACTGCCAATCATAACAATTCATTTATTTATATTCAGCACTGAATTATCTGTGCTTCTGGCGGTCTTGGAACATGGGCAGAGGAAACTCTATCAACCAGCCATAGGTCTAGATGTAGGTCTATGGACTCTACTGACTACTTGAGTCTTTATGAACTTAAACATAAACTAATCATTTCAAATTTGGGGGGGAAATTTGCAAAAAGGACTGCAGAAGGAAGATGTCGAGACTAAGGGATGAACTCTGAAACCAGGCTGCTGAATTACAGATTTCTAATGGAAATGCCAGACAAGAAGTTTGTAGCCTGAGCATATGCCTGGAGGGCAAATAAGATTGCAGATCAAAATTTAATTTTTGGTTTATACTCCATAAAGTGCATCATACATTCAGTGGTGAGACTGTGAGCAGGTCAACTGATGGTCAGCACATGAAGTGAAATATTTTCAGAGAAGCAAAGAAAACGCTGCCAAAAAAGATACCCATATAGATTTAGTTTTTCTTTCATAACATTAAGACCTCAAAATAGCATGTTGCACTTGGCTATCAAACACTGACTTTTTCCAAAGATCTATCCTTTGGCACTGCAAGTTGTTTGATGGCTGTGGCTCTCAAAATACACTCTCCAACAGAAACATCAACTCATTTGAACACACAGAAAGAAACTGCAGTAAAAAAAACAAAACAAAACAAAACAAAAAAACAATGGGGTGTTCAACCCAAAGATGCACTAATGGAGGAAGGATTGCAGGACTGACCATTACAAACACTGGAGGCAAAGGTCTCCAGCACTGAAGGGGTGTTCTCCTGGAGGGAGTAGAAAAAAATCACAGGCTCAGACGCTCCATGGACCACTGGTGCTCTCTGTGAATTTGAGTTCATTGGGATCAGATAGTGCATTTGATTGATTTCACTCAGGTGTGACTGACAGGAGAACCTGACAGCAACTAGTCTGCAGAGCTGTGGACAGGATTTCTGACTATTGAATTGCTCACAAAAGGGGAGGAAAAAAAAGAAAAAGGAATATTTGATTCTACATTTCATTGCTGAAGACACTATGTCTTCCACCGGGTAATACGTAATCACAATAGAAATCATTAAGGTTGAAAAGACAGACCACTAAGATCATCTAGTCCAATCACCTCTCACCTCTTCTCTGCTTTCTTTTTTTTTTTTTTTCACCACACAAAAAGAGTAAAAAACGCATGATGAGGGGAGAATGAAACATAAGGACACTTTATGCTTTCAGCGGAGTGAAAGAAATTAAAAAAAAAATGCTATGAACTAAATAATTGACTTGGTGGCCTTCAAACATTAACAGAAAAGTATTTTGAAGAAATTAAGTCCACATGACCAGTCAATTTAAGAACAAGTTGCCACGTTTCAGATTCATCCCTCTCCTGGATTTAACATATAAACTTTCCTTTCAAGATCCGTAGTCCCTCAGAATCTTTTTTCTTTATTCTCTTTGGTGGTAATTCCTTGTTATTAATTAGATCAAGTCAGATTTCCACTGAGACTGTACGAATAGTGACATCTGCGTGCTATCTGTCAAGTGCTGCTATAACTGTCTTCAATTGCTCTTGTACATCTAGTGCCTCTGTGGAATCCCATGTTATGAAAATTGGATGCTGTCTTTCAGTGTCCTTCCTCTAGTCTACGTACTTCACAAAGTACTTCTGGAAAGGGGAAGAAGTAGAAAATCTTTCTAAGAAAAGCACTGTTAGTGACTATTAGAATACCACTATTAGCAATAGCAAGGAAAAAAAAGTTGGTTTGCTAATCAATTGGAGGAAAAGCTATTGGAAAGACCAACTGTGATCAGAAAGCCAGCAGTGTTAACACTTGGAGACAAAGGAGGAGAGACTCAGGTTATCACAGAATCACAGAATTGTACGGGTTGGAAGGGACTTGCAGTTACAGTAGGTGAAAGTAGATTTGAGAGCACTGAGATAAGTTATAACTTTTCAAATTGTCTAGGACTTATGTATTTCATCCTTGAATATGTAGATGAGAGGGTGAGAAAATCCTAGAGCTGCTGACTACTACCTTTGAGAGTGAAAGTCAGAAAACAAGTCAACTCGGCAAACATTAAACAGGAAATAACCAAACAGGTTTAGTCCTGCTAAGAAGGATCTAAAGCTATCCAGCGTATCTCAAGCTTAACTGTGGTGACTGTTACGTATTTACGAATGTCAGATTAGAAATACATAGGACAGCGTTATCTACAACACACATGAGAGAATTCTGCTTTGTTAATTCACTTCAGAAAGACCACCAACAACTTTAAATGTAGTATTGGAATCACAGAATCACAAAACTGTAGGGGTTGGAAGGGACCTCTAGAGATCATCCAGAAGCCTCATTTATGGAAGACAACCATCAGACACTAAGTAACTCCATAAAACATGACAAAAAATGGTAGGAACAAACTGTTGTTTAACATAAAGAAGACAAGACTTGAGGGAACCATGACAAAAGATTTTGAAAATAGAATCAAAGAATCACAGAATGGCCTGGGTTGAAAAGAACCTCAAAGATCAACTAGTTTTGACCCCCCTGCCATGGACAGGGTCACCAACCACTAGACCAAGCTGCCCAGAGCACATCCAGCCTTGCCTTGAATGCCTCCAAGGATGGGGCATCCACAGCCTCTCTGGGCAACCTGTTCCAGTGCGTCACCACCCTCTGAGTGAAAAACTTCCTCCTAATTTCTAACGTAAATCCCCAATGTCTTAGTTTAAAATCATTCCCCCTTGTCCTATCACTGTCAACTCATGTAAATAGCCGTTCCCCCTCCTGTTTATACACTCCCTTCAAGTACTGGAAGGCCACGATGAGGTCTCCCCTGCAAGGAAGAAGGGAATAATGGGAATCAACCATTCTTTTTCACTGTAGATAGGACAGAAATGACTTCCACATTAAGAAATGAAAAAAACAATTTTCTAATGGCAGGGAAAATTAGGCCTTGAAGTGAACTGCCTAACTTGGTGGTGAATGGGGACTCTTTGAGAAAAGAGTCAGTTTTGTTGGGAAAAATGTCAGTACAGCTGACATAGCTGGAAGGCCCTCAAGCTACTTGCTGATTTTCTACTATTTCAGGCAAAACACTACAGCTAGTTACTTGGAGAATAGTTGCTTTGAATTCTAGGATATTTGGGGCAATATTATGCATTATTCTTTTCTTGCTTACTTTTAAATAATGTTCTGAAAGCTCAAAGTTTAAGAGTGGTATGACCTAAGATATTCTTTCACCTCTTGCATTTTATCAAACTGCATGGTCATGCTTTCTTCTGATTCATGTAAAGCCTCCTGAACACAATATTCAGTGGTCTTTTTATTTTTGGAGTGTGGTATCAATAACATTAAGTACAAACACATTCTTCCCTAGCAATTATTGGATCCATTATTGGATCATTTCTTCTATAGAGTCAAAGAACCATATTAATGTTGACATGGAATCCTTTCAGTTTTGTTTCTTGTTTTTCACTTGTGACATCTAATAATCAATGTCTCTTTATTTCTATTTTTCTAATGCAATAGCTGACCCTAGAAAACTGAGCACATCTGGAAGCACACATCTTAGACTCAAAGAGCTACACTTTAAGCTTAAAAAGAAAGCTGAAACTTTCTTATCAAATTCAAGGCTTTGCCTTACTGTTATTTATAATATTGATTGAACTTCCCTGGGTTTTGAGTTCTAAAGATAAACAAAGGTTGCTCCTCAACTAAGCTGCTGTTAGAGTTCTTACAAAGCCAGCAGCAAGGATATGAACAATTATCAGAGGTAGCCTCTGAAGGCAATATTGTTGCAAATATATTAATTGTGGAACCAAACTCACCACCATTTTCTCTCATGGAAACAAATCCAAAAAAATTCCCTTAATGTTTGCTGTTTGAACAGTTTTACCGTCTGTTCCCTCTCCATATATTTCTAGCTAAAAAGTAAAAGGGAAAAGACATAAACCTGTGGTAGAAAAAAGATTTTTTGTTAATGTTCACTTTGGCTGTCACTCAGCCACCTGAACTTTCCTTTTCTTTCCTTCTTTCTTTTTCTTTCTTTCTTTCTTCCTTTCTCTTTCTTCCTTTCTCTCTTTCTTTCATTCTTTCTTTCTTTCTCACTTCCTTCCTCTTTTTTTTTCTTTTTCTTTTTGCTTTTTTTCTTTTCCTTTTACCTTTTTCCTTCCTCCCTCCCTCCCTCCCTCCCTTCCTTCCTGCCTTCCTGCCTGCCTTCCTTGCCTTCTTTTATTTAATGTAACAAGATTTGTAAATTTCACTGCTGTTTCTGGAGATTTGGGCAGTAATAGGGACAGCAGTTTTCTCCTTCTCTCAACTGGAGAAGATGTTTTAACTTCTTTGTAGAAAGGAAATCAATTCATATCTTTCTGTCTATGGCAACAGATTCCCGCTGGAGCTGGAGCTTATGACTTTTATCTTGCTGTGACACCTGCTTTGGTCAAGGGGATTACTGATTACTCCTTCTGGAAGGTGTCAATATTGATGATGTTTGGCTGAGCAGCTGTCCTCCCCATTCTATTATTATTATTCACAACACATGATTGATTCTTCTGAGGACACTAGTGACAGAAAACTTAGCAGTTCTTTGCTGTCTTTCCTTTAAAGGGACCTGAATGAACAATCACTGTTTCTGAAATGTGCTACAGCCACCACCATTTCACTTCACCTGTTCATGTATGTCTGTGCAGCCAGAATGTGGGCAATGAAAAGGTGCAAGATGTGTAGTTATCCATATGTTGAGAGCTATCAGTTCCACTCTTATTGCCTCTCAAACAGTGTCATTCATTACCTACTATCATACTGAGAAGAATTGAAAGGATAGAAGAGAGAGAAGACAATGGCAAGGATTCCACCTAAACTGAGGTAAGACAAGGATATGAGTCACTTTAATTTAGGGCACACTTCCACCATTAGTTATCAATGTTCTAAACTTTGGGCTTATTTTACATAATTTGTTATCCATTTGACAATCATACTGAGAATTTCCAGATTCTTAGCACTAGCATCTGAATTAAGAAGTCACAGTACACAGAAGGATGTGGATACACAGGAGGAAGAAAGAAATCCTCAACAGATGACTATAAAGAAAGTGATATCCAGCTTTTCCCTTTCTTCACAAGAAAAAAGACAGCAAATGGCTTAATATGGAACAAAGGAAGCATAATCTGGATTTTAGGAATATCCTCTAAGGGTTGCGCAGTTCTGGAGGAAACTATACACAGTGTAACTGAAATATACCACACTGGAAGACGTTTCTGGGTTTTGTTCCTTTCGTCGTTCATTTCTGTGTGCTTCGTTGTTGTTTTAGGAATGTATCAGGTAAAGAACTCTCACAGATTATTTAGACATCTTGACTGCTATACAAGCAAATGAGCCAGATGATTTTCAGTGTCCCTAGGGTACTCTCAACTGCTGGCATGAAAGATCACCCTTTATTATATGTCATATCACAGGAGTTAAGATAGGCAAAGATCATTAACTAATTGCCACTTTGAAACATAAGACGGTGGGCAATGGGGTGAGACAAGTAACGAGCCTTTCTCCTGATCTGAGTCTATAGACACTTAGGGCAGTTTGCAGGAACCTCTCAACCATTTCCCTGTTCTTCTGGGAAGTAGCCGTGATTAAATGACAGGGTGGTGTTTCAGGATGCCTCTGGGCTGTTCCTCAGACAGAAGAAGCACTTGTTGCCATTCCTAGGAACTACTTGGGAACAACTTTAAACTTAAAATAACTGGAAGATCTCTTCGTTCTCTACGTTGTTTCATTAGTTTTCCATGCATCCATACTAATCCCATTGTACTGCAGAAGCCCCCACAGCTCTCATTCAAGTCAGCAAATAGTCACTTTATTTTTTCTAACCATCATGTACTCCTTGTCTTGAAATGGGCAATAAAAGAACAGAGCTGCATGGCCAGTCTTAGCCATCATTCAAATAAAAAAGTGTGCATATGCATTTTAGTCAGTTTGTATATACATCCCATGATTTGGACAAATTAACTTTTACAATCTCACCATCTTGTTTTCTGTTCTAATGAAATGCAACTGTCCCTCCATGGCAGCACAGTGAGATTTATTTTCCCCATCCTCCCATTTCATTCTGCCACATTTTCTCTGAGCATCTAGCTTATAGATTTTCTCCAGCTAACAGACTACTTGTTTTCCATCTGTTCAATAATTCAGATGTATACATCAAATGCGCATATGGCACATTTACAGGTAGCAGCATCCCCTTCCTTTCTCCCAGGTAATTTGCACATTAGGTGCACAGAGATAACAGATGCCTGTTTGACCCCTCGGATTGCTGGTCTGTGCCTTGGCCTACCCTATTCCTCTTCACTAACCTCCACACAGCCACCACTTCAAGTATCCAGTCCATCACCTCCAGCCTGGTGACAGAGAGCTGAGCCTGCAGGCACCAGAGTTCAGTCCCTCCAGAAACGTGGCTCAGAGGCAAGGAGAAATACCTAACAGCTAGTGGCAGCAAGGCTCTCTTAGGTGTGTGTGCAGTGCTGTTCAAAGATCAAACACAGCCATGTTACACACTCACATGGAGAAGTGCCCTCCTTAGGTTCTTCCCCTCCTATCTCCCTACTCCCACCATAAATTTTGGCAGCTTAGTGTTTTCATAATTGTTAAAATACCATCAAGAAGCAGCAATACAATGCAGAGGCGCTCCCTGTACCCACACCACGCCAAGAGCAAGCCCTGGCTGACCACAGGGTCAGCAGGCCACAACACAAAAACAGCAGAAGAGCTGAGCCCAGAAGTTGAGGACTTCTTCCCATCCCACACCGCAGCCCATTACCTTCCCCTGCTCTGAATTGCTCTCATTGCCTTTGGTTTCTTCTGCATACCTCAAAACCAGTGTGCTGTTTCCTCCTAGGAGTGCCAAGGGCAAATATCTGAGCAGACCCTGAGAGTCACTGGAAGAGATGTATCATTTAGGGATCCAACAGGAAAATTTAAGAAACTCCAGCAATAAATGAAATTCCAGTAAAGTAAGGATAAGCAACAAAGGCAGAAGGGAAAAGAAAGTTTCTCTTGAGAATGTACAAGGGATCATAGGCAGGAAATAAAAGAAAGTTTGAGAAAACAAATACTATACAGGAAGATACTTATAAGAAAAGAAAATACACAAAATTTGCAGTGGAAGATATGGGATAAATGGAAAAAGATGACCAGGATTAAAGAAATTATTTGGCTAGACCAGTATCCTGTTTTGCTTCAATGTCAATACAGAAAAGTGTTTCAATAGGTACCCACACAGCTGCAGAGGCAGCTTCTCTCAGACCCCAGGCAGAGGGCAGGTGAGCTCAACCTTCAGCCAGACAACTGCTGTATTAATTGCTCTTTAACTATGTAATATGAAAAATGCATCTGTGATGGCATTCTTACTGATATAAATATCTATTTCTTGCAAAGGTTAAATGTGACACCTTTTGGTAGCACCTCAGGGCAGTACACACAGTATCTCCTCTTCAAAAGAAATGTTTTCCCTGTTGGTTTTCTTCTGCATTATAATAAAGGTATAGCACAGTAGTATCCACACTACTTCATGCCACATAGTAATATATATCTAATTGCACATATATCAAATTAATATCTTATTTGTGTTAAACAATGCAATGCTGATTTGTACACATATCTCAGAGCCATTATTTTTCAGGAATCAGACTTGTGAAAGAGAAAGCTTCTAAAACGTGTCTTAGATAAACAACTTCACTAAACTTTATTGCAGAGCAGCTGTTGGTTGCATTTGTATCAAATTCATTAGGCCCAACCATGCTTTACTTCAGCAAACTCAGCTGCTCTTGGAAGCCTTCATTGAGCTGTGACTCAAACATCTCTCCCAGACAAGCCTGGACAGGAAGATTTTATAAAGCTGCCACTGCCGTTCGTAAAGGGTTTACAACCCAAATGCCAACACGTGCAACAAGTTTTCTCCCTTTATCCTGAGTGCATTTCAGTGTTTGCACTTTTTTCTCCCTCTGCCCCCAAAGAAAAACAGAAATTTTGCCCAGAGGGACAACATCATTAAAGAAAAGAACAGTGCATTCGTAAGGCTTTAGAAGGACACAGATCATTCAACAGTTGTGCAATTACTCTGAAAAGCTACTTATTTCTGAGCACAGAGCTTTCACTCAACACTGGCCTGAGGCATCACGATCAGATCTGTATCTGCAGCATCTCAACTAGCAGGATCTAGGGCTATTGCTCATTACAGAAGCTGTAGTTATGTGTAAGGTTTACATCTAGGTTCAAACAGTCTCCAAGGCATTTTGAAGCTGGGGTCACATTAAAAGGCACTACAAACTCATAATTCCCGAGAATAAATTGAAAGTAGTTTTGGATACCTCTCTCACCCTAAAACCACCTAGTTTGGGTTTCCTACTTTCCCTACAGCACACATACAGGCTAATGGAATGCTAAGTGACTGCACAGAGGCAACAAGAAAAGCAATTATACCCACGGCGCTATCAGGGAAATAAGTGAACAAAACAGAGTATATTCAAACATGGATATTTTAGAAAACCATTATTTAGGCCCAGACACAGCTCTCACAAGCCCTCATTGTGCTCTGATCAGGGGGTACGACCATGTAGATGTAAAAGTTGATTCCCACTGATTTCTCTGACCAAAATTCTATAAAAATGCTGCTCTGTACTACCTTAGAAAGCAGTAAAAAATCAAATTTTTTTCTATAACATACCTGCAAAGAAAAAAACATATTGAAATGCAGAGTGTTTTCTACCCTCTAAATCATTGTGATTGCAGGATGCTGTGCTTCAAATCACTATTGTTCTGGCTGACAAGGACACAGCATTAGCTACAGGCTCCTCAACACTCCATGCCACTCTTGACACTACAGGAATCAAGCCATTACTACTATGCCCTTCGTAGAGTTTCTTAAATATCAACTCTTTTCTTTTTTTAATACATTTTCTTACACTTTCCATGAACCTGAATTCCCCCTGACCCAAAAGCCCCAGCTATTCTGCTGACTCTTTGCTGACTGTGCTTCCAGAAACATCCTTAGCAATAGCCGAGGGACAGCCACTCACACACTGGCAACCTGGGTGGGAGGCATTGATCGCAGGGCTTTGCAGAGTACAGCAGTTCCAGCACACACTGAAAGACACAGTGGCGAGGTGAAAATGACTTACAGGCCCAATTCCTTTCTGCAGTTCAACGCTATATGCTGTAATAGTTCACTTCAAAGGAAAGATGAATGGGTTACTCTGCATTTATATAACGGTAACAGAATAGAGTTATGTCCTAAACACTTTGCAAGAAACCAAAATCATTCTCTGCAACACTTGCTCCAGATTAAAATTAGATTTTCATTTGACTTGCATGCGTTCAAGATGAAAAAAGATAACAAAACAGCTCAGGAATCCACATGCTGAAATAGTCAGAATGCAGCAGACGTTACAAACCTGTAGAAAAGAGGGTAACTTCTCAGTGGCCCCATCACTGTATTTCCAAAGGAATGTTACAAATTCTCATGGCCAATCCTGCAAGAAGTGGAAAGAATCGTTAAACCTAGAGAGTTTCGAAAGGAGAAGAAAATAAGATCAGCTGTCTCCTTGGATACGCAATGCTAAAAGCCAGTGTAGAATTGGTTTAGAGGATGTTAAACATTTTAAACTACGGAAGCAGCAAGATCATAACAATTATTTAAATATAACAAAGCCCAAGTTAAATAAAATACAAAATGCTAAGTTCTTTTTAAAGACATGTTATTGAAGACAGTCCTGATAAAAAGGCAATGAATGTATGGGCCTGGATTGGAAAGAAAAAAAAAAAAAAAGAGAGAGAATACTACACCAATTTATATTCCCTTTGAACTGTCTGTAATACAGACCTTAAAGTGCATTTTCAAACATACAGCATATCAAAGAAGCAGACATTTATTTCTAGCCATGGCACTTCTAGGCTTTTGGTAAATGAAACCAGAAATAGTCTAGTGGAACTGCGCTGTGCGATAAAGCATGTGCTGATGGGTTCTGCACAACATCAGTAAACAATTGTTTTTTTTCTTTTAACCCAGGGATAGAATTTCAGCAGTAAACAAATGTCTTACATCTTGCATGAATTCTTCAACGGAGTCAAGGCAAACCTGTCGTTTCACACCTCCTGCGTTTGCTATTCAAAGTCAAAATACAAGTCAGATTTCCCAAGATCCATGAGTTGCTATGTTTTTGATTATGACAACTATGATACACAAGGGTAAACCCAATACGCCACAGCTTTCAGCTATAATCCCCCTGGAATCCACACCCGTTGTTATAAGGATAATTATCTGGGTATCCCCGAGGCCAATTTTTGTAGTTTTCATATAAAAACCACCTCTTGCATAAGACATGAAATTTAAAATCATCCCCTTCACAGATATCATTGAGTCACTTCATTACCTCTGGGACAGATATAAATTATGCATTCTTTGATACTCTTTAAAATTTTAGATGCACAAGGGGACCGAGAGGCATCTAAATGGTACTAAAAATATAAGGCATTCAAGAAAGAAACAATCACTTGTATGGCATTAACTGCTACAGTGCTCCGAAGGCTCCCTGCCTGGTCAAGAAAAGCACATAAAGCACTGAAACATAGCAGCAGGCTTGCATGCTAATGGCTGCTAGTGACAAGGACTCATTGAATGTCACTGCTTCACATACTGCGTACTGTTCATTTTTCTTATCTGTGTGACCTCTCCTTTGAAATGACTGATGAAACTCCTGTGAATTAGCATCTCTGCTTCCGGGCATTTGCCACCAAGAAGGCATTCAGTAACATCTCTACTAAAATGCAAAAACAAAGCAGGAAAAACGAATTGTCATCTCAACACAAAACAGTCACCGTGTCTGTTAAAGGATACTCGGTCTACCCTGTGAAAGGTGTGCTACGCCAAAGCTTCGTTAGGTTGGCTTTTACTTTGACGCCCTTTAAGAGCATTGGCTTGTCACAATACACACATTCATACTGCATTGGCTAACGTATTCGTAATTGGTGTGAATAAAAAGAAATAGCTGTTACTGCAAGAAAAAAAGGAAGTATCTCTGTTCTAGTGCCCTGCTGCTATGATGACCTATTTCACACTAGCATCTGTTCTGTTCTGATGAACCACTCCAGATGTAAGCTGGCAAAGCAGCACTGCAAGTATGCTGCCCAGACATCCACTGAGTGCTGCAGATGTTTTGTTCCATGCTTCACACTTAATGTGTGTCTGATTAATTCTTCTTTATTATTTCAACTCCTTGGCCCACAGAATTTCGTATGAAGTTTGCAGGATCTGGGATCCAATCTGCAGCCATGAGGAGCAGCTTCTTCTGCGTTAGTAGCTTCATTAACATCAGGAAAAACAAGCTAAAAGAGCTTTGTTTTGAATTGACAGAAGAAATGCAAACTTCAGTAATCTATTATGCCTTTATACTATTTGCCTGAGGATTTAACTCCACGCTCATTTCAATTTCAAAATTACAGATGTTTGTAATATTCAGATGCACTGGTCTCACCAAAAATATTATGCCCACGCTCTGCCTCAAGCCCCTGACCTGAATGAGGTTAGTGACAGGGATATGAATGACTTGAGCAAAAAACCAAACACAAAAGTAGTTTTATCGTGAAGTACAATATTTCTTCTGTCACTTAGCCATTTTTTTTTCCTCTCAAAATTACAGGGTAGACTGTAAATCTTCAAGGCCAGCAGCCACTACAACAGACTAAGTGCCATTTAAAAGAATAATAATTTATGATGCTCCTTGGTAGAATAGCAAAGGTCACACGGAAGACTCCCCAGGGAGGGGAGGATGACAAAGGTTACAGAGATGACTAAAGACTAGCCTACAGGAAGGGATTTTCTTGGAAGGAAGATGTTTTGTTGCACAGCTTCATCCTACTTAATGCACAGGCACCTCATCCAAGCAAGCAGCTCACATTTAAGGTAGCTGTAAGGCATTGCTTAGAAAATATGCTTCTGAAGTTCATGGTTTAGCAGGTTGGCCATGCACCAGGGCCCACACAGCTGGGTCTGCCCACAAGGCACGATGCAATGTACAGCACCAGATTTGGTAGACCCTGCCTCCCACAATGGGTAGACCATATCTGAAGTATCTCCAGAGCTTTTGCAAGCTATTGCCAAGAGAGATTCCACTGCCAGGATGCCTGGTGCCATTTTCAGATACTTAGCAGACCAAGAGAGACCACTGGTTCTTTTAGCAGCAATTAGAATAGTTGGTGTAAGATGAGACCAAGCTGAGTGGTGCAGTTGACTCAACAGAGAGAAGGGACACCACTCAGAGCGACCTGTACAGGCTCAAGAAGTGGGCCCATATGAACCTAATGAGGTTCAACAAGGCCTAGTGGAAGATGTTGCACTGAGGTCTGGGCAATCCTACAATGAGTACAAACTGGGAGAAGAAATGAGAGCAGCTCTGTGGAGAGAGGTTTGGGAATCCTGATGAATGACAAGATGGACACGAGACAACTCCGTGCACTTGCAGCCCAAAAAGCCAACTGTACTGCATCAGAAGAGGGATGCCCAGAAGGGAGAGGGAGGGGATTGACCACTCTATTCTGCCCTTGTGGGGTGCCATCTGAAGTACCTCATCCAGGTCCCAGCACAAGGACATGGTGCTGCTGGAGTGGGTCTAGAGGAGGGCCCTGAAGATGACCAGAGGGCGGGAGCACCTCTGCTATGAAGAAAGGTTGAGGGAGCTGGGCTTGTTCAGCCTGGAGAAGACTCTGGTGAGACCTGGCCTTCAAGTACTTGAAGGGAGCTTACAAACAGGAGAGAGACTGAATTTTACACTGTCTAATAGTAACAGGACAAGGGGAGATGGCTCTAAAATAAATAAATAAATAAAAAAACAACAGGAAATTTGGGTTAGATGTTAGGAAAAATTCTTAACTCAGAGGATGGTGAGGCACTGGCACAGGCTGCCCAGAGAGGCTGTAGATGCCCCATCCCTGTAGGAGTTCATGGTCAGGTTGGATGGGGTCCTGGGCAGCCTGATATTTTGGGTGGCAACCCTACCCACAGCAGGTGGTTGGAACAAGATGATGGAACTAGATCTTTAAGGTCCCCTCCAACCTAAGCCATGCTATGCTTCTATGATTCTAAGAAGAGCCTGTGATACACTGCTGACACATTCTCACAGGCACTTGTAAATCTGCACAACAGCCATCAGGTTGTGCAGCACTTTGGGCTGCATTTTTCTTCCCTCAATTCCTATGCTCACCCCTTTCAGCTGCAGCAAGTATAGAAAAAAAAAAAGACAAGGATGAAGACAAGCAGGAACAACTCTTCTTGGCACGGCTCCACACCGTGCAGCATCATTTCTGGGCTCATAAAATAAGCATTAAGTGGTGGGAGAAGCTGGCGCTGCGAACCTGGGGGTAACCAGCAGTGTCTGCAGAACATCAGAGCGATAAAGAAAAGCTTAACCTGAAGCCAGCATGCAATACAAGACAACTCTTATCTCTTCAGAAATGTGTGGCCATAACCATTTGGAAAACTGACAGCTCCCAGCTGCTCCCGATGAGTTTGGACGGTGCCTGCAGCCAGATCAATGGCTGGCACTTGCCAATGGGGCTCTGAAGGGTGCAGCTGTAAGAAGGGCCAGGCAGGAAGCAGTTATGGAGCACTCTGGGTATAAAGGATTGTGCCTCATTTGCTGCTGGATCACTACAGAGCCCATCCTCCTGGTGTTCAGACTCTATGCTCACAAGGAAGATATTACCTGCCGAGGGCAGGGTAATCGCCCAGGTAGAAATTCTCATTTTCATTCAGAAATTCTCATCTATTTCCTGTACAAAAATAGGGCAATTTGCTGAAGGGGACTAGCTGCGGACATTAAGGGTGTCTGCATTCTCTTGTTCTGGCAGGCTCTGCTCTATTAGCATGGCTGATGAATCCTTTTGCTGGCTGTTCAGATCACAGAAAAATTTTACACTCTCATAAACACAGGCAAATGACAGCAGAGCATGCCTCTGGGAGACCCAAGGGCAGAAGGTACCTGGGAGGCAGGACATGGGCAAGCCAGCCCAATGTTAGAGTGGTGTTTTATTCCATGCAACACCTGCAGGAAAAAAGGGGAGGAGAGCTCATTGGAACACTGTGCACACAATGAATAACCCATGAGATGCTCCTTCCCAGGTGACAAATCCACGGGGCACGTTGTCAGGAGCCCTCTGAACTCAGGTGAAAAAGGCAAACGAGATTTTCAAGGTGTGCTCTGCCTAACATGTATTGTTGCTTCCCAGCACCAGGCCATGACAGGCTCTCCATGCGGGGCTCTTATACTCTCTGGTGCTGCTTTTCTGTGCACTGTCTTCCTTTATTAATTTTAAACAGAACAGGGGGATGTAAATTCACCATTGGGGATATGTCAGTGTTTGCTCAACATGCTCTACATACCTTTATTAATTTTGTATTGAATGGTGGATGTGATTTCACTCTGGGGGAAAATCAGTGATAAGCAAAGGCCATTCCCACTGCAGGGAAGCAGTGGGGAAGGGGAGATCATTTCTCCCTGGGTTTGTTTAGCAGGATGCATGGTGCTCTCAAGGATTCCTGAATCTAAGGAACTTTTGCTGTCACGAACAGGCAGTTTCAGTGCCATGACCTACTGGTCTGAAGAGGTTGATTATCTTAATGTACCATTTGTTATGCAAGTCTTACAGCTTGCAGTACATTTTAAAAGTGATAGGCAATGCCTTTTTATAATGCAGGAATAGTACACATGGGGGGAAATTAAAAAGCTTTCAAAACTTAGAACAAGACTTTTCATTTTAATAGACTACATGCCTTAAAAAAAGCTGCATTAACTACAAAAAGGTTTGTTGTTTGACAAAGGTTTGCAAGGTTTAACACTGGACACAGCGTAAAAAATTTCCTCATCCTTCCCATCCCTCCAGTGAGATCACACTGGTCTGGGAGAGTGCAGGAATGCTCGACTCCCTGCACTGCAATTCCCTAAGGACTCATGGAGGTGTACTGAGAGCTGTTCATCTGCACATCACTCTTTGCAACCTACCTTAAATACACAGAATCGCAGAGTCATAGGGGTTGGAAGAGACCCCTGGGGATCATCAAGTCCAATCCCCTGCTAAATCAGGTTCCCTACAGTAGGTTGCAAAGGAAATTCACATAGCAGTAGTTACACTCAATCACAGCAAATCCATTTGCTTCCAGATTCTTGGTCCAAGTCTATCATGGTAACAATGGGAACGTCCCCTTATCATCATTTTTACTTTCCAGGGAAAAATTCCGAGCAGAAAGGATTTTTATGCCTTCTTCAACTTCTAGAGGCTCCCAGAATCACAGAATCATTTGAGTTGGAAGGGACACCCGAAAGTCATCTAGATCAACTCCCCTGCAGTGAACAGGGATACCTACAGGTAGGCTCAGAGCCCTGTCCAGCCTGACCTTGAATGTCTCCAGGGTCAGGGCATTCACCACCTCTCTAGGCAACCTGTTCCAGTGCCTCACCACCCTGATTGTAATTTTTTTTCTTATACCCTCTTAATCTTCTCCTGCTGACTTTCAGAGCACAAAGTCTGGGACTTCACAGTCCCTCTTTAGCTTCTCCATTGCATGGATTGTGTTTTCTGTGCATGGTTGATTCCTCTGTGATTCACTGATCCAGGGTCCTGTTGTAGGAAAAGGGCCATAGGACAAAGGTATTCATGGACAGTAATTTGGGAGCAGTCTGCTGCATGGAGAAGGGGAGGTGAATATTCATCAGGGTAGCCTAATGGTTTTAGTTGCCCCTTCCCCAGACAGCTGTGACATGGAGGATGCCTGATCAGAGAGCTACAGACCTGTTTCCCTGATCAGAAGATGTTGTACTAAGATTTATACTGAAAATAAGGACATGCTAGGATTTATATTGCTGAACAGTGCCTTACTGAAATTACTGCTCATAACAAACTTGAAACAGTGAACTGAATTAATTACTTGCTTGATCAAAACGTGTTATAGACTTGAAAACTGAATTATGGAGTAGCTGTTACGGCACATGTTTATGGGACAAGTCATTCTTTCCCTAATCTGGTGCAGCTGGCACATGAACTCCTCACATGACTGTTGGCAGGGGGCAGAAAGTGTTTGCACTAGGGCCAGAGGAGCACAGTTCCCATACTGAGAACCAGAAAGAGTAGATCTGTTTCAGCTGAAAAATGAGTGAGGGAAATAAGGCAAGGGGCTGGGGACTGCAGCTGGTCACTATGGGCTCTATGGGTCAGTGCTGCTGTACTTACTAAATACAGCTGGGTTCTGAGATACTGTAAGGGAAAGAAGGAAGGGTGGGATTTGGAAATAGGCTCACATCCATCCAAGACAGTAACATGCAATCTGATTAATGTTAATGAATATCTAAAGGGATGTGGGAGGCAAATGGATAAGGCCAGGTTCTTCTTGGTGGTGCTCAGCAATAGGACAAGGAGTAATGGCATAAAATTCGAACACAGGAAATTCTGTACAAACATATGGAAGAACTTATTTATGGTAAAGGCAACAGAGGACTGGAACAAGTTGTCCAGAGAGTTGTGGAGTCTCCTGTGGAGATATTCAAGACCCATCTGGATACCTGCCTGTGTCATCTATTGTAAGGCACCTGCTTTAGCAGGGGGGTTGGTCTCAATGATCTCTTGAGGTCCCTTCCAACCCCTGTAATTCTGTGATTCTATGATCCTATTTTCACAGAGACTGGATCCAAGAGCTTCCTGTCCAGACCACCAAAGCTGTCCATATAATGTACTCTCACTCTGAGAATGAAGGTACCATAGAATAACATAAATTATAAGGGATCCTTGTTGTCATCTAGTCAAACCTGCTGCTCAAAGCAGGTTTCTCAGTGTCTTCTCCAATTGAGTTTTGAGTATGTCTTAGGATGAAGATGTCAGAGACTCTCTGGGCAATTTGTGTCACCGTTTGATCACATCCATGGTGAATTTTTTCCCCAGCTATACATAATCAGTATTTCATTTGTCCCAAACTATATCTGCTGCTTCTTGTCCTATCACCATGCACCTTTGAAAAGTTTGGCTCTGGCTTTCCTATCTTCTTCTACTAGGTAGCTGCAGGCAGCAGCAAGATCCCCCAGTGACTTTTTCTTCAACAGAACAGTCCCAGCTCTTTCCCCTTCTTATCATTTATCCTCTGCTCCAGACCTCTGAGCATGCTGGTGGTCTTCCATAGAACTTGCTTCAGCATGTCCATGACTTTCTGGTACTGGGAAGTGCAAAACTAGTCACAGTACTTCAGATACCATCTCACAAGTGATGAACAGAGGCAAATAATCACTTCCTGCAAAACTATGTCCAGATGAAAGCATCCAGGAGGCTGCAGTGCACAGAGCTAGAACAAGATGTCCTAGAAACATGTGTCTAAACATTAACTAAATATCCAGATTTTTGCAGTGAGTAGACTAGCACTGACACAAGGAGGTGAGGGTCAGCCACACAGAATCATAGAATCACAAGGTTGGAAAGGACTTACTAGATCATCTTGTTCAACCATTCACCCATTACCATTATTACCACAACCTACTAAACCATATCTCATAGCTTCTCATCCAGACACCTCCTGAACACTGCCAGGGATGGCGACTCCACCAGCTCCCTGAGCAGGCCATTCCAGTGCCTGATCACTCTCTGAGAGAACAAGTTTTTCCTTATGTCCAATCCAAACCTCCTTCGGTACAACTTGTGGCCATTTCCTCAGGTCCTGTTGCATGGGAGAAGAGGCCGAACCCCTCCTCGTCACAACCCCCCTTCAGGAAGTTGTACAGTGTAATGAGGTCCCCCTCTGAGCCTCCTCCTCTCCAGACTAAACAATCCCAGCTCCCTCAGCCGCTCCTCATAAGACTTGTGCTCCAGACCCCTTCACCAGTTTCGTTGTCTTTCTCTGGACATGTTCCAGGGCCTCAATGTCTTTCTTGTAGTGAGGGATCCAAAACTGAACACAATACTCGAGGTGCGGCCTCACCAGTGCTGAGCACAAGAGGATGATGCTCCTGCTGGCCACACTACTCTTGACGCAGGCCAGGATGCCGTTGGCCCTCTTGGCCACCTGGGCACACTGTCGGCTCATGTTCAGCCAAGCACCAACCAACACCCCCAGGTTCCTTTCCTCTTCACTGTCACATGAGCCCAAAGTAGCAGCAGGCACACAGGTATGACAGAGCAGCTAATTGAGAGAAGAAAGGTAGGGAGCACCATCATATCTCAGAGTACATAACCATTTGAATATTAGTATGAAGCACCTACAACCAAGCTTAAATTACTGCTGATCCAAACAGGAATAAAAACAGCAGTAATTTGCCCATTATAATATAATAAGGCATGTATCATACAAACACTGATTTTTTTTTTTGTATCAGTGTAGCCTGCCTAAATGATGTATAACACCAGCATAAACAGGTCATAAAATGGGACAAAAGTGATATAAACCAATTGACTTTAAAGCCACTTCTGTAATCTAGTATCAAAAAAATAAAGGACTGCAATCCAGTCAGTGTTTGTTAAGAGATGACATATTTCTCTCTATCCAGAGCAACAGTATGCTGCAAATAAAATCATCCATTGTTCTGCTATATTACATCTCCAATACACAACGTCGCATCCTCCATATAGCTGGTAATGAGACCACTAGGAACAGGAGGAAAGAATTTCTAAGAGGTGGCAGCAAAGAACCACACATGCACATGAGAGGAAAAACAATAATCCATCTACCATCCTTCTAAACAACTTCCTCAGCAAAAAGCCATTTTAGTATTAAGACCATGAAACCTGCCTGAGACAGTAACTCTAGAAAAAACAACAGCCTGGAGCAGAATGTTTTTATCAGGACTGCAAGTGCTGGCTCTATTAAAAAGAAAAAAAAAATAAAAGAAGAAGAAAGGAAGAAAGAAAAAGTAACTTTGCATAATCACTGCTTTTCTTATGGTGGGAAGAGCAGCACAAAGTGAGTCAGTACCCAGAGCATATCCTAAGGAGCAATGGTAAGCAAGTCTTGGTAGTATTAGTTCTTTGTTACTGAAAGAAAAGAATGAGAACAAATGGCAAAGGTTCTTCATCAGTGCAATGATTTGGGAAATCTGCACATGAAATATGAATTCTGGTTAATTAAGATATTGTTCAGATGAGTAACTCTGTCATGGATAATCCTCTGCCAACACAGATCTACTATGTGGACAAGACTTCCAACAACTCCCGTCTGTATCAGCAATATTCCCCATCACTTCTTTTTTCTTGGAAAAAGAGGCACTGAGTTATCAGAAGTTAATGAGTCATATAAGCTTACTCCTTTTCTTGTATTATTTTTTTTCTTTAACTTTATCCTCTCTAGCAAAAGGCTTATTCTGATTTCTTTTGATACCGGTTTCTTAAAGAGCTTTAGTGATGATAAAGTCCTGCCACTGACCCAGTAAAATTAATGCACTGATGGTATCAGTGCAATAGTTGTAAGCAGAGGGAAGTGTTTTTTTGGATTGAACTGCCTTTTCTCAAACTAAGGTTTGTTGCTACGTTTATGTTTATTCAAAATAACCCGATGGGACTGGGGCCACAAAGTGGACACTGTGCTCAGAGGAGGTGAACTACAATGTTTAGAACTCTCGTCCTAAACCATTTAAAGTGAAGAAGAGAAAAGCCAGGATTTTGAAAGCGCATTCTTTCTTTGGATTATGGGCAGTAGGAATGAGCAGTGCTTGTGAGGGTTCCCAGAGGCTATTTCTCACTAAATAAACTGCTGGGATCGAGATTTGCCGGAGCTTCTTGATGGCCTTCACTTTTTCTCTCAGTTGTGTGTTGGGTAATTAGGCCTGGAGGGGACACCTGCGTGTCTCGCTATGCCAGCGTTCACCTATGATAGGTTCTGCATGAGATGAGAAGAGGCTTTCTGGCTATCCGTCAGCAAGGCTGAGCGAGGACACCTGAGGGATTCTGCAACTTCACACCATCGCAGTAATGAGTGGGGAAATAGCCCTGGTGGAAGGAAGGGTCATTATTTTTCAGAACAGCTTCCCTACCCACATAACCTAGCGTGCACGCTTCAATTTTAACAAGCTGTTCTGTAGACAGAAATCAGTCTGACGAGGACTTTGAGAAACAAAAGTATAATTAGGATCCTAAAACATCTCCAGTTACATTTTGGCTATGCCTTTGCAATGCTACCACTGACTCCGGAGCCAGCAACCAGTGGCAAAAAAGCTTGAATAAAAACATATTAAAAAACAACAACAATCCTCCCTCCACACCTCAAAATCCAGCACACACAGAGAAACATAGAATCACATAATCATTAAGTTTGGAACAGACCTTTAATATCATCTACTTCAACCATCTACCTACCACCAATACCGCCCATTAAACATGTCTGTCAGTGCCACACCTATGAATACTTTCAACACCTCCAGGGACACTGACTTCACCACCTACCTGGGCAGCCTGTGCCACTGTCTGAACATTCTTTCAGAGATTTTTGTTTCCTAATACACAACCTGAATCTTCCCTGTCACAACTTGAGGCCTTTCTCTCTTGTCCTATCAAATATCGGGGTGTATCTTCCAAGGGAGAATTTTAAAGTTATATTTTCACATCTCCACAGCCTTTCATGTCCAAAGATGCTGCAAAACCAACCTGAACACCAAATAGCAGCAAGAATTCTTCATTGGAATTAATCCTTGAAGCACTTGTTCTTGCTCATATAGTAGCATTGCAAATTGTTTGCACTCCAGAAACTACAGTCACGCAAATTAAGGTCACGTTTTGAACAAAGCAAATTATTCCTGTGCCTGCAACTGACTTGTATGTGCATTTGTAATGTGGCCATCAGTAAGACATTTGTGCCATGAGCTAATAATCGAAATAATGATGGAATAATAGCAAAGTTGCATGCACAGACAGGCCTTCCATGAACTGAAGACTGTGCAAGTGCAAATAGAGGTCACCTTTGGAGAATATGGAGACAGGGCCTCCTGTAGCCTTGTTATAACAGCCATATTTTCAAAGAATAGCAGCCATTTTTGCAGCTGAGCTGCAGTGGTTGCAAGTAAAAATCACAAAAACAAGACATTAATGAGAGAAGAAATGTCTCATAAGCCATTTTCAAGAACAGTAGTGGTCTGCATGCATTGCAGCCTATGATGTGTTTTGCACCCCACAAATACAAGCAAACAGATGTGGGGCACTTCTCTGATATACAAGTTCTTTCTCTTTTTGTACATTTGCAAAGATAAATATCTAGATTTCTGCTAATGTCATTTCAGATAAAGGTTTGAAATTCCTCCTGTTCAGTTAAAAATACGGGTGAATATCCAACATTAATGAAAGTAGGAAAAAAATCTGTTTTGCTTTGTTTTCTTGGAATCTGCACCTTTACAGTCAGATTATTAAAAACATGAGTTTCCATCTGTCAGCAGCTTCACAGCATATATATACAGTGGTTTAAATACAGAAGAGGATATGAAGTCCCTCAGAGAACCCATGCTGCTCTGTTAAGGGCATATTTTGATGATGCCTCCTACAAGTTTCCAGTAGTGGCTGTGTCAGCAAGCTCTGGCACAAAAGACCAGACAGATGCATGTTGACTAGACAGTATGTGAAGAGGAGTCAGGTTAAGGACAGCACTAGAGCCAGAATGATTGCTTCTGCTCTGGAAATAAGGCTTTAATTTCTAAAGCATCTGCACGATAATGTCCCTCAGGAAGAGAAACAGAAAAATATTTTTTTTTTCTTAAAACAAACAAACAAACAAACAACTGCAGACTTTAAAACCCACGTTTTCAAGGTCATAGAGTCATTAAGGTAAAAGACCACTAAGACCTTCTAGTCCAAACATCAATCCATCACCACCATCTCCACTGACCATGTCTCATTGTAAGAAGACATACATAAGACAAGAGGGAGGAAAAGGCTTCCAAATTCTCCCAGCAATTTTGAGGACACTATCACAGAACCTATGCTTTAATGGCCCAATCCCAATTGCCCAAATGCCTGTAAATTGGATTGCACAGTTCTGTTGCACCCACTTTCATGACCAAGGATATATGGTTAGACACTTGCAGATTTAAAGCAGTTACTCTACTCGTTGCATAAATTTTATCCAGCTAATCAGAGAGAAATGTTCTATTCCAAATAGAATGCAAAAACCTGTAATACTTGATACATATTTGTAGGAGAGCTTGAAAAACTCCTATGACAAAATGTTCTTTAAAAATTTACGATTTTTAATTTTTTTTCCCCCACTGAACAGCTCAGTGAAGTGTGTCCCAGACAGAAGCCCATAAGGGGCCAAAACACTGGTTATTTGTTCTCTTTTGCTCTTAATAAATGAAGCAAAATACAGTTAATGCATTATGCATGTGTTCAAGCATATTTTTATTTGGGCTGTTCTGGATTGTTGTGCCTTGGGAACTTTCATTTTGTTTTGCTGTGCCTTGGGAACTCTGATTTTATTTTGTTGTTGCTATTTTATTTTTTTCTGGTTAATAATAGAATTGAAATATTAGGGCAGAACATCAGCTAATCTACAGGGCATGAGATTTTTCTAAGTTTCAATGAAATGGTCTCTCAGTCTCTTTTCCACTCTGTTATCTTATCAGCCACCAAACAACTCTCAACAAGTTGACCTGTCAGAAAAGCAGAGCAGGCCAGTTGCTATTAGTCATTTCATTTCCTCTAACAATGATCTGTTGTTTCACCACTGAATACGATACACTGTTCCAGCAACACGCTATAGCATCCTACGGTTAAATTAAACAAGCAAAAGACAGTCCTCTGCTACAAGGAATTTAGTTCTGTTTCAGAAGTGAAATAGTAAGGGAGAACAGCAAAGTGAAAGGGAGAAGGAAGGGGAAGTGAGGAGGACAAGGCTAATGAGACTGGATAATTAATTACATTGTCACATTCACGTAACAGTGCTACATCTGTATTTTATTTTGGGAGGTTGAGTATTTTTTGTCATTTAGCAGGATTTTGTGTTCCCCAGGCAGAATACAAGAAAGGCAAGGAGTAAGAAGAGATGAAGCAAAGTGAGACCAAAGAGAGGGTTGGAAGGCGGCAGGAGATGGCTCCTGATGCAAGTCCAGCTCAGACTAAGCAACAAAGGAAATGATACAGCTCCTCAGCCATGAGCTGAAGGACTGTCTGGCTCCCCGGTGACAGAGAAGGGCTACCAAGTGTCTCCCAGTTAAACCATTGAGTCATAGCAGCCCATTTTCTCCTTCCCTCTGCACTCGGTCATACAGTCATCCCCTTACTTACTTGAGGCATCCCTTACACACAGCTCACGTATCAGGGAATCACGCTCTGGTATGCTTAAACTGAACAGGAACTTTACTGGCTCACTGCCTAGGAATGAGCGGAGAAGGGCTGGGAAGCTGGAAAGGAGAGCCTCAATATGAATTCCCACTGGCAACCTGGTATTCCTCCTCTGATGAAGCTTCCCATGGTACGTCATATAGTTCCTGACAGGTCCATAACCAATTCAAGAGGCTATTACAAGCAATAGACTGAAACCCAAGCCTCTGAGCTGCCTTTTTGGTGATGTTACTTGCTCTTGGGGCTGGTAATTCCCAGCACATGGTTTGCAGATGCCACCAGCTGAGATCATGCTGATCTGAAAGACAGCTGGCAGATCTGTGCAGGTTAACTCCGGACTGCCCACCAGGCAGCAGATCTTCCAGTGGGGATCTCAAATGTCCATCAGGCACAGAGTAAAATCAAGCTGGAAAAAAA
>VXAB01002535.1:117481-150956 GCA_013399175.1 Odontophorus gujanensis | reverse complement strand
CTGAGATAGGCCCTGAATCAAAGTTGACCTACAGATGAACCTCACAACCTCACACTATATCTAATATGTATAGTATTAATCACACATATAAGATGTTGTTTATCCATATTTCGCCATGTCAATATGTGTATTCTGGTGTTTATCTACAGAATCTCTGTTATAATGCTTATTGTGCAGTAATAACTGTCAAATGGTATCTTTCTTGATCACAAAGGAACTGATGATGTCTAAGTATTATGGCAATTGGTGATGTATCTTTCTTAATCAGCATTGCTAACCTCATGTTACTACCTGAGTTACTATTACTATGATAAGATGCATTATCTTGCTTATTTTCATTACTGCTATACTTATTTTGACTACAGGCACTGCTTTATTTTTTTGTATTATTTTGAAATAGTAAATGAAGCTTATCCCTTTTGTTGGTGTCTGTGTCCTTCCTGTTGACCCTGTCAATTGCAAAACAGGTGACCAGTCAAAAAAAGGGGGCCCTGAGGAGAGCATTCTTTCATATTTTTGTCCTAAACACTGCCAATATCTTGTGCTTTTTAAGACTAAAAGAAATAGTCATGTAACTGCAGCTTTGAACAGACAGAGACATCATTTGGCTGTCATCTGTTTGGTGTTGCCCAAGCTCAGTACCAGGGCTCCGCTGTAAACCTGGGGCAGCACTGGCCCCTCAATCTGCTGCTGTTGCATCACTGCTACAGCAAAGCATGAGACAAAACTAGTCACAGTTGGACTACCAGGAGCAGATTTTGTCCTGTTATGCATCTATACTAGGCTGACTGCTGTTGCAAAGAAAAAAATCAGTCTTGAAACAAAGACAGATACAGAAACCCAACTTATTTAATGAAACAAAAATGGGATACACAGCATTAGATTACTCACCTGGCCAAAAACCTGTGTCTATGTTCAGATAAGATAGTTTCACACCTGCCTCAGCCTCCCCCCGTAACTCAATGAAGTCCAAGCAAACAGCCAGCCTTCTTCTCATTTCTTCCTGCTCAACCCATACTGGCATCTGGATGGATTCCCTCTTTCCTTTACTCCTATCTGGGATTCATTCTAGTTTGTTCTCCCATAGTGGACTTAGGAAGTCCAGCTGCACCAGGCTTTCCCTGGCTTGACACACAGCATCAGCATGACCCCTCCTAACTCAAACCAAGCTGCCCTGGTGACAAGGTGCAGTGCATCCCACTGGCTTAACCTGGTCCCTTAAAGCTCCTTAATGGCATCAGTGTGCCACTGCAAGTGATACCATTAGCTCTGTCTCTTAATGAATTTAATGAGTCTGCAAATGGTACCCTGCCATAGTGACAGGTTGGAAAAGAAATGATTCAGTTGCTACTTTCCTTGACTCTGCTGCTTGGGATGGACAAGTCCAGGGGGGAGCCCACCATTTTTGGCTCTGCCACTCATCCAGTTCTTTCCTTAGTTATTCTCCTGCTTTAGTGGATCAAAACTTAATTCAAACTTTCCAGGATTTTCAAATAGGGGAAATGAAAACCCTATTAAAATGTGACATTCCATAAAACATTACCATGGATTACAACTTCTTCAGTTTTAACTTCATACCCTTGGTATTTCAGTGTTCTCTTTACAAGCAAGTAACTCAGCCGTCACATGCTAATTCTAATAAAGCACATGTAATACCCCTTTCCTACCACTCTTGATGTAGTTGTTTTTGTTTTTCTTTCTAGTGCCCATAGATTGGAACATAGATTCCTTAAGCAGCACTCAGAAAAGCTTACAATTATTTCTGTTCGCTTTCCTTTATCATCATGCTGAAGTTTCACTCCACTGATACAGAGGTACCATTTTTCCAGCTGGAAGCCAGACCAAGACATAGCAATAGAAGCAGCAGCCAGATCCCACTGGACAGCCACAGACTTTCAAAGCTGTTGTGAGCATGAACTCATTTAAAAATTCATTTAAGATCCATTTAAATTAATTACAAAAAAGAGTAAGAAAGCTTACCCTAATAACAGCTTTAGGGTCTGTACTGTATCTCATCTCTCAGCCTGGATCCCAGATGGTCAAAGAACCAAATTGGTATTTGAGTTTTAATTATTCTTGTTATTATATTGAATATATGTCTGGAGACATATTATGAAGCTCCTTATGAATGGCCAGGAAGTAGGTACACATAAAGATCATTCAAAAGGCTTCATCACACCTTGTGTTCTGGGTCAGGTGGTTGAACTGCCCCATGCAGATCTGCTGTGATTAGGAGAGCTACAGGCAAACCAAGTGGCTGAAAGTTCCTTAGTGGCATCAGCGTACTACTGCAAGTGATAAATTAGCTTTGTCTCTTAATGAATCTAATGTGCCAGGGACTGGCACCCTGCCATAGTGGCACTGCTTTATGTTGGAAAAGAAATGGGTCAGTCACTACTTCCCTTCACTCTGCTGCAATACTTGGGATGGACAAGTCCAAACAGACAAAAAACCCATGCCCAGCCAACATCATGCTCCCGATCAGAGCTGTATCTGGAAGTTCACTTGCAACGTTTTCCAAATAACTCATAGAGGCTCACAAACTGGCCAACTATGCCTTGCATGAAGCTGATTATTGTGCTAATTAGATGTGCCGGCCTGATTCTTAGTGCTAATCCACTTCACTCATATAGAGTGAGCTAAGTGCGGAAGGTGTCCTGCAGAAAGCGCATGGGCTGAAAGACTGCGTCTTGGCACTCCTCCACTCCCCAGTGCTCACCCTACGTTCACCATCACTGCATCACTGAGAGCTTAATGCATCAGGTGGGGGATCCCAACCAGCTGCAGGATGCAGAAGGACTGGCAGCATCAGCCACCCCAAGGGCAGGAAAGCAGCTCAGGCTATCAGAAGAGGCAAGGAAAACAGTCAGACAGACACCCACATCAAAATCTTGTTTGGCTGGTGCTATTGGAGATAGATATTTCAGTTGCCTTTGCCATATTATTAATTCATGCCCACTCCATGCATCATTGACTGACTTAGAGCTGCATAGAACCCAAACATATATTAAAAATACTACCAGAGCATAAACAGCTCATTAAAATGGATTTAAAATGGGGCCTATAAAATGAAAATAAACAAATCTAAACCAAGGGTAGAATGCCCTTAAAACCAGAGATATATGCTTGGCTGGAGGAAACAAATGAGAGACAGTTTCCTCATTTCATCCATGCAGATGTGCCCACCCAACTGTATATCCTGTAACAACTTAAAGGCAGATCCAGTGTGATTCTTTTGTAGGCAAACACTAAACTCCTTAGTTCCACAAACAACAGAAAATAAAATGGAAGTTGAATATTTGATAGTTCGGCTAGATTGTTCCAAACAGCCTCTATTTTCTCTAATTCCACAAAATAGATCCCTTTAAGGATATGCTTATGCCCTCAGCAGTAGTCCTGTGCTTCATCTATCTAGTATCTAAGCTGCAAAGTGTGAGACAGAGACAGCTCTTCTCCATGAGAAAGAAGTTGGTTGTCTTCCTGTAAGGCGGTGCCCACACTAAGAAAGCCTTCCAGAAACTGATTTTCATAATTCAGAGGGTAATCATATTACCAAAAAACCGCACTACAGGGTTTTAGCCTTAGTGCAACTTAAGAGCCATGGGTTTTTTACAGCAATATTTGCCTCTCAGTGCAGAGATGCAAAGCATTTTGAAGTGTTTAGGATGCCATAATAAAACAAGGCACCGAGGTGTTCCTCTGTTCACTATGGCTGCAAATAGAGGATTTGATTTTCTGACAGTATTTTAAAGACATATTTGCATCTAGACTTACAGATCACAATTAGCAGATAAGTGACCTAGCCAAAATGAAGATAGACGTTTAATGCAGCAAGTTCAGTATCACATTTAATGGTTTGGAAATCTTCCCTTCTATCTGGCAGCCAGGGTCAGCATCTGCCTATTCATCTTTTTCGAACAATAAACACATCAGTTGAAGGCATAATATTGTATTATTATGGGACTCACTATTGAAAGGTATGTGGCAACAATAAAAATGCAGAGTATTTACTGCTTAATATGCCTGAGATCCAGCACTTTCCAGCTTAATGCATTATTATTGGGAACATTAGTTTCAATATCTAATTTCCATGGGACGTGAAATGTTCAAGCCCAAGTGGAAGAGAAAATGCACTAGCCCAAACCATCACATTTTGAACAGCATTTTTGAATAACAGTTTTTCCATTCTAATGTATCTAACGCACTGTATCTACAGTTCTGAAACAAATTCCCTCATTTTGCCATCTATTTTTTTTTTTATTCATTATCCCCTTTTGGAAAGGATGCATCACAAAAATCTTTTCTACAGTGTTTTAGGAAGTGAGCAATTTTCTGTTATTTTAATAGTGCCACAAAGAGAGCTGAATTTCTCAGCATCTATGATACGAGGATTTACCAATTGTTTTTTGAAACCTCCTTTTCCACTGGGACCCTTAGTAAACCACAGCATTTCCCACTCTAGGCTGAGACATCAAGCATAACGAAAGAGAAGGAGCAGCATTTCCCAGCTCTGCAGCTCCAGCATGATTCACAGGGGGTAATTTACTCCTGCCTCTAACCAGATGTCATGGCAAGAGAAGTGGACACACCCTCAGCAGATGGGCCCTCAACTGTCTTGATGTTGACAAAACATGCTTCCATTAAATTTTATGTCCAGAATGACCCTCTTCCACTTCTCACGCAATTGATACCATCTCCCAGGCAAAGGCTGTTCATCTTTTCCCTGAACTATTGTTGAGTTTTACAGAATTGGAAAAAGCCTCCTAGGCCAGAAGGACCTCAGCAATTACCTAACAGCTCAGCACTCTTCCCAGAAGAAATTATTCCAACAATGCTACCATAAAAAGGGAGGTTTTCACACATCTATGCTACTTGTGACCTAAACTATCCACAACAAATAGCAGAAGTATTTGTTACACTCAGTGTTGTCATTAGGAAATACACTGTGTAACAAGCACAACATAACAAGCTTTTTCTGCCAAATAGTGTCTTTCTGATGACCAGAGAGATGGAGCATCTCCCCTACAAAGACAGGATGAGAGAGCTGGGGCTTTTCAATCTGGAGAAGGCTCCAGGAGGGGCCTTATAGTGGCCTTCCAATACTTGAAGTGAGCCTACAGGAAAGCTGGGGAGGGACTTGTTAGAAGGGCATATAGCAAGAGAACAAGGGGAAATGGATTTAAACTGGAAGAGGGTAGATTTTGCCTTGGTATTAGGAAGAAATTCTTGACTGTGACAGTGGCCAGACACTGGAACAGGTTGCCCAGAGAGGCTGTGAATGCTCCCTTCCTGCAAGTATTCAAGACCAGGCTGGATGGGGCTGTGAGCAACCTGGTCTAGAGAGGGAGGTATCCCTGCCTATAGTAGGGGGGGTGGAGCTAGATGATCATAAAGGTCCCTTCCAACCCAAACCATTCTATGAATCTCTAATAAGCAATATCACCTTCAACTAGAGGCTCTCTGGGAAATATGAGAGCCCTGAGTTTCCTCAAGTCCTGCACTGGGATGCCCCAGGACTAGCAGTGCCGTGGGTAAAAACAGAATGGTGCCACTGACAGCAGCAGGGTTTCATCCTCTCACAGCAGAAGAGAGGCTGGCACGCTGTGGAAGCACAAAGTAACTATACTGCCATCACTTTCTTGGTTTGCCATGTCCAACTCCAGCTGCAACAGAGGAATTTTTCCAGTTTGGGATGAGATTCATAAACTTGACTCTGTAGAAAAACAGCAGATTTGGCACACGTGCAAGTGTACCACAACACTTGCCTTGACCTCTCACAGACCTGATTCATTATGGCCACTTCCTTAAGGACAACCGATACCTCACAGTACATCTTATTTGTGAAAATTTCATGAGGTTTCTGCCTGCCATTCTTGCAAAGCTTGAGGGAATTCATGCTACTCTTACTAACTGAACACTTACTGAATAGAAGAACTACCCATGTTGTATGAGTTAGAAAACAACTTCCAAACAAACCTATCTACCTTTAGCCTTAATGCACACCAAATGACATGCTTGCTAGTGTGATGTTCAGTGCTCTGAGCTTATTAAGAGGCTGATGCTCATTTTCTACCAGAAAGAAACATAATTACTGGAAAAAATAATAAAGGAAAAAAGAAAATAAAGAGCTGTAAGAATGGTAGTAGATCCTATTTAATAATTGTGCTCTCACTTGGTACATAAATCAAATATCCAGAAAATGATCAACTTCTACTTCATGTAATACATCTGCTACATAATCTACCAGCTAGGACTTTGATGTTCTGAAAAAAACACAGTAACTGTCATAATTAAATCCTCTATAATGACTCAGCTGCATAGCTCAACTAATATTTCACACAATACCATCAATATGAAAGCCCTTTGATTCTTCGACCTGCCTCTGTAATTGGATTAAAATGTCTAACTGTTATTATTTTTGAAGGAAAATACAGCTTGGAGTTTGGAACATCATGAGGACTTCCATCCTTCCTTTGGCTAACATATAGCTCTGCTGCACAGACAGAGGAACACTCATCTTTCATGGCAGAACCACATCCACATTATAGCCTTCTGTAGTAATCTTACATGATGTCAGAAGTGCTGCTTTACATCCTGGGAGTAATTTGTCTGGATATATAGAATCCATAAAGCAATATGAAGAAACATTTTACCAAGGACAAATGTCGTCTTGTGGATTTTTTTTACACTAGTAATAATTACTTCCGTGCTTTTTTTTTTTTCCATGGCCCCAAAAGAGGAGTTTTAAATGATGTTATTTAGTTGATGAATTTGTGCTCATATGAAGGGAGTCAGAAGCCACTGTTTCACATCTGCTGTTTTTATTCTGTGGTTTACAGGCCCAGGGTTTTCAGTCAGCTGAGGAGCACCCAGCTCCTCCTGCTTTATCTTCCATTCCTCTCTACCAGAAATAGGAAGAGAGCCAACCCACAAATATCCAAGTTAAAATATACTCAACTAGCACTACTTTGCAAATACATCTTAACATTTTGATATCTCTTTAAAATTTTCAAAATGTTGTGCTTTATTTTTTCTTTTTTCCCAATAAGCCCCTTGAAGACAAAACACTCAAACACAGTTCATTTTCAAACCTCTACATATAGTTGGTGGTAGATATTGAACAGAGTCTTTTGCCAGGTCCTCCGGCAATGCAAACTGCCTGGAACTCCTTCTCATCGGGTTTAGATCCTCAAAAGCATTCTCACACCATAACAGGGTGAAAATAGCAGGTGAATATGCAAGACCAGTGTTACTTATGGTAATAGCTATTCAGCATGATGCTTAATCCAACACAGACCATACACAGCAGTTCCCTCTTGATGAAGCTATGGGATCTTGCAGTCCTAACAACTTTTATAGCATGTCCTTGAAATGCCCTGTTCCTTTAATCACTGCTGAGAAAATATCACAATCACTTTATTTTTCTACCCATAATGATAGGGCAAGCAGTGCTGAGAAAAAAAAATGCAGTCACAATAACAGAGGAAGAAAACATGATTCACGGGCACAGAAAGTAAATCACTAGGAAAGTCTGTCTTGTCCTCCTTTTTATTTTACTCATAGGTCAAGCGATCTTAATGAAGCTTCCTCCACATGTGTTTTATTGTTTGCTCTTATATAGAGCACAGTTATTTCAAACTCCTTATTTCTTTTTAAAAGCTGTACTAAAAGAAAGTCCTGTATGGGTTAACTGGGTCCTTGCTGAAAAGCTGCTACATTTACAAGTATCTGTACTCTACTCTATGATTTACCTGCCATCACCACATAAAGTTGCTGATGGAAGTCGGTGAATGATGATTATTCCCTACCAAGCAATCTTCTTCAGTCAACGAAAGGACCCGGTACTAGAGAGCCTAACTTCCCTCTAACTTCCTGCATACAAATTGAGGTTGTTAGCTGTCCTCAGTGTTATCTGTTTACTTGAACAAAGGTGATAAATTACCCTATTACAATTCCATACACTAATTTGAAGCTGGATTAAAGTCAGGTCAAGAATCAAGCCAATCACAGAATCACAGAATCAATCACAGAATTGTTGGGGTTGGAAGAGACCTCCAGCGATCATCGAGTTCAACCCCACTGCCAAAGCAGCTCCCTAGCCCAGGTTGCACAGGTAGGCATCCAGGCGGGTCTTGGACGTCTCCAGAGAAGGAGACTCCACCACCTCTCTGTGCAGCCTGTGCCAGTGCTGCGTCACTGCTCTGGGAAGAAGTTCCCACACACATTTGTGCAGAACTTCCTATGCTTCAGTTTGTGTACTATCGCTATGCTACGCATGGCAGAGAAGAATCCAGCCTCGTCCCTTTGCCTCCTGCTCCTTAGATATTTATAGACATGGAACAGATCCCCTCTGAGTCTTCTTTTTTCAAGGCTGAACAGACCCAGGTCTCTCAGCCTTTCCTCATAATGGAGGTGTTCCACGCCCTTTATCATTTTTGCAGCCATCTGCTGGACTCTTTCAAGGAGATTCCTGTCTTTTTTTCTACCAGGGAGCCCAGAACTGGACACAATCTTGCTTGCTACTCATTCAGTCTGGGATCCTCATCTAGAAGGAGAAGCAGAAGAGAAAAAGCCTTTGGGAGAGAGAGAGAGGAAAGGGGGTAAGGAAGAAAGGAGCAAAGTTATGTCTGCAGCCTGGAGATGTTGCTCCTACTTTAATCCACCCTTCCAAGCCAGTAAACATTCCTAAAATAACTATCAGTGTTAAAGCATACAAAATACATTCCCAGGGTCCCTGACCAACCAGGCTAAAGTTTGTGCCACTACCACCTTTAATCTGGCCTTTTTTTCCATCCTTTAGCAGGCTCGTTCACCTGCTCTCTAATTCTCTCAATTTTATCTTCCTCCATCTTTTTCTTCAGTTTCTTTCTCCTTTAAGGAACATTTTGCTATTCCTTTCCCCTTTCACTGATCTTCACTCACAGCATGATGATGATGAAACAACAGCTGCGTCTGAATATCATTTGAAAAACTATTCCCTCCATCACTTTGTCTACAAAACTAGAGCCCAACCCTCCTGCCCTTGGCCTAAAATGCTTGTTCTTCTCCCTTTTGATAAAAAATCCTTCCAGAAGCAGTCTCAAATTCCTGAAACACCAATCTTGATCGGGTAACTCACAGCCACATACAAACAAAACATGCCAGCAAAGAGATGCGGAGTACTTAAATACAAATCACTACTGCTGATCCATCAGCAATCTTCTTCAGATCACAGTACAGAGATAATAAGATAACAAAAAGAAGTCGGTACACAAATCTGACCAAGATGCAAATTCAGGTCAAATCATACCCTGAAATAAACATGTGCATTTACCACTAAATCACAGCATCTGGATGAAAAACTAATTCATATTTTAACCTTGTTTAATACACTGAATATGGGAAGTCTAATGATGACCAACATGTAATTTTTTGCCTGATGTTCAAAGCAGATGAGTGGCAAAGATTCTCTATTGAAAACTCATTGATATCTTCTCCAGTGACACTGAACCTCTTGGGCTCATGGTCAAGGTGTAAAACAGAAACAGTTTATACTAACCCAGAAGATCTACAGAGTGAATGGACACAATAAAATCTCAAACATCTGAAGCTGAATTGACTCTATGTAGACCCACGGTGGTGAAATTCCTGAAGATGTTACAGTACTCAACGCTATTTTCTTTTATGTTTTTTTCTTGTTTCTGGAGCAGTCCGTTGACAAAAGGCATGCATAGTCCTTTGCATTTTTTACTTTATTTTTTATGAAATATATGTTTATTTAACAAAAGGGAACTTCAATTCTAGATGTACCTGGATGTTTTGGAAAGCAAAATTAAAAGAATGACATGCCCTTTTACAGATGAAGAACTGACTTTTCCCATGTCTGTTCATTGCATCTGTAAGCTCCAACTACCAGGAAGAACTCAAAACAATTTTTTCCTCTCATCCACACAATCTACCTTCTTTTCTAAAAAGCTACTGAAAAAAGAACCCAGTAATTTCACATATTTATTTTTCAGACTAAAAGCTTCACAACATCTATTTAGCACATGAAGAATACCAAAGTGACCCAGTACCAATACATGCCAGAACCTTAATAACAGGAAGCTATGGTAGGAGTCTCAGACAGTATCAGCCACATTAACAGGAGCAGACCATTGAGGCAGTTCTCTAAAATGCTGTTAAAGGGCCTGCAGGCATTGAGACACCATTTAAACATATTTATTTCTTGATAAATAAACTACTTCCTACATAAACTCTTCAAAATTTCCATCCATAGTAGAGAAGAAACACATCTGTTTTATCTGAACCTGTGACAAACAGATCCCTTAAGGTACATTATTACACCTCTGCTTTTATAAAAATTTTATTTTCACTTCTTCTTGTAATCTTGAGATGGAATATCTCCCATTTCCCTGGGACTTCATTTCAAATAAACAGTCAGTGACATCTCCTGCCAAGTCTCTCCAGACTATGAGGACACACCAAGTATTTTTGGACTTTGGAAGTGAAAGACGTGGGTGACACACCCAGAATCACCGAGGACTTGCATCGTTGCTCCGAGCACATTTCCCTCTCCACTGGAAAAACTGGAGCTGTTTGTTGCTAGTTCTTTATCTGTTGAGTTGCTGCTTGTTAGATTCTTGGCAAAAACAGTTTCACAGCATTTAAGCTTTTACAGACAGGATTCTTGCTGTTTAAAACTTACTTTTAACTATATTTCATTTCCTAGTCATTTTCTATACTCCTGCCATCAGCACAGACCATGCTGTAACAATCAGCTACTATTCACTTTTCAAAACAAGAATGTTTCCAGCAGCATGACGCGTTGCCCAGAGTCTCAGAGGTTCAACCTCTGGCACTTACCTACTCCTCCCATTACAATGGACAGAATGCAGATTTTTTGAAGTTCTACAAAGACTTTAGCATGAACTGCATATATAATTTTTATTTTTCCTTATGTATATTGAAGAAAATTCCCTAGGTAGTGTGGGTCTTAAGAAACCCTTGAAACCCTAACTGCTTTCTGTAAATGAAAGCAGTCAGATGGTATGGGTGCCATTTGCATTTATAAGTATTGTTATAGGCAGCAACTGGTTAAGAGAGGATAGGGCCCAAATCCAACTGAAACAAAGGGCTCTCGAGAGAAAAATTGCTATTTTTCCATCCTCACAAATACTCTAGCTCCAGTCTCCTTGCTGTGTAATGTCCTTCCCAAAAAGCTCCAGGGTTCCTTTCAGACCTCATCCCACACTGTTCTGGAGCCATGGGTTCTGGGTTTCATTTCAGTCCACTGGCACTCTCTTCCTTATATGTATCATTAAAGAACCCGTGTGGGAGAACCTCTATTTAAATCCATCTGTGTTCAACAGTGGCAATAAAAAATGATTGCATGCTTAAGCTTACAGAAAGCCAAGCACAAGACCTGGGCCAGCATTCTTTTAATCAAATAATTGCTATTCAAGTGAGACTTTCTGTGCAAAAATTATTTCTTTTAAAAAGCAAGAAACATATTTGAATGAAATCAAACACTGAAATGACTTTATTTAATGCCCATCATAATATTGTATTACAAATATGTTGGAATATTTCTTTAGCTTCGTATATATTTTATTTTCTAATTATACCACTAGAAAAATAATACCACACTCTGGGATAAAAGAAAAACACTGCTATTGGAAAGAAGCTTCTTCTTTAGCTTGCCAAGCAGCTACCAGCCTTCCAAGTAGAGAAACAGCATAGAGTAGGGTTGCTATACAACATAATCAGGGGGACTTGGAGAATTGCTTTGCCATTTCCAAACATAAAATGACTGTTCTGAAATGGTCATGTTTTGCATGAGGAAGATTGGAAGGGAAGCAGGTGGCCACTAACAGCAGCAAACACTGCACTGCTGATAGAGAGGGGGCATGAGGAGGGCAAGAGCCTGATGTTACACAGTATTTCACTTCTTCATGACCATCTTAGAAGTGGACTGCCACAGGGAAAAGACAGCTCTGTTGTGATACATCATGTGCCGACTGCAACTCTATTCTCCAAAGGTTTTTACCTTTCTAAAATACAGCAGTAACTATCTGGCCAAATTGATTTCTTGTTTTCTCCTGATTTCATTGAAATAAAATTTCACACAGAGAAGCGCTACAAGTGAGGGGTCACTGAAGACGTCTGTAAGGACTCACTGTTTAAATTCAGGCAGTATAAAGGAAAGAAGAAAAGGAGAAGGAATCAGTTTAAAAAAAAAAAGAAAGAAAATTGAGGTTATTTACTTGTTTCTTACAGGCTTGAATTACAGTAAGGATATAATAACATCTATCATACCATCTAGACATGGCGATGTCTATGCTTCATCAAAATATTTGTAAACACCAGACTCCTTTATCTATAGAATGGATCAAATTCTACTCACCATGAGATAATTTCAGAAAGATTTTCCAGAAAGAGGATGCTCTCAGACTCTAAAAAATACAGCCTGCCTGCTCTGCTCACAGTTCAAATTACCAGTCTAAACACTATCAATAAAATCAAGTATATATTGTTCCTTCAGGAGGAAAAAAAAATAATAAAGAAAAAAGAAAGTCAGCTACAGCAGCAGCAGGTGAGGTGCTTGCTCTCCTTCTACATGAACCCTGATGCAGATTCAGTTCTTTTGTGTAATTAACTTATGCCTGCTGGTTTTTTTTTCTGGGGTTTGTGCTCATTTGTGCAGGCCACCAATAAATAGAAAGCAAGATTAAAGAGTAGCACAAACATGTCCAGCTAAGTCCCCTTAATTTGCTTGCCAAAAGAGAACTACCTCTATTCTTAGAGTTAGGAGAAAGCATTTGTGTTTAAATGGAAAATCATATTAAGAGTGTTCCTGCTTCTACCCCTCTGCAGGCTAATGCACTCCCGAATATATATTTCTTCAAAAGACCAGGAGTACAACTGGAAGAGCTTCTTGCTATACTACTTGCTGCACGGAAATAATGCCATCACTGGGACCATTTTCTCCTGCTACTTTTAATTTGAAGTGGCATTTTCAAAATTTGCAAAAACTAACCTGTGCAACCTGGTCTAGGGAGCTGCTTTAGCAGGGGGGTTGGATTTGATCTCTGGAGGTCCCTTCCAACCCTTACAATTCTGTGATTCAAAATCATTTTAGTCAGACAGATTTTCCACAAAGGGACTGAATTCTGACAGACCTGAAGTAACTGTAACACTTCCTTTGTTATGTATTAAGTCTTGCAAGTTACTCAGTTCTTCACTTTCATTACTGTAAGTAAGTAAATTATGAACTTAAGTAAAATTCCTGAAAACAGTCCTTTTAGGAGTACACAGAACCTAACTGGAAGTCAGAAATAATAATAGCAGGGATATTAACAATAATTGTAAGTAGTTATTCAGCTAAGACTTTTACCCTACCAAAGATCACAGAATCATTGAGATTGGAAAAGACCTCTAAGATGATCTAGTCCAACCATTGCCCCGTCACAACCATGCCTACTAAATCATGTCCCTCAGGGCCACATCCGGACAATCCTTTGAACACTTCCAGAGATGGTGAGATGGTGACTCCACCATTTTCACAGGTAGGCTGCTCCAATACCTCACTACTCTTTCAGAGAATAAATTTTTCCCCATATCCAACCTGAACTTCCACTGGTGCAACTTAAGGCCACCATCTCTCATCCTGCCACTGTTACCTGGGAAAAGAAGCTGATCCCCACCTCACCACAACCTTCCTTCAGGCAGTTGTAGAGAGCAATATGGTCTCCCCTGAGCCTCCTCTTCTCCAGATTGAACAATCCCAGTTCCCTCAGCTGCTCCCCATAACACTCATGATACAGAACCTTCACAGTTTTGTTGCCCTTCTCCTGACACATTCCAGGGCTTATAGTCCATATTTAAGCTCATCTAACATAGTACATTAAAAAATAATCAATCATTATCAGTGCTTCCATTTAAGAGGGAAGGAATTGAGAACCACAGGCCAATATCTTCACCATCCAGTGGAAAGTCACAGGATAAGCTGGATGTAGCACCAGTAAAAACCATCCAAACATCTGAACTCTGTGCTTTAGTTGGCAGACTGGCATGCATTCATAATGAAAAACAAGACTCCTTTATCCTTGAGTAGGAGTGAAGAAAGAGGATCTCTGCTGTAACTCACAACAGAAAGTATTAAAAAATGAGAACAATTACAGAAATAGTGATGCAAAATTGTTGTACTGAAATCTTGCCAAAAGAAAAATAGCAGACAGGAATCTCTGGACATGCTGTATTGAGCTCATCAGATAAAATATCCCTGCCCAGATCCAATGTAGTCAGCTCAGGCTCCTTTAACACTCATCAGATAGAAACAGGCACATATTGATGTTAAGTGTTTGGTCAAGCGCACATATTTGTTCATCCTAGGGCAAAAAATCTTCCTCCTAAAGCACTGTGAGATCATTCATCTCCTTCACAACCAGATTTCTACAACCCTTCAGCTAGTAGCCAAGATGGGCCAGCTAAACACAGATGAAGATGCAGATCTCGAGACTCAGAGGGATATATAGCATCTTTTTTTCTGAAGGCCAATATGACTACTCTGTAAATAATTATTCTACCAACAGACGTGGTAAAGATTGGCAAACAAGGGAAGATTTCCTAATTATTTTTTCTTATACATTTGAATATGCTAATATTGTTAACTGCTAATGTTAACTTTTCAGGTTTTTAAACTGTTTTGTTACTTTTCTGCTTATGTATGCTCCCATCCTGCACACTACATAAGCATCACTTATTCAGGGAGGAGAAAGAAAGACAGTCTGACAAATCTCCATTAAAATGGAACACGCAAGCCTGGAGTACTTCATTTTAAGCACAGAGAGAAATTTGTTTTCTGATGAGAAGTAAAACGGGCCCTTGAACTTAAAAGTCAATGACAGAAAAAAAAAGACACAAGATACGATTTATAGTAGCAAAAGAAAGTTATTCAGGAGTCAATAATTTTTCAAAAGGATTAACAGAGCATATGCAGCATTACCTATAATGAGATAGGGAAGAGTATAGGGAGTACAATTTACATGCTATTTAGATTCAACAGATAGTTACACTGTTGATATCTAAAGTGCTGTTGTTGTCACAGTAAAGGTGGAGGTCCTGTACATCCTCTGAAAATTAATACTGTTCAAAGAAAATGGTTTAAATTGCAATCCTTTGGGTATCTATTAGAGTTTAAACTATAAAGAAGGATGGTCCATTAGATGACTAAATTTCCTTTTTATCATAAGGTCACAGCGTTTGGCTGAAAAAGGCATCAAGGCAACTTTTTGAATCCAGATCTATTTAGCTCTTGGATTCAACCAGAAATTTAATGCCAAATGGAAACGAGTAGGTAAGCATGAAAGCTGAAGTAATCTATCACCACTATCTTTACAACAGATAAGCATTTCCTTGTTTGAACGAATACACACTCCAGTACATGAAAACAAAAATGTTGTGAACAGCATAGCTTTTGTAAGACCTCTGCATAATGAAATTTCAGGAAATATTCAATGCAGAGGTTTTGGTGCACGAAGAATATTATTAATTTTCTTTCCACACGACAAATAGATATATACCTCTATGCTAAACACAGTTATAAGTACCATATGCTGCTCAGCTTTGTATTTTTCAGTGCTTCAGAAAGCATGAAGAGATGTTCTTAAATTATTAATTCCGCAGCATATGAAGTTAAAGAAGCCTAAACAGTTCAGTTGAAAACCAGTTCAGCTGATAAATAATAATTGTTTTTCCCTAGACTGCCACTTACAAACCCGGTGTTGATTCTGAAACAACCTGATTTCTTTCCAACTCATACATCATTATCAGTAATAATGATTCTTCAGATCCTCCTGCTGCAACCTCACTACTTCATGTTTGCACTGTCAGTAGCAGCTGTACCACTAGTTTATGCTTCTTTTTTTGTCAACTTGGTGATTGATCGATCAGAATTTGGTGTTTTAGCTACTTGGATGGTGCATACCCCCATTCTAATTGCTTTGGCTCAGGAAGATAAACAAGAATACAGAGCTATATGGCCTTTTCTCCTCCCTCAGTCCATATGAGGGAAAAATACAATTACAGATGACATACAAAATCCAGCTGCCATGAATAAGAAGTAGAAAAGAAGGTGGTTGCATTTGTACTTGTGGATCAGAATGTACAAGATTCTAAAATGCAACTGAGAGCTTTTAAAAGCTGGTAAAAACAGTTGAAATACAGGAACCATCAGTATTAATACATATATATATATGGGGGTTTTCTCTCACTTTCTTTTCTGTGTGATTAATTAAAGGGAGCCTTGTATCTGTTGCATTTTGACACTAGTGTCAGATGTAACTGTTGATACACTGACAGAACAGCCTGTCAAAATGGCAAGAAAACAAAAGAAGCTCTAAGTAGAACCAGAATTTGTAGAGGTAGGTGGATACTGGTGGTATGGCAATATAGGTTGAACCTTCCCACCAGCAGTATCCCAGTACATGTGGTTGCCATGTGACAGATGGCAGCAGAGGGGCAGTCTGACACAATGGCATCTGACATGGAAGTGTGTATGAAGCAAAGGTGTGTCACTGAATTCCTCCATGTGGAAAAAATAGGTGGACTGCATGGGCAATATTTTCCTAGCAGCGATGCCACAATAGCAGCTGTGAAATTGTGGGTCACCTCCTCAGATTTTTTGCAAGCATAGTTTGCAGGCTCTTGTTCAGCACTGGCAAAAATGCACAGCTACAGCGGTGACTGTTGAAAACTACCATTTTGTAGCTGAGAATTTGTTCTATGAAATAGTTATTGTGCTCTCTGTATCTGTTGTAGTTGCCAAGGAAATAAATAGGATGCATTACTATTGAACCAACCTGTGCAGCAAATGAAAACCATTGTTTGTACCAAATACCTATGTTAACCATACAAACTGGAAGAAACACATGGGTTGGAGAAATTGTTGTAAGTTTCTTGAGATAGTCACTACTCAGAAGCACAGTGATGTGTACATATTTCTTCAGGCAATAACCTCCTGCCCTTCAGGGAAAGACAATAGGAAGACAGTTGTTGGCCTAACAAGACAGTTCTACAGATGTCAACAATTTATGAAGAGGATAGAGCAGTGTCATAAGGAAACCTCCACCAAAGAGCAGTCTAGGAATGATGGATGAATGGATCTGTAGCACAGCAATATCCTCACTAGGATCCAGAAGTTCTCAACATTTTTTCCCTTTCAGATTTTGAAAAGAATAACATAAAAATTAATGTCTGTTGAACTAGAAGCAAGGATAACTGCAAGAAAGATGATGATTTTTCTACTGGGGTTGCACACCAGACCTTTCTGTATGTTTGCAGCATAAGAAAGTTCCATGATCATTTTGTCAATTGCTTGTATCAATACAAAGAAATGTAGTCTCTAGCAAGAGAATGTATTGCAGCAACTCCCCTTTGTGATTTAGGATGGTAGTGTTTACCTTTCCTTATAAGCCATCAGAGAGACAATCATATATTGTGTAAATACAGTGGGGACATGGATTAATTTCAAACCTATCACATAATCTGATGAGATTTCCCATGAGATCTCCTAACAGTTTGCAGCACTGTGAGCCATTATTTCCATATTTATTGGAAATAACATCTGAGCCAAGGCAAGGCATGGCATATCCACTGAGAGCTGTCATGACATGAATGGAATTAACTCCGGTCACTGTATACATGGAGGGTCTTTCTGGTATTATTAGCACGCACCTCAAATAATAGTTAACTCCATGGTGAGACAGTACACCACACGAGAGGGGTCTCCTAAATTTTGACCTATGTTCCTGCTACATATACAGAACAAAAATCAGATTTCATCTGCATTTCAACATCATCTCCAGTGGATGAGCTCCCGGCTCTTGCCAGAATGGCATCAGAGCTGTGATATGACAGAAGTACTCAAAATCTTTTAAAACACATTTCATTGAGCAGCTAGGCCTAAATCATAATGAACTGTGATGTTTATGATCCTAATCTAGAGGATGAACAAGAAGTTTTGGTTCTCATAAATTCACTCTTGAACTATTTTAAGTGTTCTCCAGCTGATGGATGTTATCAGGTATGGACAGATGCCTCTGTGCTTCACTGTCACAGCAGCCATGCTGGTATTTCTGGATGTATGGAAGGTACGACTACATTACAACCATTTTAAGATTTCAAAGCCAATATCCTACGAACTTTTTCCCAATATTTCTGGTTTATCTTTCTAAGTAAACTTGCTCCATTTTTAGTAGACCTGCTTCTCTTACCTGATTCGTTCAAGGACGCTTGTAACACTGTAATTTGTCACCATGGCAACAACTGTTAGGTCACTACAGCTGATGTCACTGAATGAATCAAGTAAGAAAATCATGAAACGATTTAAGAAAAATACCTATATTCCAAGCAAATACAGTAATAATTTGGAATAACTAGAAAATAAATTTAATTGAATGGGATGATTTAATTTCAGTTTTCAAAGCTGCATGGTTTTTGTATCTCTTTTTTCATTTTTGGTGGGTTTTGTTTTGTTGTTACTGCTTGCTTTTAACTTTTTATGCTCCTTTGTGGGTGGCAGCAACTGAGTAAAATCCAGTAAAATGGGTTACTGTACACATTACCTAGTACTGCATCTCACAGTGAGACTGTTGAAGCTTCAAATCCACCTCTGCCAAAGGTTTCAAAAGAAGTTGAAGCAGGGCTGACCTCTTCCTAAGGGCACAATGAGACTTGCCTTGTCCACTTAATCAGCCACTTAATCATCCAAAAGGGTTGAACATGCAGCTGTCTCCAAATACCCTGCCAGTGCCCTGAAGCTTTAAATATTATGTATTATATTTATCTAAATCCATTTTCCTGACAGAAATAACCATAGGCTGAAAACTCTTCAGCTGTTTTTCCCTACCTATGTCGATGCTACAGTGATGTCTATTTTATGGGTCAATGTTGATTGCCATCCAGGATTCTGTAAAGTTTTGGGGAAAAAACCTTAGAAAGGGAAAGGCAGCTACTACTTCATTATCCAGGGCAGCCTACTATAGATCTACCCGTAACTGAAGAATAAATGAAGGATAACCTTATTGCTATTTACATAACATGCTTCTGTATTTAGCAAGAATGCAGATAAATGTATTAAAGACTTTGGCTAACACACATTTCTTTATATATTTCTTACAGTTACTGGTAACACATAGCTAAAGATGTCTTTACAAAGTGATTTTAACTTCAGAGATAATAATAAAACATATTTATCATACGAGTGTCTTAAAGTTTTACAATTTTTTCACATTTTGCATGAAAAATAGATTTATTTCTTAAATTATATAATTGATGCTGATTTAGAAGCAGCCACTTTCATCACCATCATACACAAAACCTCTAGAGGATTAAACTTTAGGAGACACTCTCACAAAAATTAAGCACCTCTTTTATAGCTTTACTAATTAAATGTAATTAATCTACTAGTGATCTGGAATGGCAGGTATTAAAAAATATATAATCTTCCAGCATTTTTGCTTTACATGTGATAAATGCTACAATCACTCTATTCCTTTTCGGGAAAACACGGAGGAAACACTATTAGGTGATAGTGGAGTTCTTTGCAGCAGGTCGATTGAGATTGTCAGGGTTCATTAGCATGTATGTGACTGGTAAATAATTGAGTTAATTTTAGGTTGAGTGACATATTTAGAAAACTACAAATCACCTTATTTTGTTAATTTAATCAACCTTTGCTCTTCCCCAGAACATCCAGTGTACATCTGCAATATTAAGTGGGAACCTGCTCTTCACTGTACAATCCTGTCAAATACTAATGGTTTGCAAACTTCCAAAATCATNGAGGCCTCACCAGGGCAGAATAAAATCTTCACCTGCTTTAAATGCCAGCCTCAAGCAAGAAGATAAACATAATTTAAAAAGAAAAAAATACAGAGAAAACAAAAAGAATGAAAATAAACAGGAAACCTGAGAAGGAAATTTTCTGTAACTGAAATATCAGCCAGGTTTATTTTGAGATCTCCATTTGCTTTGTCTCTAAGAATTAAAATGCTTAAGTCTCAAAAATGCCAATGTAGAACAAATATTCCTCTGGAAACATTCAAAAAAAAAGAAAAAAAACACAAAACTAATGTTCAAAAAATTCAGTCAACTGTAAAATTCTTGTTTGCACTGGAACTCTTTTAGTACAATCAAATCACATTACAAAAGTAAAAATTGCATTGTATATGCATCTTCCAGGTTTGGCTTCTGCAGAAGGCTACTTTCAGAGGCAGAAAACACTTTTCTCAAAGTTCAGCTTTATTTGGAAGTAAGTCACAAATCCTAACTGATATGATTGAGCTATTCGTTTTTCACTGGAAGTCTCCTGGCCTTTTTAGCACAAAGTTTCTCTTCATTTCTGAAACACTTTCTATTGGTCCTAGATTTGATATTGAAAATGACAGTACTGAGGTAGAACAGTGAGCTTTCATATGTAAAATTTACACTGTTGAGGTAGGTGCTTGCAAAAAGGGTAATTACTCTTCAGTTTCATATTTTGAGTACAAAAACAAATTGCTTGTGGATTACTGGCAGCTACAGCTTGGGCGCTGACACTTAACTGTTTGTTATTAATATGCAAAGCAATTAATGTAATTATAAATATGGAAAAGAAAAATATCAGCACTATTTACATTAGTTAGTTACTAGGAGGTAAAATACTTTGTCAGCTGCAATACAATACAAATTGCTGCAAAGTGTTTAATACAATTATAACATGTAGATATTCAAAGCACTACAGTTTATATTCTAGGTCTGCCCTCCTGGGATCAATTTATGATACGCTGCGCTGGATATCTTGTCTTTACAAAATCACATTACTTAGCTCCTATGTTGCTACATCAGGCTCCCACGAAGTTTACCTATGTGTGAGATTACAGACCCAAACCCTAAGTAATTCTTGCTGGGATACAGGGGGACAGGAAGTATACATGTGATAAGTATAGAGAGAATCATAGAATCGTTTGAGTTGGAAGGGACCTTGAAAGTTGCTAGTCCAACCCCCCTGCAATGGACAGGGACATCTGCAGCTACAATCTACAGATAGAATCCATTCAGAAAGCACAACACATGATCGTGCACCTCTCTCCAATTCTGCTACATCTTCCTCAAGCAGGCACTGTAGAAAAAAGCGTAGCAGAATCAACAGCAGATCAAATCCTTTCATAGCACTGGTTTCTCAAGTGTTCATATAAAACAAATATCTTTCACTTAGACGTTTACCACCTCCACCCCATGCCTGCATGGCACATCCTGACATGCAGCAGCTCTGTAAGGGAGGTTCCGGAGGTCTCGAGAAGAATCTCTTGTAGGTGCTGGCCTGTTAGGTGAAAGGTGGACACTCATATCCTATATGGGCTGTCCGTTTGTTAAGTACTCAGAGTCACTAAGATGTTAAAGCAAAAGGTTTGCCTTCATTTTCCTTCATTTACCTTCATTTTCTTCCATTTGGAATTAAGTTAGCATGCAGAAGCACTAATATAAATGGAGGCTTAAGCTAAACAAGACTATTTCAAAGCTTCGTATTAATGCTTTAATTTTCAAGTCTGACAGGGGTGTAACACATTACAGACATCCTCACTTAATAACACTAGACGTTACTTGGTAACGTATGGCATGTTTAACAATGTGACTCAGCTCCAATTGTTCTAGTGAATCCAAAGACAACTTTGTCTCCAGATTCCCATGTACCACAGTGTCGTGCTTGTAATCACCTTTTGTAAACACATTTTCTAGCACTGTAAAAGGAGACAAAGCAGTCCCCTTTCAGAAAATGAAGATGTTTTAACGTGGAATTTCTTTGCATAACTTTGATAAACAGAAGGGACAACACAGCGGAGACACGTAGTACTAAATACTGGGAAGTGCCTAGGTAGGGAGGCAGAGGGAAAATTAAAAATGAGCAGGGAACTCCTAAAAACTGACACCTCCTCTAACCAGACCAAATCGCTGTTGCCCAGGGGGGCTGCCTGATGCACAGCCTTTCTTTGCTTCCTAGCTGTGCCACCAGAACACAAGCCTCCTCAGCCATTATTTGTTCTGTAACATCATGGGACAGGTTCCCACCTGAAGACCAGACTCAGGACAGCCTGAGAGCCATGGGACATGAGTGCAGCCAGGGGAGGCAGGACACAGGGGAGCCAGGAGACTGCCTGTGACATTGGGTGACCACCAACCCTGCCAATGGACAGCAGGGCCTGGGCAGCAGTGCCCAAGGGCCACAGGCCCCAAGCCCTACTGCCTATTGCCTGCAGCTGAACCTCCCTGCTTCTTCCTGCTTGTCACAATTCAACATTGTTTTCTGTGTTTAATGTTTCAGATCTGCACGCAGTTAAGAAATAAGTCAGAGTCTGCCAGTTATTTCTCCAAGGTTTCCGAACACAAACTTTGCAGCTCTTCTGCTGTTTTGCACAGGATGCCGCAGATGGAAGACAGATATCTGTCCGCCAACGTTTGAAGAGGACCAGATTTTTTTGTTTAGATTTTTTTGCTGTTTAGCACTCCCAATAGTACAATCAGCCAGACCAATCCTTCCCTCTGTAACAAGTGCACACATGAACGAGCATCAGATACCACTGTCTGTCAGAGACATCTGCAGAGCATTGGGACTGCCTTGACAGTTAGTTTTGGAAAGAAAGGGGCCGACTTCTTCTAACCTGGCTTGGAAAGCTCTAAAACTGATGTAACATCCTGCCAAAAGGCAGCTCATTTACTGAAAGGGAAGGAAAACAATGTTGCCCAGTAGCCATTCCAGCTACCATCAGATGGGAAGATTTGCTATTTCCAAATAACTGAAATATCTGAGGGAAGTTGTGGCACTGTTGCAGCCTATTGCTACATCAGCCATGCTCCCTTCCCAGCTGATGGCTACCCATTCAGGCCGACCTCACATCCCCCTGCCAGAGTCACAGCCGTTCTCTGCCATCACACCCAATCCTCCTCAAAAGTTTCCACACCTTCCAGACTCATCACAACAGCCCTGCAAGAATAAGCTGAAGCCAACCTGACACAACAGATTTCTCTCTGCGGCGCACATATGTCACAAAGATTGCAGTTCATCACCTACGCTTCTCAAATGTTGCTGAGCACGCTCAAGCAGGATGGTGCTTGTGCACAAAGGGCAGCACTCTTTTTTTCTTTCTTTCTTTCTTTAAATGAGAGTGGAAAAGGAAAAGTTAGTTAACACAAATCTGTTAGAAGTTAGGTTCACAATTCACGCTCAGTGATTGTCTCATGCAGTGTCCAGCAGCTGCTCAGAAATCTGCCACCTTTCCCTGGAATCTTGTGTACAGCCCTGGGAATGGGGAACTGAGCCTGAACACTTCAGGGCTTGAAGATTTCTTCCTCACACAGAAGGGTGGTGTCACTGGGTGGTGCCTGAATGACTGTATGCATGCAGGCACAAGTTTCCAGGAGCAACGGAAAGTAAACTACACCATAAAAGTCACACAGCGCTTACTGCTTTCATTCTTGTGCATGACGTCTTGGGAAAGCTTCAGGGAGAAAATGAATGCTGACAGCTGACAGGCATGGGGCAGTGCTTCAAGGGAAGCACGGAAATGTGCTTCCCCATGGACAAGGGCACCGGCAGAGGGACGGGAGAGGACTGACAGCTGCTCCACTCCCAGACAGGGATTAGAAGTCGCAGGTGAACCGAGGCCACCTGCCCTACTAATAGCATCAGCTTCCTGCTCAAAACAAGAAGCAGGTTCACACATTTGTTCTGCAGTTGGGTTCAGGCATAAGCTGCAACACAGATGTTCACAGGGCACAAAGGGGACGCCCAGCAGAGCTGGCTGCAAAAGAAAATTTACGGGAATGACAGCAAGTTTCCTTTTACAGCAGGCTCTCTAGAGAGGCAGTAAAAGGGAAGCTCATTCTGCTATGATTTTTTTTCTGAAGCTCCTCCTTGTGAAAGATCCCACCACTGCCAATCTCCAGAGACTGAAAATGAATTAGAACAAGGAGGAAAAAAACAAAAGCCGTGGGAAAGCAAAATAAAGAAGCGAAAACAAAACAGAACAGACGAGACAAATGTATCACAAAGAGGGAGGGCATAGAGGAAAAGGTGGAGAAGTAAAGGCACAACATTAGATTAGAGAAATACTAAGGAAACAATAAGAAATAGGGTTCAGAACTTCTGTACACACCGAAAACACCATAAGATGTAGAATCCTCTAACAGACCTGGACAGAGGTCTGAACATCCACTAGATCAGAAGCAGGACAATTGTACATTAAGAAAACCAAGCAAGTATCAGATCCCAGACAAAATAGAGACAGTGGTTCTCCAGTTTCCATCAAGCATCTTGGGACTTAAAGAGGAAATGCAGTATGAAAATACTTTTTCTGATTCTTATATGAGAAGCAACTTCTTTCAAAACCCATCTTTTGGGTCTCCTACATCAACACCTACTCCCGAATTTTATTCCATAAGAACAATTCAGCTCCTGTGCCAGTATAAATTTCTTCAAAGTTTCTCATACAAATCAAAATAAGTTCAGTTGTTACATCCACACATTCGAGAAACCTTTTCCTCTTCAGAGCTGAGATGCAAAAGCTGTCTGATTCCATAAACTCTTTAGTAAGAATAAAACCTCCACATCTTGTTTCCCCTTCTCCATTGCTAGGAGCTCAGCAGCATGTCAAGCATCATAAAGTGTGACCTGAGTTTTAAAAAAGAAATCACCTAAAAAATTGCTTCATTATATGCAAGAATGTACTCCTCAAATTGCCTGAATATTTTCTGTAAATGTTCCAAGTAAAATACTGGCTTCACTGAAATACTTGAGAAAATTTCCAGGAACGTCATCATGCCCAAAATTTCAACCTTTATGGCCCTTTTCTTCAAGCATTTAGTCACATTCATATCTTTACTATCATTAGCAGTTGCAAAGAAATCAAATGAAATACAAACAAAAGCTAGTTAAAGTACAGGAGGACTAAGAGTAGAGTCACTTCTTTCAACTCACTTTAATTCCAGAGCTTCTCACTTGCTCATATAGACTTTTCTTTCATTTTGAAGATAAATTTGTACATTTGGCTACACGCTTCTGAGTAGCAGTGAGCGTCATGCGCTTCCTAATTTCTGTCATACAAATACCACATGCTACTGAAAATTAGACCTGCAAAGATCCATCATACTGTCCCATTCACGACAAATTAGGTTTATCAAGAGCTTCACAAAGTTCAGCATTAAAAAAAATTCACATATACTCCAAATCACAAAATATGAATGTATCTATTACACATACCTCTTTATTGCAGGTATTCTCCAAGTTTCAAGAAGCATATAACCAAAAACTGTTTTAAATTCAGAGTCCAAAATCTGGAAAGGAGATAATATATACAAGTCACTACAAGAATAAAGCTGAAGACTACAGATGAGAAGCAAAAATATAATCGTATTTGAAAATGAGTTTATGAGCTGATCCCTCTACAGCTGTGCATCATATGGGATGTTGTGGGTGATAAAACTGATGATACAATAACTTAAATTTTACACGTATAACAATAGACAGGTTTTTAGGTAACTTCTACATATGAATTCAAAATTAGTAAAAAGCTCTGAAAGTACATCAAATTTCCAAACAACAGTTTTCCTACAACTATCTGTAATGAAAGAACAAAACCAACATACTCAATATGCAAAACTGACAATAGCATAGAAGAAAATAAAAATGTATTAGGAAACCACAAACGTCCCTATGTACATTTGAGCAATTTTCTGCCTTTAATTTGCAGCAAGACAGTGGCGGGAACAGGGAAACCACATGAAAAATCGAGGACATCATCATGTGCATTCCTTCTCTGTCCAAAAACGCTGAGCAGAGCAGTTCTGCTACAGATGTGAAATTCTAGAAGCACAGTTTTGTAAGCATACGTAACACTTAATTACAATTAGTCCTGGAATATCTGTAAGTTTTCCTGGCCATTCCTGCACAGTGACACGGAGAGTAAGGCATTCCATAAGTCTAATGTGCTTAAGAAGGCAAAAAAGAGGAAGAAGATATGTTAGGAGAAAGAAACAGGCTCAGCAGACCAGGACAAGACATAGGGAAAGAAAGAAAAAAAAGAGAAAAAGATAGCTAATGTGTCCATATGCTCTTGGTCTGATCTTTGCTCTGGACAACAATTTCTGAGATGACCTCATCAGCTTCATCGCCATGAGTAAGAGGCTGTACTGAGTATTTCTATTGCACCAACAGCATCTTTGAATTCTGCAGGAGGAAACAGTCTTCCACACAGTGCTGCAAAACAGCCACAACTCTGAAGAAACACATGAGAAAAAGCTTTGCCTCTTTCCTTTCTCCAAAATTTTGCTTGAGCTTTCTCCTGCAGCTGCACCACTGGTACACACTGCGTGATTCCCAGCGTCAGCAAAGTGAATCACCCCAGCAGTTGGATGAGTCAGTCACAGAGCAGCCCATACCCACTATGCATCAAAGGTCACCTGGCTAGGAGCACCTAGGTGCTGCAGTTTAATAGCAGGTACTTTCTTCTCCAAAGGTTCTACCCACCAAAGGAGCCCTAGATTCCCCCTGTTCCCTTCTGTGAGCTGGTAATCTTCAAGCAGGGAGACAAAATGTAAATATCAGCATGGATAATTATTTCACTGCTCTTTTTTTTTTTTGCAAGATAATCAGACATAAAGATAAGGCTGTCTCTGAGAGGCAGAAGCAGAAGAAATTTTTACTCAGCAACTGCATGAAAGATTCTGCCAATTCTTCTTACAAAAGCAACAGTTCACTGATTTGTAGCTGCTGCCTACTTTCATGTGTAAGAACAACAACTACAGAAATCCCTCACAGGTCTTCTCTACATATTTTCAGGCAATCTCTATAAACATGACAATAGCTAGGATTATTTATTCTATACACTATCTTGCCATTCCTGCTGATATCAACTGCAGAGAAGCCAGACTCAGCAGCTCAGTCTCCAACCCAGGGAGGCACAAGAAACACTACATCTCTGCCCTTTGCATCTCCTATTCAATTCCCCAAAAGAGATTTCCACAATGGGGAGCAGAGGATTCACAAAGAGAATTCCATTAATGCTAACGTGTAAATCTGTGAGTATCACCTCCAAAAACAGTGGGGGCTGTTTACTACGTAATATCAATAAGAAGCAACTGCAAGATCAAAGTGTGGCCAAAGTTTACTCTTTATTTTTTGAAGTAATGTCTTCTGCTTTTCTGCATTTACTTTTCCAGAAATCAGCTTTATAACACTTTTTTCACGTAAGTTTATTTCCTAAGCTATGCTTTGGGTTGGAACTAGATGATCTAGTGTTGTGGTTGATGCCCCGTTCCTGGAGATTTCTAAGGTGATACTGGATAAGGTCCTGGGCAACCTGATCTAGCAGTGATGTCCCTGTTCATTTCAGGGGAGGTGGACTAGATGGCCCTCAGAAGTCCCTTCCAACTCTAAGGATTCCACGATTCTATGATCCTTAAGGTCCCTTCCACCTTAAGCCATTCTATGGTTCTTTTTTTCTCCTCATCTCTGATCCACATTAATGGTTGCATGTTTCATTCTCTGCAGTGGCCTACAAGCCCTCACACTACCACACCTGAATAGAAGTTATCACTCACCATTAGGCATGTAAATCCATTCTGATGCCAGGATGCAATTGTCTCAAGCTGTGTGGTCTTTATGATGGGCTGAGTGGTCAAAACCAACAAAACTTCTGTTATAAAGGTAACCTTGAAAACATGAACCAGGTGTAGAATTCTCCTAACGTGATAATGCATGAAACAATATCACTCAAAGGCACGTCTCGAGGGATTGCTGACCTGGGAATTTCTTATCACATCCTTATAGAGAAACATCATGAATTACTCCCCATCTGAGGCAGCTCTATGGCAGCCAAACTTTGCAACCAAAGTTAAGAAAAATTACATGCAGATACACACAATTTGCTGTGCATAACATTATCAGCTTTTATTTTAGAAGTGACCACCCATCAAACTGTTTCAAAAGATCTCACAGGGTTGTTAAAAGATGCCAAGGAAACTTTGTACTTGTAGCACACTTTCTATCTTTACTAGCACCAGCTGTCACTTTTGCAAATGCACCATGCCCTCCACAGTTATCCCATATTCTGCAAACACCAAAAAAGCCCCCAAACCCTCCCACGGCTATTAACATCTGCTTCATTTACTGATACTGACAAACTGAAGGACAAAGGCATTATTTAACAGATTGTTCTGTGCAAAGAAACAATGCAGTTCACAAAAGGATTCATCAAATGCCCCTGTCAGAAAGCCTTACAGAGCACAGCTTAATGAACGTATGCAAATTGCTGTAATATATAAAATGTCTGCTACCACTTCAACAAGTAATGTGCTTATGAAATCTATAGAGAATGGTAAGATAGATCAATCCAATCTGTCTTTGAAATAAAGCGATTTGGTTTCCTCAAGATAATTTCAATCTCTTTTTTTTATTTTTTTTGAATGCCTTGTGGCATGACAGCAATACATTATATACAACGAACTACCACTTTAGACCCTAGAAGATGTGATTATTCAACAGAAAAAGCACCAGACAAACTGGAAGCCCACTGGTACACTTCAATATTTTCCCTCAGTGTTTTGACATGCTGGTGGTTCTAAAAAATTATTATTTGCAAGCCTTGCTGCATTTAAACAACCTCAATATTTTCTGCAGTTGCTTGATGAGGGGTTGAAGCCTGAGTGTTAGCTGGGGTAATATTTACAGCATGAAGGACTGCTCCATTCTGAGAGCACATCAAAAAGCAATGTCCAGCTAGGACATTAAATACTATTAATTCCCCCTTTATAAGTCTAATGAAAAATGAGTAGAACTTCTTTAATTTTTTTCACTAAAGAAAATCTGGAGCAAAGAATATGGCATAGTGGCCTCATCAGAAACTATGCAGAATTGCTGGGTCTTGACTTAGCTATTTAAGCCTAGAAAGGTGTGGAAGAGATGGTGTACCACATGACATTGTGATGTACCATGGTTATATCCTTTAAAGACCTTTTTTTTCTCTGAACACATCTGCCAGACGGAGCCTAGGTTCAGGCAGTGATGCGTTGGGGCTCCAATGGTCTACATCATTGTTTCTACACTTGTTTTTCTTTTTGTAAGGGCATTTCTCACCCTTTCCCAAAAGTACTCTGAGCATCATGTGTACCCATGTAAAACTGATTCAGACACTGCAGAGCCAACTGAAAATTTAAAAAAAAACCTATGAGTGTTTATTATTTTTTCCCAGTTGGTCTGTCTACTTTCTTGCATATAAATGAGCATATATAGGTGAGGTGGGAGGACAAGAGGAAATGGGAAATTTGTAAGGTTTTGCTTTATTTTATAATTTTGACCACCTTTGTAACACTTTCAGAAGCTCCAGTCATCTAAAGGCTGCAAATACAGAGCACAAATTATCTGCCCTCTTCATCTTCCTTTCAGTCACATTTCTCTAGAGTCGGGGATGGAAAAAGTCCAGGGCGCAGTTTGCCAGCTCTTTTACATGCTATTTATTACATCTAAAATTTTCCAGCTGGAAGGTGTCCATTGCATTCTACAGAATGCAACTTTTCATAGGAAAGAAAAAGAACTCTAGTGCTGGGAGTGTAAAAGGGAAACAAACAAACACTCTCTAAGTAACACTTTACTGGGTGATTCTTTGCTAATTTATGCTCACAATATGAGTATGGTGAAAATGTTTGCTGATAGTCTTACAAGAAAAGAATTCCCCTGCTCAAAACAATAGTCAAATAAATAGTTTCAACTCTTACACCATCAGTATTTCACATTACTGTTTAAGTAATTACTATCAAAGATAGTCTCAAGTTTGCTCAATGCCTTAGGCAAAATAACTAAATTGGACAGTACTCAGCACAGGATTTTTAAATCACAGGAGAGCAGATTCTGCACTAAGAATTATCTAAGCTGTATCACAGAGCCCAGGTTGAAACACAACGTCAGAAATGTGTTGTGATCTCCTCATTTCACAGGTATTAATTTGTAAATTCCCTTCCAATGGAGAATACCCTGAATATGCAGTATATATCAGACACTAAGGACAAGGACTTTGTTTCTCTGCAAAGAGTATACACTGAAATAACTGTAACTTTTTTCAAGAATTGGGTTTGTATCCAGCAATTAAGAGGTGAGATCCTTAATAATTGATATCAGTTTCAGATGCCAGGTGGTAACACTTAACAAAGCAAGCTGTTCTCATTTTGACATCTTTTTTTCTGTATTAAAATTCTCAAGATGATGGGTTCTCTGGCTTCCCTTTACATTCAGCCAAAGACTGAAACCTGGAAATAAATGGACGTGCCAAGCCTTTCTTTTATTATACCTCATTTTTCAGAATTACCCTTTCAGGTTCCATGATTACCATCCCTATTTTAAATTTGTTCTTTTTAACATAAATCTACGAGTACAGAAAAATGTCTCCCCTTTTGACAGTACAGTGAGGCCAGCAGGTTCACAGTTGGTATAGTTAATAAAGGCAAATTAAGGAAGCTCTATCTCATACCTTCTTTCTTATCTCCTGAACCCATATGAAATTATACTAATTATCCTAACTAAAATTAAACATTCTAACTTTTCTCTGGAAGAGAAGGAACAGATTATTCTTGGGAGCCAATCTTCTTACAGCTCCCCTAAGATGCAATATCTAATAGACTTCAGAGAGGAAAAAAAAAACAAAACACAGAGCCTCCTGTACAGATTTCAGTTTCAGTCTAATGAATCTGCTTCAATGAAGTGTATTAACCTGTACACCACCATTGACAAAATTGCAGTCACGCTGTGTGCAATGGAGTGTGCTACACGATAATGCAATAAAACATTTTTTTAACCTATTACTTTGTGGGTGTTTTTTTTTCCCCTCTTCAGGGACATTAGTGTTTAAAGTCTGAGTTCCCTGCTTCAACAAAATAGGCAGAAAGTGGAGTCAATCAGTGTCAATTCAGTCCCACACCTCTCCCCATGAACAGATTCCTGCCACCCATCACAATGAGAGGATTCACCCATCGCTGTTACAGACAGAGTAACTACACTGGACAGCAGCTTAATCAATACAGCAAATGGTTCTGGGACTATCCTGCACTGACAGTGAAGTAGATTAGAAAGTGAAATCTTTTCGTTGATTGTCTTCTTGGCAAGCCAAGTACAAACCAATGTTCCCTGCTGAAAAAGTAAAATGAAGAATGCAGACACTTCTTGGTTCAAAGAGCTAATTTTGAATGGCTGACAATGTCCATTTTTCATGACTGGATTCTCCAAGTGATGTGTGGGAAAAAGTGGAGAAGGACACCCTGCACTGCCTCAGAAGCAACATCTACACTGCTGCTAAGATTCCCAACCCAAAACATTTCTGGAACAGAACAAAGAGTTAAGCAACTTTACTGTGGTTGGCATTTCTGAAGGGATGCCATCTTCATGACCCAGACACAGGCAGACAACACAACCACTGCCTTGGGGGTTAACAGTGCAGAGTCTATGCTACCCTGCTGCATCCCGGCAGATGGTCTGAGATCTGCAGGCTTGCTTTCATCACTGAGGTCTAAAGACTGGAATAGAAATTCAGTAATACACACTTTTATTTTTTCTATTTTAAAAGAAAGGCAGCACTGCTTCATTCTGAAAGTCTTGGTAAGTAATTCAATGCTTTAGGTGGAATAAATTTCTAACCCTGTCCTTCTTCAACTACAGTGACAACTACTGCAAAAATCCTGCTCAAATAATCAGAAAAGGGAGTTTCAATAAATTGAATATAGATCACATTTTTTCAGGGCGAAGACTTACAAGGACAGCGTACGTATGTCCTGGAAGGTCCATAAATAAAATGCAGAATTACAATATCTGAAGATTAGGTTACCACATAGCTGCGTAAAAGGAGGAACCATTCAGAATTTGTCACCAGTAAAGCTCAGCCTCAGAAATCACAGGTGGGTCAAAAAATCCATAGAAGAACCATCATATTCTCTTTCAAAGGAGGATCACCCTGTCCTCATTAAAACAGACAGCCACTGTAATGGAGGCTAGCAACAACTTGTAGCTGTTTGGTCACAGTTATTTTTAGCTTTAAAGAATGGCCTACTTTCCTTCTTGCCTCATAAGCAAGCTGTGAAGGGAAGCAGGATCAAGAACTTAGAAAGGAGCCTAGGAAGCCCTTCTCAGCAGTCATTTGTGTCTCCTGCTTGAAACGAAGGTCAGGCACCAAGAAGTTAACCTCTGAAAAATCACAAATGTGAAGTAGCACATCGAGGTTGTAAGCAGACAGACTAGTGGCAGAATGAGTTCACACCACGATGATACAACAATATAAGGATAGATGAGCAATTTTAAACAAAGGTAGCTAAAAATCATACCCCTGCCCAACTGTGTTCCTCCAAGCCCTTCTTGTCTCCAGGACAGTGATGCTTCAGAGTAGAATGTCCCAAAACAATCCTGAACTGTGTATGTTAGCATTAGTATGAAGCACTGCGTACTGTGGTAGGCCTGCAGCCGGTGAGGGTTGCATGACTATGAATGATGAGAATAGCTGCATTTTGTTCCTGTTACTGTGAGTTAAGAGCAGAACCTTGTTGCCTGACAAGTTTTCAGCACGGGTTTTGGCTGAGAAAAGTTTGGGTGTAGTGCTTGGGCTGCAGTGCTGAAGGAATATAATACTCAGCGGCACAAACTGGCATCTTGCCTAGTTCCTGATCTTGATTTGTCCAGGAGGGCCACATAGTATCTGCTCAACAGAGACATATACACCATACAGTCCCTTTCTAACACCAAAAAGAAAAGACAAAGATCAAGAGATTTTAGAGGAAAGAAGGCAGCTGACATTCCCACCTCCAAGGCCTGGCAACAGGAATTTCTTAAGCTGATCTCTCAGGTTGAATCTTCCTGGCATCTGTTGACAAACAACAGACTCTGCAAACCTCTGGATTCCGTATACAACAGATTATGGTGTCAGCACACAAGCAGACATTAGTCTCCTTTCTAGTTCCCCCTTCATTACACTATGACTGGATATTCATGTTGTTGGGCAACAAACAAGAGGAGCTTGAAGCCATTGTGAGGCAGGCTAACTACGACCTTTAACTATGTCGCTATTACAGAAACATGGTGAGACCCTTCCCACAACTGGAGTACTGGGACTGATGGCTACAAGCTCTTCAGAAGGGATAGACAAGGAAAAAAGTGTGGTGGCATAGCTCTCTATATCAAAGAGTGTTTTGATGTTGAAGAGCTTGAGGTTGGAAATGATAGTGTCTATAGATAAGGATCAGGGGGATGGTCTTTAGGGGTGACATCGTGGTGGAGGTCTGTTATAGACCGCCTAGTGAGGATGAAGAGATAGATGCTTGTAGAACACCTCAACTAGATGTTGCATGATGGCCAGCACTTGTTCTCATGGGGGACTTCAACTTCCCTGATATATGCTGGAAATATAATACTACACAGAGGAAGCAGTCC
>VXAB01002535.1:56898-117153 GCA_013399175.1 Odontophorus gujanensis | reverse complement strand
CAGCACGGGTTCACAAAGGGCAGGTCGTGCTTGTCCAACCTCATCTCCTTCTATGACTGGGTGACCAGACTGGTAGATGAGGGAAAGGCAGTTGATGTAGTCTACCTGGACTTCAGCAAGGCCTTTGACACGCTCTCCCACAGTATTCTACTGGGGAAACTGGCAGCCCGTGGTGTGGACAGGTTCACTCTTCTCTGGGTGGAGAACTGGCTAGAGGGCCATGCCCAGCAGGAAGTGGTTAATGGACTTAAGTCCGGCTGGCATCCCATTACAAGTGGTGTCCCCCAAGGGTTGGTATTGGGGCCCACATTGTTTAATATCTTTATTGATGACCTAGACGAGGGGATTGAGTGTACCCTCAGTAAGTTTGCAGATGACATCAAGCTGGGAAGATGTGTCCATCTGCCTGAGGGTAGAGAGGCCCTTCAGAGGGATCTGGATAGGTTGAAAAGCTGGGCTGAGGTCAATGGGATGAGGTTCAATAAGGTCAAGTGCCGGGTCTTGCACTTTGGCCACAATAACCCCATGCAATGCTATAGGCTTGGGGTAGAACGGCTTGAAGACTATATAGAGGAAAAGGACCTGGGGGTGTTGGTTGATGCTCGGCTTAACATGAGCCGGCAGCGCTCATTAGGATGTTTGAAACACTTCTTTTAATTTTCAACCTAAACTCTTTCAGGATTAATTAATAAATGTGTTAACTTGTGCTGATATTATCCTTCAGTTTCAACAGCACTTCTCCCTCTCTGGTGTTTCTTCTCAAAATGTATTTAGAACGTATAGTAAAACTTTGAACGTATAGAAACTTTGTTATGTATCAGTTATAAGGAATTGAGGCTTAGCATATTTTGCCATAAAGCCTGTCAGAAGGGAACCATCTACTGGGAAGTCATGATTTAACTTTTCTACATTAGAAGAAGAAAAAAAAAAAACCCACAGATGCTGATTGCTTTTCCTAGTTATTCAATTTTAAGTTAGGAAGGATTACAGCTGCATGGAAAGCCAGCTGTAACCTATGGCTAGCCAAAAGGCAAGAATTGCACCTGAGCAGTCATCTGCCTGGGGCTAGATGTTAAATGCAGTTTGGATTCTGAGCACTAAGCTGTCAGCAAAGGACAAATACATAATTGAGAAGGGGAGAACAGTAGGCATCTGCCATGCAGCAGCCATCTTGCTAGAGAACTTGGAAAGTGAAAGATCCTTACTACAGCTTTCCTCCAGCCCAGAGAGACTTGACAACCTAGATCCCCTGCTCTCCACAGGTAAATGCTGCACCTGTTCTATGTCTATGCAAAAGGCAGTTTTATCCACTCCCCAGTTTTTCAGCATAACCATCATACTTCCTCATTGAATTCGCTGCTCTTCAGGTGTGTTAGGAAGATTTCAGCAGGTTTCACTGGACTAAGCTCCCCATTGCTGTCTGCAGTATGTGGCAGTGACATGGAGAGCATCAGGACTTCTCAAATCATGATGTCTCAACATGCACAAAATTTGCCTTTGAATACCAAAAGAAGTCTTTGGTCCAGGACAGAAGGACTGATGAGTGTAATTCAGGTGGCCCTAAAGCACAGTTCCATAACTTCAGCACCAGGGTGAAGAATGTCTCACCAACTGCAGATGTCAATATTGGAACACATCACCTTGGGCTACCCTTAATTGAGAGAGAAAAATAGGTACCTCGAGGGCTCCGTTCTTCTCATCCTAACGTGGATATATAAAATGGCTCAGATGAATTGCACCTAACTATAGGGTCCAATGATCATAAAAGAAATCTAGGGAGAATAGCTTTGATGTAGGCACTTAAACTAGATAACTCAAGGTAGTTTAGACAAGTCTTACTGCTGAAGTCTGCCTCAGGAGAGCTCCCATTCAGACAAATTACAGATCTGAAGTCAAAAACAGGAGTTCAAAAGATGGGTTTTCAATGACACCAGGATCTAATCTGTAAGTCTTTATTCAGTCCAGCCTTTTCTTGTTGAATTTTAAATAGAAGAATTTGAGATTAGCAGCAGTGATAGCAGCAATAGATGTCATCATTAATCTAGAAGGATTGATTTATTAGAAAATATTAAAATAACTAAATATGTATAGCTTGACTAAAGCCACAGTTGAAAAAGAAGCACGATAATTATCTACAAGCTCTGGAAGGATGTACACACGAAGGATTTTTTTTTTAAATAGGGATTTTCAGGAAAGTATAGCTAAGAGTAATGTGATTATAGCGAGCAAAGTAAAATTTAGGCTGACAGGAAAAAAAAAATCCTAATAATGAAATGTATTCTATTGTAGAATAATCTTCCAAAGGAAATTGGCTGAAGTCCAATCACATCTAAAGCCAAGTGGACAGAGATCCGCAGAGAACAATCCTGCATTAGCTGCAAGATGGACTAGATGACTCAACAGCATTTTTTCATTTTTAAATTCCTATCATTCCACTGTACAAAATAATCCAATAAGCCAAAGTGAGAGGGAAATAGGCTTAGCAACAACTGCACAGCCATCTCTTCCCTGAGGTCTGCATAGAGCAATCAGTGGGTCCTGAAAGAAGAAAGAAACATCTGTATGCAGTCAGAATACCTTGTTAATTTGGTGCTACAAAGTCTCATGCTTTCTGTCCCCTTCTCCTCCCTGCTCCACTCCCTAATAAAATGGCATTACTACAAAAATCGACCCTGTCTTGTAAATGTATCAATCATCAGGATTGCTGCACCAGCTCTCAGCTCTCATAATTGGTTTAAGCCTTCTTGATCTCAGACGCCAATTGGTGTTAAACAAAACACAAAAAATAAATAGCTTGTAGGCACATATTTCCAATGAAAAAATCTTGCCACATGTTGATCTGCAAGGAGTAGCATAACAGTGTTCCATGAAGTTACAACACTCATTTTTAAATCTGTCCAATAGTTTACTTTAATTTTGAAGTGAATTTGACAGTTAGAGTTAAAAAAATCTTGCTGAGCATCTGTGTTAATATACCCTCTGTTCTCTGCTGCTCTGCAGCACCAAATAACAGGAGTCTTCTTAAAGAATGACTAGTCAATTCAATTGTGAATTTCATTTCCCTCACTGGGGAATTTTAGATAGTCTTAATCTATATAAAAAAATATTTTCTGAATAAAGCATTTCCAACTGTGACTCTAGCTTCCTACAATCCATTGCAATTCCACTTTTCCCACAGCAGCCCCACTCTGTAATGCAGACCAAATTTCTTCTATCCACTTCACGAGTGGCCTGAGATTCAGACAATGTGTTTACGGCATGTAATAGGGGATGTCTGATCAAAAAGGGATCATCACCTGAGCATCATTGAATAGGTTGCCCAGAGAGGTTGTGGATGCCCCATCCCTGGAGTCATTCCAGACAAGGCTGGATGTGGCTCTAGGCAGCCTGGTCTAGTGGTTGGCAACCCTGCCCACATCAGGAAACTAGATGATATTTAAAGTCCTTTTCAACTCAGGTCATTCTATGAATCTGCATGTCATACCTTTGTTTTTCCCCTTTGACTTTATTTTCATTATTTTTTGTCTAAAGTGGTCAACAATAGCATAAACAGGATTTCTGTTTTTCTAAAAATGGAACATTAATGGAAATAACATAGGAAAACAGTGATCAACAGCTCATAGCTTATATCCCTGATTCTAAATTATTCTCATAATTTCTCCCTGGTTTCTCCACCTTCTATGACAAACTTTGCAAATCAGAACTGAAGTTACTATTTTCCTACCTTCTTTCCTTTGTCAAAGAAGTTAAAAGAAATACAATATTAAAATTTTACCACACATAATCCTTTAAAACACTTGTACATCTAAGATTTTTCCTTGTCCCTTGCCTTGAGATAATAAGAGATATAAAACATGAATTACCCTTAACTGATACAGCTGCTAATTCCCACTTCTGGCAACATAGAAGAGGCCATAAAACAGCAGCTGTGCCCCTGCAGACTACCTGCGTGTGAAACAGATCTTGCCTTAGTAAAAGTGACTCACTGCTTTTAAGTGGTCTGAAGGTGTGCCAAGAGAAAAACTAACAGCTGAGGCTTAGACTGCTGTGGGATGACGTACACAGAGCAACCAGAGACAATCAAGGTCAGATTGGGCCAGGTTTTGAGCACCCTGATCTAGAGGTAGATGTTCCAGTTTTTTGCAGGGGAGTTGGACCAGGTGGCCTTTAAAGGTCTCTTCCAACACAAATGGTTCTATGGTTTTATGGTTCTGTGGCCCTGTGCCACCAGAGGCAGAGCTGTGCCTCTGATTAAATTGGTTAAGAATCAATTATTACAAAAAAAAATATCAAATAGATGGACTACATGAAGCTCAGCTCCAAGGATGGCTTTTATCAGAAGTAAACAGGATTATCAACAATAGCAAAGATACTACAACATGAAAATACCTCCACAGCTTCACTTCATTTCTTTGTCCAGTTTACTGCATGCTTTGCTCCGTCAGAAGAATAGTGGCCAGGCAGCAGGCATCAAGGCTGCATAATTTCCTCCCACAGGCTTCTGCACTTATATGGAAATATCTCGAGAGGAGGATGATTTAATGATTGAGTGTGTTCAGCTGCAGGAGGTTTCTTGAGGATGGATTATAAGGGATAGAGAGAGGGAGAGAGATGGTCATCCCCACGGTGATGAGCAGGGAACAAACATGAAGTTGGGCTGAAGAAGCAGCAGGAAGAAAGAGACTTTGCTCACAAAGACATTCCAGTGTGGATTTCACAGGATTTGTGGTTAAACCTGAGCTTCAGGTTCAGAAGAATAACAGGAAAGAGCCTCCCATCTGCATGGGTCAGATCTGCTCTAAGGTTCATGATTTCTAGCTGTCTTTCAAAGCAGGTCACAGCTTTCTCTCTTAAGAGAATTTGGCTTTAGTTTAGTATCGTGCACTGTAGCACCCAGTAGTAGGAATTTCTGGTTGTCATTGATGCAATGCACTCACTTTTAAGAAACCAGAATTGCCTGATATGAAAGTCTGCCACAAGCTCAGATTATTATCAAAAAGATAATGGAAAATTGAAAGAACCTGCAAAAAAAAAATACATTTTTATTCAAAGGAAATAGATCATTCGAAAGCTAGGAGAAGCACTTGGGGGTTTGGGATTTGATATCTTAGCGTCAAATAGTTTTATGTCAGGTAGGCCTCCAGGGGACCAGCTGCTGAAACAGGAAGGAAGAAGCAGGGTAGTGCTAAGAATTGTGGAGTGGTCATCCTTGTTTTAGGGTGATCAAAAGGAAGCCAGTTCAGAACAAGGAAGCAGAGAGGGCTGAGAATTAAAGGTGTGCTTTTAAACGTCAAGTTATTGTCCACCCCCTCACATACACAGTGAGAGAAGTCTTGAGAAATTAAAATGCATGAAGACTGGGATGAAAGCTTTCTTTGTTCTTAAAATCTTATGATATGGGTGGTCTGAGTCTTGATTTTTAAGCTTAGATTGCTAACAGCGGCACCTGTATCATTTTGCTTTAAGATGCACATTGTAAGAGTCCTCAGGAGCAAGGGTTTTTTTTTTCCCAACTGTTCTGAAAGCCAGAAGGGAACATAAGGAGATGATCACAATTCAAAAGTATTCATATATTGCTGCAATACGTCCCAAGAGCTTTTAGGGATTAGCACTCTTTGCATCTATTGGGTGACACTTCCAGATCCTTGTGCAAGTCAAAAGCTCCCAAGCTTCTTTCCACTGCATTACATTACACCAAACACCTCTAACTAAAGGACTTTACAAACTCAAAACACTTACAAAAATATATCAAAACTTGGTTGGCTTTCTGATGTAAAAGGAAAGGAGTCTAATTAATTATAAATTAGATTCTTAAATGGACTAACTACCACAAAAGTCCAGCAAGTTTATATGCCTTAATTGTTGACACAACATTAAAGTATTTACCCAAGTAAGCTACAAATTGTCAAATGTATCCATGCAGTGCTGACATACCATATTTTAAAATGATCCCAATCAGTTAGATGATACTTCCATTCTGAGCATGAAGCCACATCCAGTATTCAAAACAAAAAAGATATTTCCAGACTTCAGATCCCAGATGGATTAGATGTTAAAGCTTAACCCTCCCTCAAACACAGAAGACTAAATATTTGAAGCATTGCACAGATTTTATAAATCAGAAAACTGATGTTTAGAAGCACTGATCTCACAACTTTGTCAAGAGCAAAGTCACATGTTCCTTAAAATCCATCCCCATTGCAATCTTAAATATCACCTTATTGTCCTCCTGGATTAGAAATATAAAATATTTAACTAATCAAGACTAAGACATAAATAGGAAAGTGAAACAGTATGCTCCATGTACGAAGTGCAACTCAAATGGGTTATCAGATATTCTGGCATAACTGTTCTCTTGTATAACCTTTCTTAAGCCTACGCTTACAAAATTAATCACTTTCTGAAAATAATTTTTCACTCAAGAAGAAAGGTACACTGGCACACCAACTTTCAAAGGATCTTCGTACCTTGCCATACAGGATCACAAGGTCTGCTGGTTACACAGAGCTTACACAGTAAAAGAGTTTCTCTAGCTGCTAATAATACTAGTTTAATTTTTAATAGGGCTGTTCTAAAGAAAAATAATCAACATATGGTTGACTTCACCTACATTAGAGAAAACAGTAATAGTGACTAAATCAGTATCTTCTGTGGTATGGCATAATTTCAACTGTCTTGGTCACGATGAGTTATGTAGCTGACTCATCTCACAGACACGCATCACGTAATGAGAACAAACACAGATAGTCTGCAATGTCAAGGATTAGATTTTACACAAGACAGAGGACACAGGAGTACATTACAAGGGACTACCTAGAATGCAACAGTCAGCCAGCCATTACCTCTCTGAGTCACAGAAATCCCTGACAGGTGTCTAATTGATAACACTATCATGAGGCAACATCTACTCCATCAACTGGATTGGTAGGCTCCAAAGAGAGGGCACACTGTATTGGCTTTTCACTGTCCCTGAGTTCAAGGTGTCATTCTGCACACGTGGTTTAAAAACCTTAAATCCCCAAAAAGGTAAATCCTTACAAGAAATTTGTTATCTGCTATAAAAGGAGCTCAAAACAATCTCAAGCTGTGGCAACAGTGCTGAGGACTTCTTGGGTTGCTGTGTCCCAGCTATGGCTGCCAACCAATTAATATCAAAGCGAAGCTCTTGTGAGGACCCACTATGTGATGTTTAGGAATATCAACTGAAACAAAACAAAATCAGGAAAAGATTAAGTGTATTGTGCTGTGAGAAGAATCTACCTGCCAGACACATGCTCAGCAGTGTGGATTCTGCTTAGTCCCAGAAACAGGATGTGGAGAAGCCAGGTCAAACAACCAAAAATGCCTGCAAAACACATGCCTTTGCTTGGGACTGTGTTTATTAACAGCCATACAAGCAGTTTTATTCTTAGTACAAGAACTAAAATAAAGAGATCAGTCCCAGCTGTCAGGGCACCGCCAATTAATCACCAGGTTTCCTGTATCTCAACAAAAACAGAAAGGCATCAAAAAGTACCTAGCTTGGGTCTCCCTATATCCAGCAGAGCAAAACATGGAGCAGAGAACAACTGGACTCCTGACTGAGACGGCCAGTTAAGGACCCAGGGTTGAGTGGAACAAATCCAAGCTGCTGCTGGATCACATTTCCATACAGCGTGGGGAGAAATAGACAATGCAAAACATAGCTGGGCTGAATCACCCCCTGAAACTGTTCATTCAGCTGCTTGGAGAGAACAGGCACCTGACTAACATCTGTTGGATCTGATCTGGATTCATCCCACCTCCATCATGGCACAGCAGACTCTCCATACAAATTCAGCATGCCAAAGGATTAGTCTACCCATCATTTTACTCCATAAAATCACTGCAGGGGCTCAGAAAATATGAGAGTGGCATGGTAGACAAACTCTCACTTCCATCAATCAGTTTTTCATTAACATCATTCATCCATCCTCTTCCGAGTAAAATCTGCATTCTCTCTCTACCACACAAATACCTCTTGCAAAATAAATACTGCAACATATGCCCTCCAGTGTCCCTTTTTCCTTGTAGGGTACCTGCCTCTGCACTGCTTTATGCTGATAATATTTTTGAGACCTCAGCACATCCATTAACTGCAGTATCTCCTTCCTGTTCAAGCGCATGCAAGGATGGTCTTCTCCCTTTTCTCCTTGGTAAGGAAGGACAATGACATTCAGTATCTTCAGCTCTATCCACAGGGCTGTGAATCTCTGCACAGATGGAAAATTCTCCTAGGTTTGTCCTAGTTGGGAGAAGAGTAACTCAAGACTTTCTTCCCAAATCAACAGTGCGTGATTTGTGTTTGGTTTTTTTTGTTGGTGGTGATGATTTGTTTTGTTTCAGATTTCCTTGCCCTCCTCTTTTGTACCCAAGGGTATTTTTAGGTATCACTTAGTGAAAGAGAAAAGCAAAAGAAAAGTGATTCCCCTCCACCCCCTTCTTCTGCAAAATGGGTGAAGTTTAGAAATAAAATTCAAACTTGGACTAACGTCTAACTTTCATTCACCCATTCTCAGTTTGCCTATACGTGAAGAAAAAAATAAACCTGTGCAAAAATGAAGGCGACCATATGTACAAAAAAATTAAAAGATACTATCCAAGAAGAGGGAATAGGAGGATCGCTGCTCCTGTAATAACTATCATCTGTTGTAAGCAGTGCAACTTCAATTTTCCAAAACTTGGGACCTAGAATAAGCCCCTCAATATTTTCAAGGTTTTTCTATGTCTAATTACTACTCTTTTCAAGTGTCTTCATAAATTCTGGATCCTCAGTTGCCTTGTTACTGACGTTCAGGGAAAATACTCCGTTCCAGAAAGCCAGGTTTTCATATGCAGCTACTTGAAACAATCTCCAACAGTTTCTTAGCCTGCATTATTGCCTCCTCTAGTACAATAACTTTTTCTCCTGGGACAGATCTGACCTCCTCACTTATCAACACCTTCTTCCATACAGCACTGCGATTCCTCTCACACTTTTTCAGTCACACAGTGCAAAATCATTGAAAAGGTGAAGTGTTGGATGTGTTAATGAAAGGCTGATTAGAAACTGACTGCTACCAGCATAGACGCTGCATCTCATATTGCAATCAGAATTTCTACCAACTACCAAGCCAGAACATGTGTGCACAGGTAGTGAATATACCATGGAGAGGCACTTGTGCACCTCGCTATTAGCCTGAAACAGATTTTCCAGCATCTGAGCAGTGACCTGTTAATAGCTTACATAATGAAAAACAGCACTGAAATGAGTCAGTGTGCTTGGCAAATTCAGATCATTAACTATGAGAACGCACTTCAAGTGGATCAAGGGAGAGACACACACCCTAGAGAACATTAGAGAAGTCTTATTAACGATGCATAAACAGGTGCAACATTACTCTAAAAATGACGGATGAACTCCTTCATTTCCCATAGAAGATTCCTTTCTGAAAGACCAGATTTCACCTTCCACAGCAGAACAAATGATGACTCCTACATCCCCTCCCAGACATCTACTTGCTGAAAAGCAACTCTTCAAGAAATAAGTACGTGAGAAAAAGCACGCTGCTTCTACAAGTGCATGCTCACTGCTCTGCAAACATAGCAGGAGTAGGGAGAGATGACGAGCAATCCATATACAGACTCTCACTGAAGAGAACACAGTGAGGAAAGCCTGAGGCTCTCTGGGAGGCCCTCCAACAGGTATGGGACCCAACTGTGCACCACCAGGTAGTCACTGCAGTGCTTTTCTTCTGCAGGAAGCTGGATCAGAAGCTGAAAAATGAGTTTTTCACAGAAATAAATCCTGAAGCTAGAAGACAAGTCATGCCAGTTAACGGTGTTACCAAAAAGAAACTGAGAAATGGAAAAAATCTACACCAAGGCTGCAACTATTCCTCTTGAGCTGTTTCTCTGTTAGTAGTGACAACCTGAAGCCAACACAAGCACATGGGGGTTACAGTTGGCCATCTGAATAGTGGTCTTATACCAGCTTTTGGTATTCAGAGAAATAGCTACAACACTGGAAAGTGGAGCCTTAACATTTTAGCAAGACATTTCAAACACTTCTTCAAATGTTTTTGCTTCTTCTTTTTTAAAGACGAGTGAAGAGACAAAAATGCAGATTTCCACTGACCAAGACAGTATTTTTTAGGTTCTCCATGAAAATGAAAATCTATTTAGATTCCATGTTAACTCAAAGAATGGTTTTGGTTTTTTAATGCAAGGCTAAACAAGTTTTTTTGAAAGTTCATTGCTTACATTGCTCTGTAAAGGACCTAAATCCTAGGATTTACAAAGTTACAGGCTCTAGGCTACACGAGGAACTCATCTAACATCTTCAATCCTCCAATTCTTCTTGGGATTCTCAGCCCCTAGGCTTCATCCTAGAGATATAATGTATACTTAGCAGTTCTCCATATCTCATTTTTATGAAATTGGAGATACTCTTTTGATCTAAAATATACATTTGCTTTTCATAAAAGACCGATACAAGAGCCATTTGACAGGAGAGGATGTTGCACTAGTATATCTTAGATCCCCATCTCTGCAAGCAAGTCCGATGCTACACACAATGCTCAAAATGCTTCACTTCCTTATCTATTTTATGTGCACAAACAGCTGGAGATAGACATAATAGAGGCTCTAACCTTCCACTGCACATACACAACCAAGACCTATGCAGCTGTGAATGCCAGAAAACCATCTGTGTACAGGTTAATTACTTGTGGTTTTAATAGTTTCCATTTTTATTCCGTCATCTACATTTGCACCTATTCAGTGGTGCATTCTAGACACAGTAGGAAACACATGCCACCTTCCAATCCAATTCTTCCACATCCCAGGCCAGCTTGTTGCTTGTCTTCTCTCAAATCATTTCTTCCTTTCAGCATTTTTCTCTATTTGTTTCAGAAACCAATAGAGCAAACCTAAGCACTGCTATTTCCTCCAACACTTCTTCAGAGTCACCAGGCTGAGTGGATGATAGTAGAGAGCATAGGTTTATTTTCTGCTTTCCGAACTCCACTTATGTTCCTGTGACAAAGTAGAGGTGTCCAGAAGCAGCAAATTCACCACAACTCAGCCACAAGAAGAAGGAATAGCAATGTCAAACCATGCAACACCTTGAAGAAATTGCTTTAAAAACAAACCAGCTGTTCCTTTTGTTCCTTAAATCTGTAGATACATATACATATGCATGTATAGCAAATTAACAACGCAAATTATACTAAAAAAAATCTGACACCTACTTAAAATCTTGCTACTAATTACAGATGTGATTCAGACCAGTGATGTATCTCTAATTAGCACAAATAATCAGTTCTTTTTTCCTTGGAGAAAATCAGTATGGTCTAACTAGTGAAAATAAAACTGAACTTCACACTAAACACTTCTGCTTCATGCTCTCCAGGCAGTTTTTGACAGCTCTGACAGATTTTTGTTAACGATCCTATAAAAGCGTCAGTATTATTTAAATAAATCCACTGTTTTCTTCAAATATTATCATTCATAGATCTCATCTTGGAACACAACACATTCAGAGATCACACGAGAGGTGGGAAGTTGCTTTTAAAGGCAGGCTTCAGCCCGTAACATCTATTGAAACAAAAATAAAAAGGCATTCTGAATCGTGCACATGGAAATGCTACTGAAGAAACACGCAATTTTTCTATATTCACAGGAAGTGTGACTGGAAAAAACACAGCCATGGCATCCAAATTTGTCCTTTTATAAATACATAGAATAAGTCTTTTAAACATTGCTTGCTAGCTGTCGGAATGACAACAACAAAAACCCTACAGTGAGTCACAGTGGTCTTCTAGGGATAATTAAACTAGAACACTATTTATAGTGACCTTTCCAGTTTACTTTACAGTTACTGATCAAAAATACAATGTCACCCTGTGGACATGCATAATCAACTTTATTTCCCATTCTAACTGAGAAATGGAGCTGTTAATGTCAAGAAACATTAGAAAGAAGCTGCTCTACAGAAGTCACTCCATCTAGTTACCCTGTGCTAGGTTTTGTGATAGATAGCTGCACTGCACACACCCAAAGGAGATAGGAACCAGTGGCAGGCTGGACCCAAACCACCCCCTGCACACCGCTAGAGCCATTAGCCGACCAAGGCCAGCTCCATGCATCCAGTGTGCTCAGAGACTCCATGGGGGTTGAGCAACCATGGGATAACAGAGCAAAAAAGGGATAGAGGCCAGCCCTGTGTAAACAAGTGGTTGCTGGCTAACCAGGCCAGAGCCAGGCATTGTCAGTGGTTCCTGGTGCCAGTACCAGAGGCAATGGGCACAAACTGGAGTACATAAGTTTTCCTTTGAACACCACTTCTGTGCTTTGCAGTGGCAGAGCACTGGCACAGGCTGCCCAGAGGCTGTGGGGTCTCCTCCTTATGGATCTCACAGAGCCACCTGGACATGGCCCTGGGCACCCTGCACTGGATGTCCCTGCTGAGGCAGGAGCTGGAGGGACCCAGGGGGTCCCTCAGCCACACAGGGGTTCTGAGGTCAGTAGACTTGTCTGGCCACAGCCTACCGTGCTCAACATAATTCCTCAATAAACTCCATTTCTCACACTCTGATTGAGGGGCTCTACTCAGTGTGCAAGGGCATGGAGGGGTCTGAGGGCAGCAGCTGGAGCGGGACCAGGAAACAGACAGAAAGCGCAGACTGGAGGACTGGCACAGCAGCCTCCAAAAGATCTTTTGTTTAGAAACAAACAAACCATTTGTTTTCCTGTCAAAGAAGGATCTTAATTGCCCAGTGTCTGTTCCTGCAATCGTCTATCATTAAACTTATCTGTACACAACAGTGAAATTTTCTAATTGGCAACAAAAAAGAAAGTAAAAGAAGACTTCTAGGTTGTACTACTGCACCACAGCACCAGTTTGTACTTTTCTTGTCCTGCTCAGTTAAAAACACTTCAGGATATGCAGATATACAAGGAAATAAGTATGCTCTCCTACGTAAGAGCACTGCAATTCTTCAAAAAACAGAACACATACCTGGGACATCTCTCTCTGTCATCTCGGCTATTTCACTGTAATGGTTATATAGAACGTCATATTCATCCTTGTTTCCTTTTCTGCTTCAGTGAACTTTGACTTCTGTTCAGCCTAACAGTTCCAAAAGAAGTGGTACAGTAGCCAGCTTTGTACCTGGGGGTAGGGCCTGCTCCTTAGAGAAGCAGGGATTACCACAGGACTTGTCCAGCTGAGGGCAGATTGGGTTCATTTCCCACATTACAGATAAATGACCAAGATTCTGGGCTGTAAGAAACACACCATTCCTCTGCTACGCTACTCTCTTGCTTTTTATTTTCCACAGAAGTAAACAAAAAAAAATACAAAAACATCCAGGAATATTAATTTAATAAAAGGAAGTTTCTGGGCATGAAAATGACGTCCAACAATTTTTCCCTTTCAGCCCAGAGAGCAACTAAAATCAAGGTTCAAAATCTTACTGCTCTTTTGCTGTGAAATCTATCCAGAAGTTTAGAGAGGTGGAGTGCTCCAAGGGCTGTCCAAAACAGAATCTTGAGTTTTCCCTCAGGGTAACATTCTGCCTCACGTTCACAGTAACCAAGAGCCATGGGTTATCAGGCTCTAATGTTTATGGACTATCCAAAGCCAGATAATGTGATTCAACTCACAACAGCCATATGCCTCCTCTGCTTCATCAGAGCTAGCTCTGATTGGTACTGAAGCAAGATGAACATCAGGTCCCAGCAGCAAGATGTCCCTTGGCACCAAGACAGTACTGGCATCACGCGCCACATACTCCTGAGCCAAGCGAAGTCCTTCCTCTCTGTAAACAACAACTGACCAAAGGGGCTCACAGCTGTTATCTTTATGCTTGGCATTTCCACTGTATTGAAGAAAAATCTTTTTTTTAATTTTACTTTTAATTTGGAACACAGACAGTACCCAATACATGTCACCCTTTAACAGGAACTGAGACATTTCCACGCCGTACAAAACACCAGCACTGGCCAAAACAAGAAGGGCCATACAAAGACATCATGAATTAGCAGAAAATTAGTTTGGAAAGATAAGATATTAAACAATTTCCGTGGGGAATAAGAACACTGGAGATTATTTACTTTGCTTTAATTACTTTGGCACACTGCTAGATTAGTTTTTGTATGCTTCTAGATTTTCATACCATCCTTTTACAAATACAAAGAAGCAAGATCATGTTCTGAATATTTAAAGATTGTTGCATCCGTATTATCTTGTCCCAAGCTGGATTTCTGCCACTCAATTCACAAAATAAGAGGGTTACAGTTTGAGCTACAGCATTACTTTTGAATTTATTACAGTAATGCAAGAAACAACCATAATTTCCAGGTATGTCTTCCTAGCTTGCCTAGACGTACCTACATGTAGTTTGACAAAAATCCACTGTTAGTATATGCAATACAAAAATACTTGATAATCACGAAGTTTCACTCACGCTTTCAATCGAGATCACATTAGGTCATCCTCCATTCTCCTGGAACACTTCACTTTTATGGAAAACTGATAATAGGCCAATTTCCAGAGGGCTATAACTTATAAAAACATAATGTAACATTTGAAAGAAGTTTCCCTGAGGGCTTTATGAAGTGTTTAATAGGCTCTATAGTTATGGACCATATTACCACACAACACTGATAAAATGGCAGTTTTAGGTTCTTGATTAAATAGAGCACAAAGAAACATGTGATAAAAAAAAAACACTTGTCCCACTGTTTTGATACTAGTATGAGATTTATGAGACACTACGTGGAATATTTAACAGGCCAACATAAAGATCTTGTCTTCTCTTCAACTCATTCCTAAATCCAAATTATTTTAAGAATGTCATTTGCAAGAAATCAAAAGTGTTCCTGCCTTGAACAACTCTCTATACCTGAAGCAACTGGAAACAATACTATTTCAGTACATCTCAACAATAGTCTATTCAAGAAATAGAGCTCTATTAACAGTAAGATTACAATCCCAAAATTCCCTGAACTAATCAGCCACATTTTACTTTTAAAGTTGCAGATTTAGCCCCAAGTATTATTGAAGAGCTTTGGACGTGCCCGCAGCAATGACAGTGAGGATTTTGCTTTCTGTTCCGTGTATATGCAGTGACTAAAACAGTAAGGTCCATTATTATGGCTCTTCCACAAACAGAAATCCCCAAAATAATGAAAATTATTATGATAGTTATAGAAACGCTGACCAAACCTATATACTCAAACCATTTAAATTGTTGCGTACCTCACAGATGCTTGAAGGATTACTCCACACAACATGATGACAGAGTTAATTTACAGTCAACCGGGAGAAATTAAAAGGTTCAGGTTAATTATCGCTTTACAGCTGGGCTAGAGGCTCAAAAAGCAGCACAACTGAGAAGAGTTCAGAGATAAACAACCACAGTTCCAGCCTGACTCCTGTGCTGCTCTCAGGCAAGGCACCACAACAGAGCTCTTCAGTAAGCAAAGAGGCCACTTCAGAAGGCCCTCTCCTCCGATAGCTCAGCTCTTTGCTCCACTCTTCATTATCCTTCCCACAGCCAGCAAAGCCCCATGACACACCACGTGCCTCTCTTCTTCTCTCTGCTAGGTATTTTCACCTTCTGGCAGCCTTTAGAAGGAGATCTCCAATGTGCCTACCCTTCACCATACACATGAAAGATGCAGCAAGCTCATGAGAGCTTCTGCTACAGCTCTCACGAAGGCAAGGGTAAATGTAGATGAGCTACTGTTCAAATTAGACAACATTATAAAAGTGGTCATTTGTAAATGAGATGTTGAAGAAGACAATTCATTGCCAGTAAAAAGTAAACAAAGGTAGATAAAAGCTCTGGGACATGGGAATTTATGGAGTTGTTTCTTCAAATCTGTGTTTGCAGTACACACTGGTAGAAACAAAACTAAACTACAGATTTACTGGAATACAGTAAGCAGTGAGAAAAAGGGGTGCAGAAAGATGGTCATACATGTATTTTTAATATATATCCATACAATTTTGAATAATATGAACCTGAAAATAACAGTTACCAGTTTCGAATTACTTAAAAGACATCATTTGCTGTAAAAATGCAGATATTTGTTCGTAGGAAACAGGCATCTCACCAGAGGTGTATTCAAATGTTGGTGTCAAAGGTGAAAGAATTCTAAATCCTCAGATTGAAAAGATTGACATTTGGATACCATGACATGGCATGCTTTCTAGCAAAGCTTAAGAACTGAGGGGAGGATTACAAATACTTTTAGTAACAGGAGCTAGAAGACAAAGAGCATCTATCACTTTGAAAGCAGCTTCCAAGCAGGAAAAAATTTGTTAGTGATCCAGTGTTCCTGAAAAAAACACGGGCTAATCAGGTACCAAGTTATTTCCCTTGCTAAGACTCTGTTACCAGTCAGACAAGTCTGAAATGGCTGTGAACCATGAGAAGACCAAACATGGGCAGATGCGCTAGTACCTGCTCCCACAGCTGTGAGTATATAGGGGATCACAGAGTCTGAATGCACTCTATTAATATTTCTTGGGAAGCATGTGTATTCTGAACCTCACACCGAGGGGCTCAGAGGAAACAGTGACAAGTCAGAACTCAAAAAAAAAAAAAAATTAAGGAGGATATCTTTTCCCAGGAGCTCATGAAGAACAGGCGGAAAAGGTCTGCAGAATTGGCCACCTGCTAAGAAGAGGAAAATGTGAGCTTGTATGTCAGTTCCTGGCTTTCTCCATATTTGAGAAATGAGCTCTGTGCCAAAATTAAAGGCTTACAGCAAGCTCAAGCACAGCATCAATTATTTTCTCCTCTGACATCCCATTAGTTTGCATGACCTTACATGAGGCACCCTACGGGTTCTAGGTGCTTGCAACTCTATCACTTAAAAAACAGCATTTACATTCAAGGTGAAATTTCAAGTCCTTACTACCTTTAAATTAAATTTGCAAACCTGGGTGCCAGAGGGTCTTAGCTAGGTGAGCAGGTTTTTCATATTCCACAAACAACACCTCATCCAATAGCTCTCTGATCTGTTCCAGCTGAGTTTCATGATGCTCTGCCTGAATGGGCTTCAGTTCATCACCAGGTGTAGTTGAGGAGGTAGAAATCAGTCCTTCTGTCGACAACAAATGATCCAGGGTTGTGCAAGAGTTGCCAAGAAGCACACAGCAACTTCTCATCACTAATCTCAACGGCACCACTGACACTGATTAGCTCTCAGAGGACTCTTGTTAAAGATCACGTCCCCTAAGCTGAACTGAAGAAATCATCAACAGGCAATGCTGTACTTCTGGTGAGATAAAACTTCAAGGACAGTGCTCTTCTCCCTTTCTCATGAATGCTGTTGTAGATATATCAACAGACAGATATAAAACATTGGTGTAGATTTCTATTCGACATTGTTTTCATCTTTACTTGCAAAAATGAAATTAAAAAATTCTGTAGCATCGAAGTTCTATGTATAGAAGTTTAGAGACAAACTTCCAAATCATATGGTATCACACATGCACTACAAAAACAAACATGCAATAATGTTCTACCGTTCCAAAGAAAATGCTATACAAAAGGCTACCCCAGAAAGCACATTGCTTTTGAGGGTTCCTTTGGCATTTTTCAATTAAAACACGTTTTTAAAGCAGCATTATGTTATACTTTTGTTCCAGTATACTTCTGTCACTCTGGAGATGAAGCAAAGAAAGTCGTTTTTTTCCAGCTTTAAAAAGAGCATGCTGACGAAAGATTTTACTGCTGCCTAGACCTGTCTAATAGGAAGGTACAGGGATGACAAAGCCAAACTCTAAGCGAAGATGCAAGTGATAATGCATAACAATAAACAATTTGTAGTAAGGGACATTCTGATTAGATATAAGGAAAAAAGTCAATATGAGTATGGTCAGAGAGTGGAATGCATGCCTCAAACATCATGGGATCACTGTTCTAGGTGATGATCAAGCTCCAGCTGGACAGGACTCTGAGAAACCTCATCTATATAGGTCACTCTGAAAGCAATGCCTCCTATTTATTTCCATGGAAACTACAACAGAGCACAAAAAGCAGAATAACAGTATGATAGAGCAAATCTCGTCTACAAAACTCTACTTTTCAACACAGTCATCACCATCAGATATTCATTTTCACCAGCAATGAACAAAAGTCGCCATACTGCACTCATAATAACCTACAAGGCCATCCAGAACATGGCTAGTCTTTCATGTCATTGTTTCCACTTCTGAAACACAGTGCCCACTGCCTCAGCATGCTCACATGATTGGGCAACATAAACATTCAGCACATGTCAATGAAAATTAATGGGTGCCATTTTTTCTGCATGGAGGAATTCAGTGGCACACCTTTGCTTCATATCAGATGCCATTCTGTCAGACGGCCCCTCTGCTGCCATCTATCACACACCAACAAAATTTAATGGAATATAGGTGGGAAGGTTCAACCTCTACTGCCATACCACCAACCACCTGCCTCTGACATCACAGGTCAACATAATAAAACAGGGCATTACTTCCAAACAGCCTTTGTAGTTGACCCTTCATTGAGCAGGAGTTGGAATGGATGAACTCCATAGACCTATTCCAGCTTAAAATGTTCTATGATTTCTTTTGCATAGGAAAAAAAGGCTGTTCAAATGGAAAACTTGATTTTTTGTCATCTCTTTTTACCTCTGCAAAAATTTTAGCACAAAAATACAGCAGTGTATTGCTGCTAATATCCTTCTGCATCTAATATAATAGAAATGTACCTCTGTTGCATAAATTATATATGACAGAACATTAGGTCTTTAAATAACACAGTGAACACCAGAGATCATGCAGAAACGCCATCCTTCAGGCTGTTATTAAAAGGAATTGGAGCCACACTACGCATCCTCCCACTGATTCCATTTGATTAGATATGTCATAAGCATACGCAGGTCCTCTGAGCCATGAAAACGGAAGGCCCTGCTCTGCACTTTTCCTAGCACTGTTGAACTAAGCAGTTAAAGATAAAAATAACAATCTCACAACTTGAGACTCCCACCTGAAGGCCAACACCCAAAACTGGGATGGAGCCTATGGAACTACAAAGAGTGTCATACAAGATAAGCATAAGAGATAGGACACGTAAGGTGGTACAGAAAAGAAGATTACAGTGATTTGTGCATCAGGTTCAGAGGAAGATATGAAATGTGTTTGCCCGCAGTTTACTATTTAACTTCTACTTTATAGAGCTTTGACAAAACATCCTCCACATACAATAACAGGGCACTATACAACAAGGGCCCCAAAATCCCTGAGTTTGGCCACAGTCCCACATTCCCTCCATGGAGGTCCATGATCAAGGCCCCATTCTCTTCTTTTGAAGGTAACATCAGAGAAAATATCTCCAGCTGGTTTCAGTGTCAGCACTTAACTATTTCACTGCTGTTAACAGCAGACATTGTGGCATTTTCCACGTGCCTACCTCACAGTTGCCAAAACTGCAAGGTACAGATCACCCCAGCACAGTAGAATTTCTTTAGCACAACATTCTTTTCTGCTAAGATCAAGTGAACCTAAAGTCTGCACAGTGACTTCATCAAGACAATGTAAAATCAATTTATTCAAATGGAAAATAAATACTCAGAGATCAAGCACCCTAGCTGTAACATTGCATCTCTTATTTATGAAGCCCCTGATATCATAACATTCTGAAATGAGCCACAGATCTCAGCCTGCTACATCAAAGCGTGGCTGACTCCTAAACCCTTGATGAGGAAACCAGTTTGAATGTAAGGAGTCTGGGTTAAGAGTTGCAGGGTTCTTATTTACTCTGTCACAAGCGCCGAGTGAAATTTTATGTGGCTGAAACGGAACTGAAAGATCAAAGCAGCAAGCTTTACAGTGAAATTTGACAGATGGCATTCCAGTCCTTCACAGTAGACAAAAGTGGCTGGGGAAGTCTCATCTTCCACACACATAGACTCCAGCTTGGGAGCATTGAAGAACAGAAAGACAGCAGCTGATGCCAAAATACCATTTCAGCAACCACTTTTGAAGTCACAGTGTCACCACTGCAGCAAACAGAAAGAGAACTTGCCAGGTCTATAAAAAGACTTTTAACCTTTCCTATTTTGAATTGGACATTTCTCTACATTAGACCTTGAAGACACTGAAGAATTGACTTTCTTTACCAAGTGGGTATTGTCATGTGAAAGAATGGGTAGGAGTAGAGATTATCTCATGAAAAATAAGTACAGTGATTTACTACAATAACTGAAAAATAAATTTAAGTCAGGATAGAGAAACAAAGTCCTATGAGGATGTATGAAGAGAAACGATGTTGAGAAAGGTCTAAAAGCTAATAGGAAAACTAATCAAGGAGACCATCAAGAACAAATATTAATAAATCTACTCAACGTTCTACATGCCCACAATACAGCACTGGGAACAAAATGGTGGAGTCATATCTAAATAAAACAGTATTTAATTCAAATAACAGCCTTGAATAACCCATGTGTCTAAAACAAAGAAGCACTGCTTGCTCAAAAACTGTGGAATAAGTGCACTGCATAGTAGATCAAGAACATACACAACTGATCTAGTTCCAGGCTGTAAAGAAATTCAGAACTTGGAGAAACCTCAATGCAATGATTATAAAATTTGTTATAGAAGAAAAAAAACAAGAGCAGTAACACTCCCATGATGGAGATCTATCGCATACCACCAAGGCAGGGAAATTAAGGAGAAAAGAGTTTTTGAAACAACTGCCAGAATCATCCAGAGTACAGGACTGGAGTAACACATTTTAACTACTCCCACATCTGGGAGTAGTTTAGAAATAAATACATCAAGACATTTCGCTAAGAAAAAGAAGTCAGAATAAAAGAAAGTCAGCTTTTTATACAGCAGTTACAGAGAGCAGCTGAAAAGGACAGAGGAAATATAATGGCTCTTCTAATGTCACCATAAAGTAACCGAGTTCACAATCCTGGGGCTGCACAATCACAAAATAGCGAAGCACTTTTGAACAGCAGCCCTTAATAAATGTTTGGAACAGTAATGTGGGTGCTGTCTAGATGGAAAAACACTCAAAACAATCATTGCAATCGCAAAAGAGCACTGCATTAGGCAGGACTCCACATGGTTGTGTTTCATGTTCAATCCATTCAGTATTTATATCAACACCGTAAAGAGTGGAATGAAAGGTACACTTACAAAATTTGTAGATGAAACTGAGCTCCAAGAGACTCCAAGTACCTTGGAAGGAAAGATTAGAATTCAAAAGAGTTATCAGTGAACTGAGAAGATGAATTGGATTCAGGTCCAGACTGCAAATTATTTTTACAGTTAATGGAGAACTAGTCAATACAGTCATTGGTACTTGGGGAATCTATTAAGATTCTTCTGCTGACCCTCAAAAAGACATGTCCAATTGGCCAGGCTCTATTGACCAGACTGGAAATTTAGTGACACGGGTGACAGATGATGTCTATTCTGGCACCTGTTCTTTGCAGCACAGTTGGATTAGACTGCCTTTACGGGTCCCTTCCAACTCAAACAACTCTATGATTCTATGAATTAATGTGAACATATTCAAGATATCCAAGCTATCTTGATAACGAACTGTGTAATGAGCTGTACAAATACAGGAGGAAGAAACACTTTCTCAGCTGCATTTCTATAGAAAGAATCTCAAGTAAAGGATATTAATCTTACTGTTTTATAAATACGAAACACCATAATAGAATTTATTAACTAGATCATGAAGCATGAGAAATGCAAAGTAATCCTCTCTAAACAGAGCTGTATTATGATTAGTGTGGGGCATCACACTCAAAAAATGAAAAAATAAAAGCAGAACCAGAGAGACAGAGTTGCAGAAAGCAACCTGTGAGGAAATGTGGACAAAGTGAAGACTGTTCAATGTATTGAAAAGCACAACAAGAAGGAACTCTGCAACTATTGTCATATACCAAATTGTCTGCTGAAACCAGGAGGAGACATCCATAAAAGACAGGGATTTAAGTAATGTATTCAAAGTGCAGCAATGAAGATTTGTTTACTTTCTCTCAGTAAGGACAGTGAAACACTGGAATAAAAAGTTTTTGAGAACAAAACAGAGATTTGCCAACATACATCTGATCCTAGCCTAGATTGCCAGGATAGCCTAGGAGACCTTAGAATCTCTTTCTCACAAATGCTGTCAGGGTTCTGCTAAAATTCAGAGTTACCCATCTCTAGGTCAGATGTACCAATGAGCTAATGACATGGCCCCACTCATAGAGAAGTATCTGCCAGACTGTTTTGTTTGTTTTAAACAGTAATTCAGCTTACAAATTCTGACAGGCTCTCTGTGACAGCCCCAACTCCACACATCGTGTCCTCTTGTTCCAACACAGACTTCCAGAACCATTAGCAACAGCAAAGGAGATGAAGCTACACGAAGATCCTTTAATGCCTTCTTGCAAAGGCCTAAGAAACAGGATTAGATTACTGGTCAAAGCCACATGACATGTTCTTTCTTCTTTCTTGAGAGTGACTATGAAGTGAAACAACAACAAAACAAAATACTGAGAAACCTAATACCTTGCTGGTGCAGCTCACCTCCTTCAGTAAAAGCTACTGTGACTGAATAATCTTGACTCCTTTTTTTTTTCTTCCAATGATAGACATTGTTATTACTTCAGCAGTAGTGGCTACCTCTGAGAAACCTTCCATTAGAAATACACAAGACTGACGTCACAATTACACCAATGTACCTTGTATTTCATTTTGCAATGATTTTCACAAACAAAAGCTGTGAAAAGTCAAACTTAGACTAAGCATTTCCATAGTAACTAATAATCTCACAGAAAAAAAAAAGCCACTAGCAAGCAATCTTTCCTGTGGTATCCACCACATGTACTTTACATTTTATTGGAGGTGTCCACACTGTGCTTGCACAGGCAATAAAGATTTGAGAGTTAAGTCCTATTACAAGAGATGCTGTATGTGCCAAATACCTGCTGTGAAGTAAAACTATAGAACGAATCCACCTACCTAGTGGCAGAGAATACAAGTACCACTGTAAAAGTTTTACCTATACCTAAGGTCAAGGGCAATGCTAGAACAGGAAATAACACCAAACAACAGCATTAATAATGCTTTTAAAAGATGCCATATTTTACACAGACCGCTTCTGAAGAAACCACCCTTAACAAATCTCATCTTGTCTTCGTAAGCCCTCTTGGACACAGCTTCAAGAGCACTTGAAAAAAAAATAATCAGTTACAATTTCACACAATAAAGACAGATGACCACATGCTTGCAGATTTACAGCAAACAAATTGTTGAGATAACCAAACTTGTCTTTCACCCAATTGTTCATAAAATGCCAAACCTAATCATTTACTTGTTTTTTCTCTGAGCAAAAACTTTAAAGGGTCTTCAGAATTTACATTTCAAAACAGCAAGCAGGGTCTTCTTCATTATCCTTATTTATTTTAAATTATTCACCACACTTCAAACACTTCAGGATATTCTTGCTGAAGTTAAGTGGCTGAAATTTATACAGCTCCATATAGAGACACTGAAATGCCTCATTAACTCTTTTTTCTCCCCAGGAATGTGCTCTCCAACAGCCACGCATACCTATACATATCTATCTACCTATAGTTGAGACTTTAATTTCAGTTTTCTTAGACTTAATTCAGTTCATTAACTTCTGAACAGCTAACATAAGGCCCTGCAAACTACAGAAGGTCCTGTTTAGCTTGCTTCATGAAACACATGTACTAAGAACACAGCACGAGGTCACTTTGTTCAGGTGAATTTCATTGCCCTATCACAACGGCAAGGTCTAGCTGTGAATATTAGAAGTAGCATTTAAATCCCAAACTACATAGTTTCCTCTTCCTTTCCCAATCTCATGTTACTACAAATGTTTGTAGATCTCAGATAAAGGTCCTGATAAAAGATATAAAGTCCTGAGAACTAAGAGGAAAAGACAGACTTCGCGCGATAAAGAGATCTTCAAAAACAAGCTTGCTACCAAGAGAAGAAAGCTTTAAAGTGAGTTCATGAGCAAACAGATGATAAACTAAGTACAGAAGTGAGGAAGCAGTCCAGATAAAGGGGAAATACATATTGGGAGAGACCATTAAAGCATGTGATGCACAGCAATAACGCAGGAACTTTCAAGACCATATTAGTTATTTTTTAATGCAAATGCTAATAGCGGTGATGGATAATGCCTTGCATGACCTGCTGCTCTCAAACAGAAAATAACTGGTATCAGATAGAGTCTTAAATGGCAGCCAAAGCAAACAAAGTCAGGATCCACAGTAAGGTTTTTAAGGTGAGCTGTGGCTTGGACTAAGGACCTAAAGATCTCAGACTTCAGGTTGGTAAGGAAATACTGACGGAGTCACCAGAGGAGTACCATGAGAGGAAAGGTGCCCAAAGCAGTTGGTTGATTTGTTAATGAAAGTGTTGTTTGTTGGTTCATTGTTTCCTTATTTTTAATGCATCACTCAACTTCTGAAAGAAGGATTAAATCTTTTCAGCAGTACTGCAGGCAAGTTCAGTGAACAGAGAGAAGTGAAAAAGGAAGCCAAGCCACCTGGTGATCCTTACTTATCCAGCCCTGAGGTTAGTCACAGAGAAGGAAAGGTTTGGCAGAAAGCCAGAAATGCCAGCTTTATCCCACTGATGGTTCCCTGCAGCACGCAAGTTTTTAGCTCCCCTTTCAGGACATGTTCTAAAGGTCCTTTCATACCATTCTGCAGTACAGACCAGGGCCCAGCCCTTAACTCTCACAGCATTCACTAATTTCAAATCCCCAGTAATATATGAGACACTAAAAATGAGACACGGAGCAAGTAAATGCAATAAAATAAATCTCTCTTCATAACCCTTCTGAAATTTAGCAAGACAGTAATACCTCAACCAGTTATTCAACCTTTTTTAATTCAGAGTGATACTACATTTACCTGGGTACTATTAAAACAGAACTTAAGACAAACAAATAACTGTATAAAAGAATCTTTTATTCTTGATCAAAGTCTTTTGTTTTCCAACTAAAAGACTCAGTTATCTTATCCTCAACCAATAACTAAGACAAGCATGAATTATTGTGCTTCACACTTTTTTTTCCCCAAATATTGTATTCCTTTATTCACATTTATTGACAAAATTTCTTAAAAATATCTAACTAAATAAATAGAGCATAATTAGAGACATCACTGAGGATTTTCTCAACCTGCTGAGCTGCCATTTTACCAGTTATGGATAGAATTCACTTTCTTAGTCTATCTATAAGCAAACTCAGGATGAAAACAAATGGCTGATCTTGTGCCCCAAGTTATTATTTCATGTATTCTTTTCAGATACTGCTTGGGACCTTCCACAAAGAAAAAAAAAGGTCTCTTAGATTTAAGTCTCTTTTTTTCCCCTCACACAGCAAAATAAATTTTTTTTTCAACATAAAATCTGCTCCAAACACACTCTATAATACACATTGTCAGTTCTTCCCTTCTCTACTGTTAATCTTAACAGCTTTGCGTCCATTTTCATAAACTGATGATCTAGATCCTAGAAATAAGTGAAATCTAAAAAGGAAAAAAAAAAAAGAAAAAAAAAAAGAGGGGAATTCCCACGTACTCTGTCTTTCTAAATACCTCCCAAATCCCAGCAGAGCTTGTGTTTTCTTCCCTATTCTTCGAAGTCTTCACCACAGCAATTTTCATTTAGGAGAGGAAAGAGTAAGAGCTCATTACCACTACAAAAACTAATGTTTCTATCCATTAACTATCAATGTAACTTTTGCATAAATTCTGATTGATGGCTATTTGCAGTATGATCTGTAACTTCTCTTTTGGGTTCTCACAGTTGTCCTCAAAAAGTTAGAATTTATTGTCAGCTAACATATGATGTCCCAACAAATTTGCAATCTTCTGAGAGAGTCATCATCGTCCCCTGATGCACAATGTACTCCAAATCCACTTTCAGTTAAGTTGCCTCAGTCCAAATAGTTTTGGCCATAAAGTCAGCTGTTTTGAAAATGATCTCCAAATACAGTATATCCCATATTGCAGTGTAAACACGATTAACATAAGAGAAGACTTCAAGTATTTTTTGTCCTGAAAGTCTCTCTTAAACAAATGCCAAATTTCAAGTGGCTTCCTCATTCCTCACCATATTCCTGTGGGGAACTCAAAGCAGCTCTGTCCTTAATCTCCTTCCATTCTCCACCTATGCCTTACCACGATACAACATCTGCAAACCAAAATTCCCAGGGAATGATTCATGAATCTACCATCTCTGCTCTTGGTCTGCCTTCTGTTTCCACTAAACCTCTTCCTGTAATGCTCAACATCCCCTTTTTTTTATTCCTTCTCCTTATCTGCTATGAGTGGTCTTACTTAAGATCAGAATAAAGACCAATAAAGGAGATAACTTCTTTCCCCTATCTCAGTTCTCCACATCCTCCCCTAATCACTTTGAACAATATCGCTGCCTTGCCTGTCATGCAAACCACAAGGATAACAGTTTCTCTGATAGTCTCTCAAATCCCACTTGTGTCAGTTCAGTGCAATCCTTCTACATATCTTCCCTATGCTATATAACCTTCCCTATCCATTCACAGCTCATATTCCTGGCCAAAGCACAGGTATCCTCTCTCCTATATTTGACACAGCAGTCCTGCCTTAGTTATATCCTGCTGCAAAATTTGTTTTCCTTCATCATTCCCTTTAACTACATAACTCCTCCTCACACCTATCTTCCACGAACCCAGCTGAATTTCTTCTCACTTTTAAGCCTCTTTATGCCCATCACACACCTGATGTATTTTGTCAGTTTTATGGTGCTATCAGCTCTTCCAGTATTGTGAGTTTTCACTGTCTACTAGCTTAACATTCCCAAGCAGAAAACAACAAAACAAGCTTTGCTGAGATGCCTCCAAAATACATTTTTTTCTCAACATGCTGAAAACTATGGCTTATCATGCTGTTCCATACTGTCTCATGATTTCGCTGTACTCTTCTATCTGCCTGTAGTCATGTGTTACCTCTTACCTCATACTCCTTGGTTTCCTAACCAGTTAACAGACATACTTGTTTTGTGTCCACATAGCATTGAAGAGAGGACCTTCATTCATGATTCAGGTTCCTACGTACTAAGGCGAATAAATACTCTGCTAGTCTATGAGATTTCATGCATATGCATAAGCAAACAAGAACTACTATGCTTCAGACACTGAGAAACAACCAGATAGTTTTGTCAAAAGGCAAGGCTAGTTTTTCTGCTCCTAATCACGATGTAAGCAAAACAGCTTTCTTGGTGATGTGAGAAGAAATACCTTGGAGAAATTCAGAATAGCACAAGGAAGTTTTATAACAGCTATTCCGCTTGCGTGAAGTATTTTTTAAAATCCATTTACTGTATACATATACCCACTTACATGCACATACTTTTTGTGTCTCTATATACATCTGTAATCTCAGAAAGACAAAACCTAATATATTTTAAGTGCACTCCTGCTTTATGTTTCAATATGTACCTTTCAAAGACAGCAGCACCTTTTCAAATCTTGGTACAAAACCATCTCTACTTCTAGTATCATTTCCGATAAGCTCCCATTCACCTAAGGGACAGACTAGCAATGATTCACCACTTACAAACCAATGGAAATTTATACCACAATTTCATACACAATTACTTTTAAAACATTCTTATCCAGATGAAGTCTCATTAGCTGCCAACTTGGCAGGTCTTTCTTAAGGCAAGTGGTGTAATGGTTGGTCAAGGACGTTGGATGAATAAATAGGCCTGAATTTTTATCTGCCTGCAAATGAAGATCAGACAAAATCATATTAAGTTCACCTTACCATCCCCACGTTAATAATCTTATATGCATATACATGTAGGTGGTCTTCCCTCACTGTCAGGCTGCGCTGAACATGTCGCAGTGTGAGCTCAGGTCACTAAGCAAGAAACGCATACCCTGCCAACATAAATTACATTGAACGGCGCAAGGGCATGCATTCAAAGACAGCATACATTTAATCAGCTGTGTAAGACAATTTTAACTTTCTGCTTCATGAACCAAATTCTCCCTTTGCAACATACTCGGAAGTTTTCCCTTCCTCTCCTTGTTAGTTCCTTCTAAGTCATTATTATATACATTAAGAGAAAGAGGAAGAAGGTAGCAAAACATCAAGCATTTAAAGGAAATACATACAGCATGAAACAATAATGGAAATGAAAAGCGTGACAATAGGAACAAAATGCTTACAGGTTTCTGTTTTCCCTTGAGAAAATCCAGCATAGAGCAGGAATATTTGAAATGATAGACTATAAATCCTGCACTAGAAGTCTTTAATGTTGTAGTGGCTACAGGTCACTTTCTGCCATGGTGTGCACTGCATGCCTACATGTAACGCATGCTCAAAGAAACTCTGGTGACACATTCAAAACACTGCTTCAAAAATACGTAACTACAGCAACTAAGTACTTCTGTTCAGATAGATGGATACTCATCACTTGCAAGCCTAAAGAAAGGTGCAGGTAGCTTTTTCACCTCTTTAATCCCAAGGGGATGCAAGAAAGCAAACCACTTTCAGACATGAAGTGTCTCTTTTTGTTAATTCATTGCCATTTGTAAAGGCTGTAAAAGCAAAGAAATCAATGCAAGCAAGGAGATGTTACAAAAGAATGAAAACAAGTGCTCACCCATCTCCAAAGATCTAGGCTCACAGGGAAGGAATTCCACCCAGGAGAGAGCTCCAACAAGAGATCCACCCTCGGTGGCAGTCAGCCCTTAAATGAAGTCTAAGAGGGGTAGTGCCAGGCTCCTCCCCTTCCGGTCACACAGGTGAATCATCTTCACCTGTGCTCCCACGGCTGACCAGATCTTTCCTTCTGTGCTCATTCAGTGGTTCGGGCCATGACTCAGCAGTTCCCATACACCATTGCATTAACTGCAGTCTTTGGTATAAAGTATATAAATCGCTTTTATAAACAGAAAACAAATAGAGACCAACTGTAAGTATTAGCTGATGATATCAAAGTAGCATGGTACAGGTCCCAGAAGAATAATACTAACGTTCAATTTATTTTGAATTAAATTATCTCTGAAACTCATCTAGTTCCACCAAGTATATATCTAGATATGAAATGGTTAAACATATTGGAAAGCATGACATTTAGGATTACTGTTTGGTAGAAATATGACCTTTGTGGAACAACTATTCAGCAGGAAGTTGAGTTACTGAATAGAAAATATATATTTCTTACTATCCAATAGCAATGCAATTAATAATACAGACTAGCACCACGTACAAAAGAGAAGCAAATATTTGAATATGGAACATTTATTTCAACATGGTATCTGTTTTCTCTAAAGAATCAAAACCAGAAGAGACAAACTTCATTTAACAGCAGACATTTTTGCTACTGAAAATGACAGGAAAATAAGGCATGTCAAGAGTTAAAAAAATAAATAAAGAGAAATCTGCATTCAAGATTTAAGCACTAATAAACACAAATTAAACACAAATTTTAACACAAATCCACAGCAGCATGCAACTAGGCAAATCAAAGGTAATGACAAATACTATATCTGACACTGTCCTTAACTAACCCTATCTTGCCTACAGACTACAGCATGCATAATATATAAGATCACACATATCTTTGGACACTAATATAAAAGAAAAAAACAAAATGAGCAGAATAGTTAATTGGAAGACCCAGTTTTCAACTTTAACTCTTTGCTGTGCTTTTCTAGATGCAGACAAAGCAGCAAAGCTATTACTTTTTCTGGGACTCAACATTTTGGTTTGGGCACTCTCAAAACTCCTTATTCTTCTCTTTAAGCACAAGACTGTTTCTTTACAGATCAACTATTTTCTGTAAAAAGTAAAACAATTTATGAAAAAAAAGGACAGAAAGCTGACCAATGAGGACTAAGGAAAACACCTTTCAAAGCAGAAAGAAACGTTTCCAGAAGCAACACTGTGACTTCCTCTGATGAGTGGAGTTAAATCCAGCTGGTCAACAGTGGTGTTCTCCAGTGGTCAGCACTGGGGCCTGCGTGGTATAATATCTTTATCGATTACCAGAATGAGGGGATTGAGTGCGCCCTCAGTAAACTGACAATAAGTTAGGAAGAAGTGTTGATCTGCCTGGGGTTGTGTGATCCTGCAGAGGGATTTGGATAGGCTGGATTGCTGGGCTGAGGCCAATGGCATGAAGTTCAACAAAACTAAGTGCTGGGTCCTGCACTTTGCTTACAACAACTCCAGGCAATGGTACAGGCTTGGAGTATCGTGGCAGGAAGGGTGCATGGTGGAGAAGGATCTGTGGGTACAGGTCGATACCCAGCTGAACATGAGTCAGCAGTGTGCCCAGGTAACAGCAATAGGACAAGAGGTAAGGGCCTCGACTTGCACCAGATAGGTTCAGGTTGGAAATTAGAAAAAATCTCTTCTCAGAGCTGTAAGTCATGGAAATGGGGAAGTAGAGCAGTCACCATTCTGGAAGGTATTCAAGAACTGTGTAAATATTGTACTGAGGGACACAATTAATAGGCATGGTGGTGACAGACTGCTGGTTGGACTAGATATCTTAGAGGCCTTTTTCCAACCTTAGTGACTCTACAGTTCTATTTATAGGCCTCAGCTCCTAGATTTCCAGAACCTTCTCTCACTCAAGATACATGAATGGTCTGAGACACCAAGCCCCTCCCTGTTATTTAACCTCTTGGGACACAATCTCCAGGCTCAAAGCATATTGATTTGCAGCTCAGCCCCACAAGTGTATTCCTTTAAAAACTTTCTATTCTTCTCTCCAGCAGTCATGGCTAGTTAGTACCTTCAGCCTTGTGCAGGAACAGTCATCCCAAAGATGCAATTTTCACTGCAAAAAAAGTTCACTGCCACCAGTCATAATGATTTTGTCAATCACTGACTTCATTGAGAATCATGAAGAGGTTTTTGATTCCCCTGAGATCATCAAGGTGTCCTATGTGAAGAACACATGGAATCACTGTTTAGAAACAAAACATGTCTCAATGGAGTGCTTGCCACAACAGATTCTCTCACACTTATGCAGCCTGGAGAGATGCATAAACACTAAGATTTATACATTTTTTTCAAAACTCACAAACATCATCCTTTTATCTGAGCTGCCACCATAGCCCCTCACTTTTAGAATACTAAAGTTATCTTCTCAGTTTCTACTGGAACCAGTGGCTAGGCTTTTGGATACAAGAAAGAAAAAAAGTTTTGGATTCTAGCCAGTACTCGCATCTACCCTAGGTAACTACAGAATGACATATGAGCACATCTACAAAGCTGGGAAGGAAATGGTACAGCCTTGTAAAATTAGCAGCTGCTGACCCATAACTAATTCGCAATAGCAGTATTTTTCAAACTCATTAGTAAGGTAGAATACAGAAATATGAGATGCTGCAATAAAATGTTAAATACAGAAAAGGCACCTTCCTAAGCAAATCATCAGGACCACAGTGTTACACACACCCTGACTGTAAACTTTGCAACAGATTGAAAGAATGGTAATGAAAACTTTTAATATGAAGCCTAGCGGGTTTTTGCTACTCTCCATGTATATGCTTTCAGCAGTAACTTACTAAAAGGGCATGTTATTATAAGTTGATGGGTCATTTTGTAAACCTGTGGTACTTCTGTCAAAAATAACTCATTGAAGAAACAGCATGAGTAATCGAGCTACTTACCACACATATAAATATGTGCAGATTTTTTCCTGTAGTAGCTACACTATCACAGAATAGTTCTAACTCTATTCCACATACCCATAGTACCACATTTTAAAACGCTGCCTGTGTTTGTGCTTTTGATCACAAGTATCTATAAGTGAGGGATTTTTGATGGCTGTATTTTCCTTGGGGTGATGAACAGTTCTGTCTGGAGCCGTCATTTTTAATTGCAATTTAAGCTTTTGAATTTATGATCGCTTCCAGCTCAGGGAATCAAATGCTAGAAGTAGCGCACATCTGCTAGAAATCTCGTGCAGTGATGGACTTCTTGCAAAAAATTGCTTTGTGAAGACAACAGGACTTAGCTTTGCTACCTCTGCACTGCCCTCATGTACTCACCACTAGTACTTTTCCACAACTCCAAAAGCTGATTCTATACATAGCTGCCTTTTAGGTACAGTTCCCTATTAACTCTATTTGCTACTTCTCCAAGGACAGCTTCTTTGTCCTTTGCCTCTTCATGGAAGAATTTCTTTTCTCTCCTCTGTCTTCATCCTCCTCCTGTAATACTACCAAGAGGCCACTAAACATTTAATCTTTAGAGCCTCTCTGCTTGTCTCAAAGATATGTCACACATTTTACAGTTGATAATGCTCCTTCCCCTGTGTACACTGGATGTTAAGTGTAAAGGCTGAGGAAAAGGGCACATAGTTGCTTCACTGATTTCAGCCTTTGTGGCAACACTGATAAAGCACAGCATTTCTGAACAGAGCTGGAACACTCATCAGTGTGTTCCCCATGCTGCACACACACGAAGATCCTAAGACACATCCTATTCTACATCTCTGTTGCGTACAGTCCGTTTCAAAACTGGGCAGCCTAATGTCTTGCATGCTTCAACAGCCGCCTTCAGGCAGTACATGTCACCAAGAAACAAGGATCTCCTTCACAAAATTTACCAAACACACCACATTACGTATCTATCGATTTGCTTCCTTGAAGACTATGGAAATATCGATGGCTGAATGCAGGTTTCTTGGAGAAAGCTTCTGTACCTTGCAACATACATGCTGGATTTATGCTAGGAGTATAATTATCGCCAGTTAGTAACAGGCCTTATTATCCCAATGGTTTATTTATTTATTTTTAATATCTATTCTGGAAGATGTACCCCACAAAATAGTGTTTGATAATCCAGTTTTCTGTTTTTTCCCCTTGCTTGGTGATAAAAAAAAATATGTTTTTTATCATGCTCCCTCTAATTTAAAGAGAAATTAAACAACTGTGGTATCACTGCATGAAACAGGAAGGTCAGGTCTCTCAGCAGGCAGAGAGCTGGGATGCAAATGAGATTAAAAGATGAAGCTGCGACGGTTCTTTGGAGAGGATCTGAAATTTGCAAATCAACAGTTGTCACTGTGCTGCAGTCACCCCTGCTCAGCTCAACATGGATGTTAATTCTTGTTTTAGTATCTAATTCCAGGTGCACCATGTTCACATCTCCTGTGAAAAACACTTGTTGCAAGAAACAGATCTTCTCTTGAATGAAAAGAGAATGTGAGAGTGAAGTACTGTAGAAAAGAAAAAAAAAAATTGATAAACTGTGGCTTTGAACTGTGAGAAAGGTCAGAATTAAAAACAATAATACATCAAAATAACACCCAAATTCTAGTATGCGGGAAACACTGTTTTAGCAAACATTATCTGGGACTCTCGGTATAAATGCTGAGGCAAAACAGAGCAGCTTGGTTTGTTGTTTTCCTTCCCTTCTCTCTTTATTATGGTGTTTATATCCCCACAGCCTCACACATGGATGTTTTTATTCCCTGACTTCTTAAGCCTTCACCTTTATTTTCAGTGTTCCTGCTATGTTTCTTTTCCTTCCTGAACAACTCAGCTCTTCTTTATTTTTTTAATGTCTTTGCTTCCAGAAATACCAAGAGTCCCTACTAAAAAAGGTCTGAAACCCATTTGTAAAGTAGAAGCAACTTCACTAGCAGTTCTGTATTGAAATTAGTAAACCTTCTTTAGGGACAAAGGAGACTATGGTGGGGAATCACCCGTTCAGAAAAAAAAAAACCAAAAAACTACTGATTAGAAAGAAAGTTTACAGGCAGTACTATAATATAGTACTTATACCAGAGAGCTATTAAAATATAGTATCATGTATTAAAATCCCTTACTGTGATTTACTAACCAAAAGAACTGATTACTAAAGATGAGCCATCAGATTTCAAGCAGCAAGATTTTGTTGCTGTCCTCCTGCTCAGTCAGCTAAAACACATGGATAGAAGGGGTATTTGTCATAAAATGGACAACACAGCACTTTTCAAGCTGCCAATTTCATGCCACCAGGAGACCTTGTTTTACTCCAAGTTCTCAGTTTGATTAAAATACATACACGCCCCTACCTTAGTAAACTATCCTCTAGAAAGAACAAAGTTCACATCAGTGAATGCCTTATTGCCTAGAAACTCCTGTTCTTACCTATGCCTTTAAAAACAGACTCATCTAGTTCAGCAGAACTGTCTCAGTGCTTAAGATATCTGTACACATGTTTATAGATTTAAAGTGTGTAGGATCCTCAGGATAATGAAGATTGATCTACAGTAAATCTCTTTTATATTTATTTAATGTTTTGACATCTCTGGAAAAAAAAAAAAAGTGAAACAGCAAAGCCCAAACAGTAACAAGAACAAACTCACCACAATAAAATGATAACTATTATGATAAAACAGTTTCAAGGCATATGAAACAGTGAACGCAAAAATAAATGAATGAATAAATGAAGAGTGAATGCATAAAAATAAATGAGGAAAAATCCCCCTGGAAACAAAATTATTTCAATTACATTTTTTTGATCCCTTTACGCTGTGTATACATTGTAAATGAAAAAAAAAAAAAAACCAACCTCACAAATTGCCAGCTAAATGATATATCAAAGGATTTTACCATCCCTACTAAGTGACCAAAACCACATGATGTTTATAACACAGCACAGTTTGTTAATTTAAAAGAAAACGTTAATTAAAATAATCATCATCGTCATCTAATTGCATTTCACTAGAGACTTTTTTGAAATATAAAGTGACTTTCACATAGTCTTCATACAGTCTATGTAAGTACATTCCATATGCAAACATGAAAGCCCACTTCAAGGTCCTCTGCCTTGCAGTTATTCCAGGCTGAAGCCAAGATGGTAAAAGCTGTCGATGGGCATATTTTAAATTAGTTTGCAGCACTTTAGATGAGATCCCATGCCTCTCGGTGTATGTTCAAATTCATATCTCTACACACTGACACCTCACTTGTGAATAGCGGCCAAAAATATCTTTTCTTCATTACTACTACCTGGCAGAATTTCACCTACTCCTCTCCAAGGCAGACCTGATCACAGTGATCCATTCTGCTGTCACTTCTGCACCGAACTGCTGTAATGTTTCCTACTTAGGGCTGACAATGGAAGGCACAGCTCATAAAACAAGCAGCCATGTGTCTCTAAATTGGAACTAGTGGATATAGAGTGGGTAAAATATATATAATATTATATATATATAAAAATGTTAAGAAGTCACCTTCATGTCGCATGCTTTAAAGTTCTTCTGTAACTTAGAGTTGGTAAGGAAGAGAGTAGAGTTAGGGTCTGACTTTCCTATAAGAACTTGACTTCACACCATGTTAAAGGCAACGTTGACTATACTGATAAGACGGCTTGCAAAACCTAACCACAAGCTGTTGAGTTGTACTTCTTCTGCCGAAGACAGCCAGAAATTCTGAGTACAGAATTGCCTTCTTTACAGGAAAACTGCAGACACTTACTTGCAAAGGCCTTGACATACTGGAAGCCACAGTCCCGTGTTTAGATAGTTCACTTCCTTCCATAGCTGACTTCTCAGCAAGGAAGCACGATGGTTTCTGCACAGGGAGCACAGAGAGCATGACCCTAAAGCAGAGACTTATGTACACACCGTCTAGACTAGTATGCTGAAGGAATACATACAGACAGACCTCACGTGTCACAGCCACACACTAGGAAGCTCTCATCTGAGCTCTGGCCATAAATCACACATACAGCCATGCTACTGTGCATAAAGCACCTTGAATCTAAGCCAGCTGAGAAGAAGAAAATCTAGAGTTTGCTTTCAATCACAGACACAAACGTTCTCGTGCCAGCCAGTCCAAAAATCAGGTCAATAGTCTACAACTGCTGACATCTCTTCCTTTTCTTAAGTGATTTGCAAAGATATATTTGTGGGCAGGCCATTGCAGCAAACCTAGACTGTATCAAATGGAAACAGAACTACATAAGATCTATCTCCACAATGAGCAGCTGTAATCAGGCACTGATAGAAATGGGTACTCACAACTAGTGTTCTTAAGGACAGACACACAGAGCGTCCACAAAACGAACACTCTCTTGGTGATCAATGGGCAAAGATGGGAAGTGGAAGGGTGGCAAGTATGGGAGAAGACAGAAAGAAATCCCCTCTCACTGCCAAGCCTTCTACTTGTTTTAACAAACGAGCCATTAGCATCTCCAAATTATCTGGCCACAGCTACAGCCAGCTCCCTTTCATCCAAGCCCTGGCCCCAGCCAACCATTAGGAAATCACCAGCTGGCTCCATCGCGAGGGCAGCAGGCCTGCATATCATCAGCTCCACGGCATCAGTGGATCCTAAGCTGCACTCTCCATCACCTTCGTCTCTTCATGAAAGGCACGTGGATGTCTACTCACTACAAAACCTGAAGGTTTAATTACTGACCTCGCTCACACAGATTTCACTGAAGAGAGCAGATAGGCACAGAGCTTCTTAAATATAACTATGGGTACCCATGCAACAATTGTACAAGTGCTTCAAAGGACAGAGCCTTATTACCCCCTTGAATTAGTATGAATATCTAATCTACAGCAGTGTTTTCTAAGAGATGGACACAAAATAGGCTAGAACTGCCTCTACTGCTGCTCTGGACGCTGGTGTGAACTCAGTAAACAGATCTAAAAAAAATGAAACTTCCCTAATACTGACAAGGATCTCACTGACACTGTTTAATCTTCTTGTCCCAGAAAAAGAAAGCAGAGAGAGGACAACTAATTCTAATGGTAAATGACGAGTTTATCTGCTAACTAAGTGATAGTAATAACCAACTTGGCACATAAGAAATTGTTTTCCCAATGACCTAAAAAAAATGATATGCACACAGGTTTTTTTTATGCTTCTTAAGCTATTGCTCACTTATACACCCCTCTCAGTTAGGCATCTTAATAAGACCTTCTGGACATAGACTATGGTGACTTCTTACATTTCAAAAAGGCAAAAGAAAAAATGTTTGTGAATACACAGTATGCTTGAGAGCCTCAGATTCTCTAGGTAACAAGGCAGTCTACATTGCTTAGCAGTAAAGCGGTATACCTTTTATGACACTGCAGATTACATAGGACCCAGGGCAAAAGAAGCCCTCACATTAAAAACAATCAGATTAGCATAATACGAGCAGAAAAGAAAAACGAAGAAACATTTGGGAAGCTTTTAATTTCTTTTCTTTGAAGCATTTCAGTTCCTGCAGCCAAAGTAAACACATCATGGATTAGTTCTCAGAAGTGCCCTCAGCCAAATAGTGAGTTATTATAACATGGATATTGGGAGCTAAGGCTTCTACAGCCTCCACAGCATCTAACAGACTAATATATACAAAGGGCTCAGAACACCGTCTGAAATAAGCACACATTAAATTTTTCAGACCTAATAAAGACTTATAAAATAAGATGAGCTTGCTTGAATACTACAAATGCATACACCCAAAGGTGGCAGCCACTCTTGAAAAACAGTGATTTCTTCAAAGTAAGATTTATGGGAATGAAAAACAGGAGAAAGCTCTCAAATTTACTTGAGTTTGGAATAGACCTCACCTGAGTGAGCTGAGTCCAGAACAGCTCCAGCTCTGTAATGTCTCTCCCAGAGCAATGGAAAAGATAAGCCCAATTTCAAGAAACATTCTGCTCTGTTAGTGAGACTGCAGAAACTGCTATCAAAGTTCATAGTGGAATGAGTGCTCACTTACTTCTATGTGAGAATGGCCCTCAAAATCAATGCTAAACATTAGCACAAGATGTGCCCCAGAGGCAGTTTCTGCACCTTAATTTAAGATAGATGAACCTATGCTTACCTCTTGCGTTCCTACATTCATCAAGCACTTCTGGACCAGCAGAGTTTGATTTATGATCAATTTCCATTCCTTGTGATTTTCTCTAACTAACACCAAGTTACTCAAAAATAACCTTGAGTTAATTTAACACTTGCTAGTAGAGACAAAAGAAGCCAGGCACTTTAGAGAAACAGAGTTTGAACTTGCAGATAGTAGCTGCTAGGAGTTAGGCTCAGTAAGGTCCTCCAGAGAAACAGAGGCCAAAGAAGATTATTAAGTTTCAGTTAAAGTTACAGTTCCCATACCTGGTATTACAGAGAACAGAAAGATGGGAAAGGAGCAAGAAAAGCATAGGCTCTGGGCACACAGCAATAGCATTTTATTCAGTGAAATTAATGCACTGTTAGTACATTAGTATTTAGTGAATATATTCTTCAATAAAATATTAAATGATCAAAATTGTGATATGCATAACTCCTCATAAAGTTGCTAACGAGTTGCTTCTAAAAATTCCAACTCATCACAATTTAAAGTATACTCACAGTACTGATCCTCCACAGTGGTACACAACAAATTATTGACTATACAGCAAACGTACACCTTTCTTTTCCTGTGCTCCCCTCTAAAGTGCACCTTTGAGCACACTCAAAAGTTAAGTTACCTTCCTGAACTGCAGTAAAGTAACAACGTGTCTTTCCCCACAATTCCTCAAAATGAAGTGATTATCTCTTCTTTTGGAGTTGGGCAAAACTGAAGCACCTTAACACGAACATTTCTCAACTCTCAAAGCCACTTTCCAAGGTCAGTCAAGAAGTTTAGAGGGAACAAGTCTCTTCATTCTTCACTGCTCAAGTCACACTTGTCCTCCCTCCTCTGTATAGTAAAAGATTTGTCAGAAAATAAAAGTTACTGCCACACCCCTTCCTTTCTTGCTTCTATTTTCAATAGGCTCTGAATCGTCAGCATTTCTTAATGACTTCCACCTGATCCTTTTGTCAACACAGGTGAAAGCTGATCATTCACAACATCATTTGTTCAAGCAGTCCACCTGTTTTCAAATTACTCCACAACAGCATACAGTTGGTGGTGAAAGGCTGAACAGAAGGGGCTGTTCACCACTCTCACAATATTCCACTGAAGTATTGTTCTCAGTTGATGGACAGGAATTTAGTACATAGTCATCCAAGACTCTTCATGCAGTCAATGCAGAGAGATAGATAATCTTCAGGAGATGTCAGAAGAGACAACACTTTAAAAGTTGGCTGTGATGAATTCAGGCTACTCATTCTGAACATCCAAACTACCTCCTAATTTTTTCAACATCAAAGAGACGAACACTATCTAGGACGCATGAAAGTTTTGGTCATGTAGTTTACTAGATTTCTTGAAAACTGACACAGAAGGCAGCTAAAACAAACAAACAAAAAAAAAATGGCATCCTCACACACAAAAAGAGGCTTAAGATATGCACTGTCTCTCTTGCTACCTCCTCTAGTTCCAAGACCTGGCAGTCTAGATTTTCATGCCCTGCTGGTTCTGCTGCACACTGCAGATAGACAAGTTGATGACTGATGGCTTCTGCAGTACATAGATCCCACTCAGTGGCAAATGTATACTTGGAAAAGGATTCAAGATCTCCAAACCACAACAAGAAGTAATGGGATCTATAGAACATTTGTTTCAGATACACATTCAGTATATGATATATACAAATATCCTTCCATCTGGTTCTAAGTTAGAAGAATATCTTTGGGTCACCAATAAAGAAAGTACTTATTTTAATTCTTGATGAATTAGGTATTCAGAATGAGGTAATATGATCACTGATTCTCAGTCCACGTCGCTGAAGACAAGATTTACAGTAAAATGCACTACTTTTGCCTAAGGGTATCAATGAGAACTGGACAACATATTTTCACATGTTCACAAAGCTGACTCATTTGGGTAGGGAGTGTTTGCTCTTTACCTGGTTAGTGAGGAAAACTGTTCTGGGACAGTCCTGCTGTTCTTTATCTCTCCAAAGAAATATGATCCACAGATGGAAGCTGATTCTAAAAATGCCTTGACAGCTGAATTATAGTCTCTCCTAGGACTACACTTCTAGGGAATCACTGCCCAGAGCTAACTATATGAGTTCTACCCTGCCTAGAATCCGTGTTTCTCTATTTCCCTTTCCTGCAATATGTTTCAACTATAACCAGAATCATAGAAGGAATACAGGATCTTTTTCTCCCTAACAAGTCTCCTCTACTGTGTCAAATGATGTTGCTCCATCACTCACATAGAGTACTCCCTTTATCCTAGGCCTGAGAGTGAAGAAAGGCAAACTTATTTCCTGCAAAAGTCAGCCAAGCTTGCTGAAGCTCTGCAAACTCCCCAGGGTCTTATTTATAAACTTTCTTTGTTCTGCTTCTGGAAAAACAGTGAATGTTTCCAGTGCTTTTCCTGCAGAGCAACTTGGCTGAAGCCTCTTTTCCTCAGACCCCAACAGCAGTTCTTCCCATTTCCACGGGTGCCATCAAGACCAGTGGTCATCTATCACTCCTGCCCTGGGCTCCAGCAGCAGATCGCCCAAGGCATCCCGTGATAAAACAACTGAACCAGAATTCGTAAACAGCATGCTGAGATTCCATAAATACAACAGTTTCCAAACCAACTCTGACCCCTTGCTCAAGGAGTTTTTGAAAATCAAGGGAGTTCATCAATGAACCCAGACATCAGTAACTTCAAAATGAAAAAAGGCTTGTGCTCTTGGCATGCGATTGTATCAACAGGCATGAGATAGAGCAGCAAAACCACTCCACTTCCTCTAACACAAGATTCATTTTTTAATTTCTCCATCCAAGATGAGGGTGCATTGAACAGTTAATGGACAAATAAATACAGAACTTTAGGGAAACAGAAGGAGTGATCATGTAGTTCCGTCACCAGATCTCCTGCTTCTCTACACAGGAAAAGATTCTCCCAACTGTGGAATCTAATTACCTAATCTAACTAAATAAAACACAACCAGAGTCTGTCCTTCCTTCAGTTCTTCCTTAACTCCGCAGAATTAGGAGATGGAATTCCATTTTCAATCTCCATAGCATTACACAGAAATATAAAATTAAATCTAGTTTTTAATATATATATATATATTAAACTACTTACATTAAACTGGCCTAAAATTCCTATCAGATGTTACAGTAAGAACTACACTTCTCTCTGGGAAGAAATCTCCTTGCACTGAGGCACAATAATCTTCTGTGATATGTATATGACATATAAGATTGCACAGGCAAACAAATGAGGTTGGAAATCAAAACCAAGTCAGAATGTTACTCTTATCACAATATTGCAGCAGTATTACAATACAAGCTATATATTGTTTTCCTCACATCGGATGTGTTTTTGTAAGAGCTTGTAGAAAGGAACACTATCATTTTTGATGTAAAGAACATTAAAGATTCAATCAAAAATGACAACAAAAATTTTAAACAGAAAGAAGAACAGAGAGAAAGACTTGGACTGCACAGTTCTTATGGATGCTATCAAGATTTCACTGAATAAAAGTTCCTCTTGTCCATAACCTGAAAAGAGCAGACAAAGGGGAGGAAATGGAGGTTTTGAGGTAGAAGTTAAAAACTGAAGTCAGAGGAAACAACATGAAAAGGACTTTCCCCTCTTCTTTCCTTCTTTCACTTAAAATGCTGAAAATTGCTTTTGTGCTAAGAGTTATTTTTGACTGTGTACTCTTTTTGTTATCGCTTCTAAGCCCCCTAGGCACAAGTCTCTGGAAAATGAATACTCAAGACACATTTGAACAAATCCTCTCCAAAAACAACAATTATGAATAACCTTTCCAGAGAAAAAAATCATAACAGACATCCACCGGGATAACTCTCCCATTCACATCATTTAAGCAAATGATACCACGTACAGCACATCGAAGTTAAGTTTCAGTATGCATCTCTTTTGTGTGACTGTAATGACAACCCAAGGGAGTGTGTTGATCCTGAGAATGTTCTTGTCCTGATCATGTTCTTCCTGAAATGGAAGCTGAAATGTAGAAAATGAAAGAATGTCTTACAACACTAACTCCAATGCTATCATATTATTGGATTAAAAATGAAAAAACAAGCAAACAAAAAAGAAGTTCTGTGGCATATGCAGAAAAACAAAATTAAACAAGTTTTCAAAAACTAAATAGCAAAGCTAAACAAATACAGTTTCACTATCCTCAGATGAGGTTCTTTGCAGGGAAAATCCTATCTATTCTAGATCAGACAGTATTCCAACAAATGCTCAAAAAATGGCACCTTACAAAGTCTTGAACTCTACATGTTGTGTTCCAGTTAAATACACGGAGTGAAAGTCCCAGGTCCCTTTATTTGGGGCTATTTGGAGCAACCTTCTGAGTGGTTGAGAGCCCCTCAAAGACCGTTCTGCTTTGCAACCAACCTGGACGTGTCCTTTACCATTCAGAATTTCATCACTCTTGGCAAAAAAAAACAGCATGATGGGTCACTTACTGCCAAGAAGTCTTGCTACCTCTTTTTTCATGATCCTACCTCCTGACTTATTTTACTTCTTCCACAAGATAGTCAAAGAACAAAGTTCTCTACAATAGTAATACACAACCAGTCAGTCAACCTACTTCAGGTCTTCTTATGTAGGCCCTGAGGCCATGCTGTAACTCATGCAACTAATTTAAGTCATGTGTTAATTTTTGCATTGAAACTGATGTTTTTTTTATAGATTCCAATAGCAGATTACAGTTAGATTATAGAACTGTTTCACATGCAATAGAATGCTCAATGGCATCCACTGGACAAAAAGAAAACAAAAACAGATACAGTAGCAGTCAAAGTTATTGCTTTTCTGAAGAGATACAGATCAAACTGAAATTGAATTGCTTGCCTACAGAATGGTGGAAAACACACAAAGTCTGCCTTCCCTCTTCCACCTGAGCCCCCATTACTTCTAAGTGCCTAAATGCCTAACAAACACTGGCAGGGATGGTCCCTAACAATTCCCTCAGTATTGTTAAGGCAGTACGCACCTTTGCGAATAAAGGACAGAGACAATAAGCAATAAGCTTTTATAATCTATCTTTTCAGTCATAAGTGGAGGCAGATATGATGACACATATACATTTCAGAAAGCTGAATATGTTGTTACAGTAGAATATGGGATACCAAGCATTTCCCTTTCTTCTTCAGATTACAAGAGAATTCCACTGTTCAACATTTCCCACATAAACGACCTGTTCCATTTATAAAAGTCTGATTTTTTTATTCTTTGTGGCTTTTCTCCCCTAGTCATCTTAACTATTTCATCCTGGTGTTCTGTCCATGATGGGGTACTTATTTTCTGGACTTGGAGTTCCAGTGCCATGATCATATGTCTGAACAATCCCGAGCTGGAGACTGAAGCAAAGGAGAGAAAAATTTCTACCACTGGAAGCGCAAAGGAATGGACTGGACATGCAACTGGCAGTGAATGACATATGGTAAAATATATGCCATTCCACTGACTCATTTTTTTACTTTTTGCTTATGCAAGTATATAGCAGCAACCCTTTCCCACCTCAGATGTGAAATAAGGATCAGTTAAATAAACTGACTGGGAAAACAAGATTTCACTGAGCCAAAGTCAAGCTTTTTTTTTCCACTGAATAAATTAAGAAGCCTTTCTCTTCTTGGTAAACAATGGTGATGCTTACACTCGCCAGTAATCGTAGATCCTCACAGAGTATGTGCAGAGGTGGAGGACTCATAGACTGTCTTGAGGGACACATCCTTATTTGGGTGTACTGGTGTGAGAGCTACAAACTGCACACTTGAGCATTCTGTCTGCACAGACCAAACAAAACCTACATAGGTAGGTGCTTTAAAACATGAGCTGTCATTACTGAGTGAAAGTGATAAGTACAGTCATGCTTTCAAGTACGATTTTATACAGCTAAATGATGAGTTGAGACTTTTACACTCATCTTTGAGGATTTTCTAAGCCATGTCACATTACCTCCCGATATCTAAAAAAAAAAAAAAAAAGACCCATCCACTTGGGTTACACCACATGTATACAAATGTCCTTCCAGAAATGCATCAGTCATGCATGTGAATTGATATTAGGGTAGAAAGCTTCCAAGCCAACATTACAAATAAATTCTATGACTATGCAAACCAAAATGAGACAACACTTGCATAAATCTTGCTACGTTTCTGTTTCATGCACGCTGGTCTTACCATTACTGGGGTTTAGAATTAATGACCCACTGAGATTTATAGGGCTAATTACGCCTCCAAGCATTACCACTTTGTGGGGCTCTACAGACTTAAAAGAGACATTGGAAGGTCACTTGGAAAACTCTCATTAAGTTCAGTAGACTTCAAATGAGACCTTTTGACTTAAAGAGAATTCTTAATAGGAGACTAAAAAAAAATCTCACCTCTATCAGTACGTCCATAAAAGTACTCACTGTGCATTTATTGAGGGAACTGATTAGCAGCATTTTCAATAGCATACTACAGTTGAATCCATTTATTTTTCTTCTAAAAATATAGAATAAATATACCTGTTTTTTTCACTGGTCGTTATGCAGTGGGAAATACCAGAATTGTTTATGTGTATTAACTTAAGGACGAAAGATATGACTACGGAGTGACATCTGTAGGGATTGCTCAGTGTTTGTGAAACTGAGGAATTCAGCCAACAACACCCCTGATAAGTGAGAAATTCATAAAATAATATCAGTGAGTGAGGCAGCTGAAAATCATCTTCGCTCAGAAACAGCATTGCACACAGACTGCTCAATGCAGATAATTCCATGCGCTTTTGTGTTTCCTTTACCCACTTTTCACATGTGTGACTTTTTGGAGGAACCCAAAGTGCTGGGAGCAATGCACATCGCCAATGAGCAATCACTGATGTTGCACAACAGAATGAAGTTTTGAAATGAAGGAAAAGAACAAGATTTTTGTAAGAAATAGCTGGATAGACAAACAAATGTGAACAAAGAAATTCAGAACTCAAAACTTTTCTCTTTAAAGATTTTTTAATAAAAGGAAAAGAAATCTGGAGTAGATATCTGGTCAGGCTTCCACCTGGCATGAATTCAAGTATACACAATTCATAATAAACATCAACAACCACCTTTAACCACAGCATCACTGCCAAATGCCACCATAATTACACCAGGAACACTCTACTTTCAGTCATGAATAGAATGTACTCAGCTTGTTTGCTACATAGGATCATGCCATCCAATTTCAGGCAGCAATATTTATTGAGAAATTCACTGAAAGATAACAACTGATTTAAAAGGGGGTTGTGTAAGTTTAGGTAAGGAGCAACTTCAGAGATTATTTTCAATTACTGAGATAAAATCATAGCTTCTCCCCAGATAAAAAAAGTTATTTTTCTATATACTACATAGAGCATATGAAAGCTTTAAGAATAGTCTGATTTCACAAACAGAATCAGCCTCCTACTAATACATCTTAACACTGTTCTCCCCTCCCTAAAGTCATTTTTCCAATTATTTTCAACATTTTCTTTGATCGATTAATAAAAAAGAGTTTTCCTGCTGCAGATAACAGGTTACAGGATTCTCTTTTGCTTTTAATAGGTTTACCCCACTCTCGAGAATACTGATTTTTTGTGGTCGTATTTGTTTTGTTTTCTTCATTTTCTTTCACCAACTCTGCAGGGTTCTGGCCAAGCATTGACTTTATCTGCAGAGTACTCCTCATTGATTTCAGAGAGCATGAGGATGACAGCAGGACATGAGCACTAATTTCCAATCCTCTTAAGTTAGTATGAAGATCTGCAGTTAATAAACCAGAAAGCCTCTAACTTGCATTAAAAAAAAAGCCACATATCTGGTAAAAAGCTGCTCAGCCTGGAAAAGAGAAGGCTCTGAGGTGACCTGAGAGCAGCCTTTGAGTATCTACAGGGAGTCTGTAAGAAGGAAAGGGACAGACTCTTGAGCAGGGTCTGCTGTGGTGGGACAAGGGGAAATGGTTTCAAACATAAAGAGGAGAGATTTAGGTTGAATACAAGGAAAATGTACTCTACAGTGAGGGTGGTGAGGCAATGGCACAGGTTGCCCAGAGAGGCAGTGAATGCCCTGGCCCTGGAGACAGCCAAGGTCGAGCTGGAGGTTTTCTTAGCACCTGACAGAGCTGTAGGTGTCCCTGTTCATTATGGGAGAGTTGGACTAGGTGACCCTTAAAGGTCCCTTCCAGCTCAAAGGATTCTACGATTCTGTCTTAAGCTCCTCTGAATTCAAATACCAACTGGGTCAGCATCCCTGCTTAACAAGTAACACACAGCAGCCTCAGCTGATGCACAAGGGGGATACATCCAGGCCACCTGCTTTATACATCTGAGTTTGCTATGACTTAAATTTATAGTTGTAGGGTTCCTGTACTCAGCAGAGAAATTCAGACATCTGGAGCACGCAATTCAGAGCCCATGGCACACTACCTATGAACAGTATAAGCTCATAATTAGGGCACCTGTGTTACATATTGAGAGCAAGCCTGTGCTGTCCATTCTTCATGCACGCTGTGCATACAAAATGGAGTCCCTTATCTATTTCAGCCCTACTACCTCAGTTAACTACCTGAATAAGAGAGAGAAATCTGCATATGCAATATAATGTGGTCCTTTTTGGGCAACAGAAAGCCTCAGGAGTTAAAGGGCAGGATGTATGAGGAAGTAAGTGTAAGATTTATCTTCTTCAGCACATAAATCTGGAGATATGTAAGGAACATATATTAGCCCTCTTAGATAACTACCTGAGGTAATGATAGAGTTGACAGGCTCCCATCAGACCACCATCAGCTTCATGCTAATGCTATCCAGGGCACACAGCAGCTCCAGAGCAGTTTGGCCTCTCTAATGCATTCCATCAATTTTACAAGGTATATTTTATTAGCGTAAGAGAGAATTATTAATGAACTGTATTCCAAACGCTACAGTCGCTGATAAGAAACAGATTTCCTGAAACTAAAACAGGAAAGCTTATATATGGCCCAACAGTGAGGGGCTTACCAGGCAGAAAAATAGTGAAAGTACTGGTATGTCTATGCCTTTAAGACAAAACCAAAGGTTTTCTACTCACAGGCCATCAGAAGATTATTGGCTGACCGCCTCCTGTCTTGCACATCAAGCTGTTGCTACAAGAACATTCATTCACTTATGTTGCAAAAATGACAGCCTCTCTTATAAAAAATATATAGCCCATTGAAACTAACTCCATAATCTGCCATCCTTTCATTAGAACTGAAGTGCTCTTCACGCACATAGTACACAAGCATCTTGAATTAGCAGGGAACTATTTTTAAATACATGAAGGGCTAAGCTACAAAATTAGTTTCATGGGGAATGAGAACCTTAGAGATTATTTACTTTCTCTTAATTACTTTGGCTCACCAGTCATTTAGCTTTCCAATAGTACCTATTTCACATTCAGATTTTGTATTTAAGGACAGGTATGTTTTTTGAACATTTAAGATTATGGACCTTAATACCATAACCACGTTTCTCAAACTGACTGGCCCACACATAACCTACTTAATGGTGCTGTACGGTACAAATATTCCTTTCTTTGGAGCAACCCTCTCAAAGTAAGGATAAAAGTAAGCACCTTTGAGCAAGCCCATGAAAATTCTGACAACTGTACAAAACTATTCTACTAAGTGTAGGTAGCTTCTTACGCTACTGATCTCATATAATGAGAGGAGCATAACAGAGATTACTATTAAAAGAATATATTTCAAGAGTGAGGAGCTCAGGTGACAAGACAGATTGAGTCCTAAGCCTGAAAGAGAGGCTCAAGTTTTTAAGCCTCGGCGTAACAAGAAGTGTGGCCATGCAGCTCTGCTGGGCTACATCCACTAAGAATCTTTACTTCATATGATCTATATACACACACATTAATGTCACTTGCATAGAATACATAAGAGAACCTGGAGTAGATGAAAGGGTATTACAGAGCAAGAGCTCATACAAAAAAACTTCAAATATCAAATTAAAGAAAAATAATGATAAAAAATAAGCTCAACAACCTTGTTCCTGTAGAAATAAATTAATTAGGATCTTTTTGACAGAGCCTCGTAACACAGAAAAGCAGGAAAAGTAAACAGAAAGAATGAGGGAGCAAAGAACAGAGAAGTAAAAAAGAGCAGGGGGGAGCTCCAAAAAGAAAATAGCAAGTCCAAAATATCACATTGGAACTCGTTCTACTGGCTGAGGCAGATGTGACAGCCGTGGGCTGGTCCTGTCACTGTCAAGCTTAAGGGGACGTTTTGCCAGAACTGCTCTGCCCCCTCGGGAATAAGGCTGAGCTAAAGCAATGCCTGAGTGATTTTCTGCACCTGAGACACCGCATATCGTAACATCAGCTCAAGGTTTCCAAGGATGACTAGTCTTAATGAGGGAATTAGGAGGCGAAAAACTGTCAGAGTGCCCCAAGTGGCAGAACGTACTGCTGCCACCACGTATCTGAAATTATGAGCTCCCTCATTAAGCAGAGTTATCAAACCATTTATTACGTTATAACGTAATATTTCTATCAGCTGTCAATGACCAATTTATCAGAAAAAAAATTATGGGCCATTAAAACAATTAGCAAAGGAAATTAAATTTAAACTAGGGGTTTCTGAAGATTGTCAAGAGAGATTTGGTGAAAATGAAGCTTGGGCTTTGGGTCCTGCTTTTCAGCAGCGAATATTGTGCTATTCCAACAAAACAACTGCTGCAGTTTAGAGAAAGAAAGTGTCTCTGAAAAGAATTTCTCAAATCACTTATTAGAATATAATGAATATTAACAATAGATAGTACAAATTCTCTTGAGAATTGACTATTGCTGGGTTTTGGATCCCTTCTTCTAGGCTGCTAAGGTTGCTAGGGAATTTCACAGTTAATGGTGTATTTCCATATGAATGTTTGAAGAAGGGGGAAGGGTTTGCAAAACTGAATCTTAAGCATTGAGTTCTCTTTGTGTTCTTGAGGAAAAAAAACCCACAACTCTGATGTTCTTATAAAGCTGAAATAAGACACTGTTTCAAACGTGCTTACACATTATTTAAGATTTTTTTAAGGAGAAAAAAAATTCCCTGGAAATCTGTCAAAAGTCACTGTGAGGAAGAACTTGCTATGGGCAGCAGTAATACACCAGACTTCCCATTAGACACACCCTAAGGGTAACGAAAGGTCTACAGAACATAGCAGCTGTATTTTGCTTAGATGGTAAAAAGCAAGAAATACGTTTTGTTTAAAAACAGATTATATGTACATTTTTCACAGACCATTTGGAAAGCACATTGCTGTGGGCTTCCCAGTGACAAATACACAGAGACACCAGCAAGTGACAACATGCTTTGTACTCCTTGACAGGGATGAAGGAATTCAGTTCAACTTTTCTGATTTTTTCCATCTGGAAAGGGAAATGCCTAAGAAAAAAGATCTTTTTTTCCTGAGAACAGAGCTTAAAGGATGGCTTTGTTATTCCCTGCATCTTCATCTATTTCTCCTCTCCTCTTGGTACCTTTTGGTGTCATGGGTTGACGTCAATGAAAATGGAAAGCTAGCAGAGTCCTTCTGTCTTTGTGAAAATGAGTGGCTGAACAGAAGGGGGAAAAATAACTAACAATCCTCATTTGAATGGTGGGTACTCGATTTTCTAATAGGAAACCCACAGAGGAATCTCTGCTGAAGAGCCTGAAGCAAGCAGGGCAAAAGCCAGCTCCACGTTCACACCCCCACCATTCAGCTGTTTGTTCTTACCCTCCTCCAGAATTCAAAATATCTCAGCTCAGGCAACTCTTATTTAGACAATATACAGTAAATAGACACACACTGTCATTAGTGACTGCTGTGACAAGCTGATCTTCACACCACAGTATTATCCTAATAAACTGTTTCTATGCCCCAGGGTCTTCATTCTCACACAGTTGACCTGCAGCTGGTCACCCTAGCTGGATCTTACACAAAGCATGACAAGCACAAGGGTTATATCAGTTAATTCCACAGCAACTGCAGAGTACTGTGCTTTCTTCCATTCAGCAATGTGGCTTTTCTCTACTGAAAACAACTGGAGTTGCATTAATTCAAGTTAATGATAGAACAGCATATCTGGGTAACTCCTATCCATTAGTTAACGTTAGCACCACACAAGCTTGTCTGTGTGGTATTTGACAATGAAATTCAAGTTAAACAATCTCCTCCAAAATGAAGACAGTATTGGATTAATTAGGTAACTTGCTAGACATTTAGAAAATGAAGATGAATATCCCTTTTATAACCATATTAAAACCCTAAGGAATAAGAACCAGATTGTAATCTGTTATTGTAGTGTAAATCATGAATATCTCCACAGTTTGAATTACTCAAGATTTAAATTACTGGAGACCAGAATCCAGCTCCATAGATCTTAACATAACGCTTGACTTATTACTCACATAAAAAGAACTAAATTTCCATCAAAACATAATGCACAGGAACCACTTGGTTTCCTAGCAGAGTTCAACATTCTCCAACAACACAAAAAAATGTCGTCTTATTCTGGTACTCCTACCACCTTCTCTTATTTTTTATTGATCTCCATGCTCCTTTTGTTCTTATCTATTGAGTGAAAGTCAGGAGAAAGGCAGATACTGGTGTCCATTTCTCAGTGTCTTCACCACATATTTCCCAGAATGCAGACAACTTCCTTCCTCCAACCAAAGAGAGCGCAACTGGAAGTACTCCAGCAAGTCCATGATGATTTTACTAGATAAAATACAAACCACATGCTACTGAATTCATTTGGTTACAAGACTATTCCTCCAACACGGTCTAGAGCATGCAACTCTAAAAACACATAGAAATGTAGTAACTGAGACATAAGTGTCTAAATAGCCTGTTCTAGCATTCTTTCAGTTTATTTTTAGTTGTGCTTTAACCACTTGGGATATGTCTACAAAAGCATTTTGAAGAGAGGTTAGTTTTACTCTGCCTAAGCTTCCTGCTGTTTCTGTACCACCCAGAGCTGAACCTGAACTTGTACTAGCAAGGGATCATGCATGAAAAAGTGAACGTATCAGAATGTTTCAAGCCTAACAGCACAACATGGCAAAATACTCCACACTGGGCTTGGCAGGAAAGAAAATACTTTCAAACCTGAATCTTACCCATGTTCAACTGCCAGCATCTCCTATATCTTGACTGCTATGTTATTCGTTATTCTGACATAAAGAGGGAAAACAGACTGACCATCTGGATTCCAGTTTAACTTGTGAACCTTCCAACTGTCCCATTTCCTTTTATCCCACTCACTGTAGGGCTTGGTGAGAATCGCAGACAAATAGAGCTGGAAACAGCTACACAACAGGGGCAGCTGCCTCCTTTAAAGATAACACAGTTGCATCTACGTACTTTATGAGACCTCAACTGATACAGGCCCCAGAATGTTCACATAATCCATTCCAGTACCCCTCTGCATCCTTTCTGCACTAGAATTTTTTTTCATGAACTTGTTTATTCTTCTAACATATGCAGCCTATTACTCTTACTGTACTTACTGTGTGTATTATTAACAGACATTTTTCCCCTCATACGCCAGAGTTCTTTCAGTTCTCCATCTTCATTCAAAGCACTAACTTCTGCAGTTTCTATAGCTGCTCAGGACTCCTTTTATTTTCTTTCTTTTTCCTTAAATATTTAGTGTTATTTATTTGCAAGATAAGCGAAGAAAATTTCCACTTGAACTGGATGCTGTAGTTGGTCACAAGCCCTCTGAAACCATCACTAGTTCTCTTCTTAAGATTATGGATTCCCTGGGGATTATCTTGTTGTATAAAATTTATATAGAAGTCACGTTCAATTTCAATCCTGCATACAACTTTATTGTTGAGTAGAAACAAAAAAAATGACAAGATCTCCCTTCTCAGAGGACGATCAGGAGTAACTGAAGGCGCATAACACTCTCCTCGTGCCAACTCTTAACTGTAGTGACTGTTCCTTCTCACCAAGAATGAGCTCAACACTGGGACAAACCTTATTTAGCAGTTCTCATTTCATTTTGCTTCTGCAGCTGCTGGACTTGCTCCTCAGGTGCTTGCAGAACACCTTGTCATACAGCCATAGGACTCCTTGGAGACATGACGTACAGCATTACAAAGCATTCTCCCTTGCATGGATGCTTACAGCCACTCTCTTAATGTTTCTCATATTCAGTGAGCCACCATGCATTCATCTAAGTGATGCTTAATTTAGGTTTGGGGTTTTAGATCTGCATTTCCCTTATATCCATTGAACACAGAAGTAGTGAATTTAAATCTCTCTAGAAGGGCAATACGCTGAGGTTTACATGTCACCTTATACTGCTCATTTGTGTTATGCTGACAGCAGTGTTACCACAAAAGAAAGTTCCTCATCAAGTGTTAAGTCTTCATTTTCCTAGCATTTACGATATGAGTGGTGACTGCTCTTTGCCCTCCCTGATAACCAACTGATTCCTCTAGAATGAAGCAATGCTGAAGAGCCCCTTAAACAGCAAGAGCACTGACTTCAGTGCTCACCACAGCTATATTTCAGTGATGACAGGGATGTCAAAGCATCTCATCTTCACAATTACCAAATTCAGTGATCTGCTTCCCGTTCAATATTCAGTTCCATCTGGCAGCCATTTGACACTAAAGAACCAAAAGAAATAGATTTTCTGCATGATTTCAAGATGACCACCGTCTTGCTACTCTTACAACTCTTACACTTTTGATACAGAAGAATCGCTTGATTACATTGTTGTTTGACCGTGTCACACTATTCCCTTTATTCTTGGGCAATATGAGCTGGAAACATATTACTTTTATCCATTCCTTTTTATTTGTAGCAGACAGTACCAAACAGAATCGACTTTGTTATTAAGGAAATGGTAAACCTAGATGCAAGCTTGGCAATCTCATTTTACATAAAACTTCACCATCAGATGTGCTGTTGCTCCCGGGTTCTAACAGATGAGGCCCAATCTGACTGCACAGCGCCCTGTTTGCTTCCTTCTCACCACTATCCATGGAAAGCAGATTACACTAAGCAGCTACTCTGCTCTTTCATTATCAGTGAGACTTTTCTTTCCCGGGAGACTTGATGCAGTTACATAATCCCACTTAATACTTTCCAAGAAGCATAAAAAGAAATTCCAATTTTTCAACCTCTTACTTAAAAAATAAAGTTCATAGTTTCCTTCTTGTACAGAAATTGCACCCACCTTGTATTATGCAAAGAAAACAATACAAGCTGCCCATCACCTATGCTCCACAAAATTACACTCAAGTTCAACAAATGCAACATGGAAAATAAAACTGCAAAACTCAACCAACGACACACACTCTGCAGCTGGTTTCACATGTTTTCTGTAATAGCATTAACCTTGTTTACAGAACTGGCAAGCAACCGGATAGCTAAGTAGATTGGCAACAGTACACCCAGCCTTTCACCTGCAGTGTGTCAGCTCAAGTTGAGCCTGGCTCCCTCCAGGAACTGAAAACATGTGCTCCCTCACAGGCTGTCAGCGAAATAAAATGGTAATTGCTATCTGCTTCATACAAAATTGGAGATTACACTATAGAAGAAGACTCATCAGCATAAACAGCATCTCCTCTCAATGTTAAGATATGAATAACCTTGAACCAAAAACTGACCAAGGGCCTTTTCATTTGTTAAAACAGTATTCAGCTGAGAGATGCTCATGGTAGGCAAACTAATGGAAAGGCAACAGAAAGAGGATTTTAAATCAAACTTAATTTTCCAGGCCCTTTTTGTCTTCAATTCTCATATGCTGCAGCAGCCTGCCAAGAACACCTCTGCTTACGCTCCACCTGAAGGCTGTGGGAGCCAGATGCATGCACGCAGAGGAGGTAGGAGGATGTGTGAATAGAGCACCCTTTTACAGCCAGTGAACCCACTGAGAGTCCTTGCTCACGTCCAGCTGCCTGCCATCCTTATCTGCCAACAGAGCACCATAAACATACATTTTTTTGATGCATCTAAAACCATACTTCCAGGGCTGTGATCTCATCGGATCTCACTGCTAAGCAAGGGTCACACCTCCAAGGAAAACTCTCAATAAACTAAGTGGCTCACTTAGTGTTGAAGCAATGCCAGCATCCATCGTAAGTCATCTGAAGAGATTAAGCCATGGATCTCTGCCACCAAACTATAAGCCTCTACTGCTGCAGAATGTGAGGGAAGTGCTTGCATCACTTTGTAGCAATAGCAAGCTCTTACTCTACATGCACAGGAGCTACTAAATTAGGATATTACACAGCAACATTCTAGGAAGCAATCTGCCGCTTTCACATGAAACAAACTTATTTGTCATTGCTGAAAGTCCTCGACTCTTCTTACAAGGGCACAAGCATCAGCACCTCTTCAAAGAGTGTGCTCTCACTCTGCTTATTGCATTCCTCCTCTCTACATTCGACCCATGCCTTTATCAGCAACTTCCATTTCATTTCTTCTTTGCTTCTCTGTCAAAATACTTGCTAACAGGTATAATTGGGTCTAAACAGAGTTGTAAAAAAGTGTTAAACCCTCACTATATTCTACCCCTGATGCAGCTATTATGTACTGAAACTTTTTCTATACTGCGTGTAGGGCGCAAACCCCTTTAAAGTCTACACAAATCAAACTCGTCATACCAAAATAGCCACGTGCTATTCACTCTGGCCACAGAGGAACTGTTCCTCATCGTGTGTTGATGAGATCTAACATACCAAAGCTCACATCCCAAACACTAGCACTATGTTAAATGTACTTGTGTAAAAACTGCCATCATTTTAAATAACTCCAAAAATAAAGATCTACTAACGAAAAAAAAAAAAGAGAGAAGTACTTAAGGCAGTTGTTGACCTAGCTTCTTTTTGTGCAAAGAAAACTGAAAGAATAATTATCTTGCACTTATGTGGCATTTTTCATCCTGAAGGATTCCATCCAGCAAGCTTGATCTTACACACAGTTCCTAGGAAGAGCACTATTAACATATGCACATCATTCTAAGTAAACTAATCTATCCAGTTCCACCATCCTCAACTACCTAGCTTTATCTGCTTAACTGCGTGGTTTCTATTAACCTACCATAAAATAATCACCCATGTATCAGAAACCACCCCTCTAACATGAACAATGCACTGTCAGTGCTAATCCTGCTGTTCTGACCAATTGAATGTCTCTCCAGTTTCATTCAGTCTCCTCTCAGATCTCCACCACCACCAAGCAAACCCCCAGACACAAAGTCCAGCAAGGGCTGAACCTGGCGTACACATCAAAGTGTATTTAAACAGTAACATGTGAAGTGTGTTCTTTACAGAGCATTTTTTTCCCATATCATACTGCACTCAGGAAGTCTAGAGAAAACCTAAGCCTCGTTTCTACACCTTCAACACATCCCTTCCCTGCACATAGTAATAACCAAAGGTCAGTCTCGCCAACTAGCTCTAGCCCAGATCAGCTTTCATTTGAGTACAGTACTCATGCAAAAGTACTGATTTAGTCATTATCAAGCATGGAAGGCTTACTCCAAATCACCTGGTTTTAACTTGTGATTACAAAACTAGGCCTTGGTTAATCAGTCAGCTGCCAGGTATCCAAAAATACGGCAGAAGGAAATCTAACTTTTCCTCTGCTATTTGTACAGCTTTTGGAAAATGTCACCTGGACTTGCACCACACATAGACCATCCAGATCACAGGAGACACCATGATTTGAGACCATGATGAGGACAGAGACAGGGGAATGGTGGGAGAAAGACCCAAAGGGATGATTAGTGGGTAGTACTACTTCATCGTTACCTGATGGCAGAAAGATTCATGATACGATCAAATAAAGATCTGCAGAAGCTGTCACATCTGTACACTATACAGTGCACTGGGATGCTCATCGTTTTCAAAAGGGAAAAAAAAAAGAATTTAAAAAACAGCTGTTTAATAGCTGATCCTTGAATATCCATCACCCCAGCATCAGCTCAACCTGAGCCCATATGATGATCCTGTTTCAACTCATGCATTTAGGAAAACATAAAAACCCAACTAACTGTCTTGGCACTGAAAATTGCTTTGCCTAAGTACAAACTCTCCAGTTTCAGAAAAATTAAGTCAAGGATGGCTAGCCCAAGATCTGACCTAGTTTCTTGTGTAACCTTCAGCTCAAACTAGAACAAAACACAGACATGAAAACGTGCTGTTAGATCTTGTACTCCAGTACCTTCAAAATGTAGAACTGCTTTCTCTAGTATGTTTGTTAGTCAGTTGCCTACAAAAATAACTTGCCTTTAAAACTCTATTTTTACACATCTGAAGGGGGTGCTCTCACAACACCTGGTCCAATATAGGCTCTAATACCTTTTCTTTTTATGATATTCTTGCCCAAAATTCATCTTAAGCTTTTATTTTCTTTATTGTTTGAAGAGGCTGGTGAGACGCTGGAACATATTGCCCAGGGAAGCTGTAGATACTCTGAAAATGAAAGTGTTCACAGCTGGGCTGGATGGGACTTGGAGCAACCTAATCTAGTGGAAGATGGCCTTGCCCATGGCAGTGAGGTAGGATTAGATGACCAAACCATTCTACAATTCTATTATCCAATGTAACGTGCTGAAAACTAGATTTATTTGAATCACTTACCAATCTCTCTATATGAGTGCCAGGCTAAATATATAACTATTTATCAATAGTTTTCTTCCCATCAACCTGGTTTCACCAGACACCTGAGTATTTTGTTGCTCTTCTTTGAGATCTACTGAATTAGTCAATAAATTTCTGTTGATATGATATTCAGTTTTCAGATGTGTTCATGGAAGATTGATGCAAAAAGGATTCCTTTCAGTAGTCAGCTCAACCATAAACTGTGCTGTTCTTTAATCAAGTCATGCTGAAAAACCATGTATTACTTCCTGCTGGGTCTTAATTCTAGATTACTTCCAGCAATGCTGTTATCCATCAGAAATCCCAATCTGAAACCTCCTGCCTTGTGAACTTGCCTTTTCCCAAATTTTGTCCTCTTTGCTCTACTATCCTGTAACAATTCTACTTGAGTTCCATTTACTCCAGAACAAACACGTTAGTTCCAAAGGTTATGGGTTTTGTTTGAGGCTCCTATTCAACAAAGCATTTGATTACATGCCTAACTTTAACCACATGCTTACATCCAATTGATCTCAGCAAGCAGAGATGAGCTTAAGCATATGTTAAAAAAAAAAAAAAAGTAAGGCATGCCAAATCCTCAGTTTCTGTAATCACATGGATTATTTATTTTTTGCATTTGGCAAGAATTGACAGCTCAGTGCTTTCACATTACAGAACTGAACAATGAAGGTTCAATAGAGTCCAAAACTGATATAATGTTTTTGTTCCTTTCTTAAAAAGGAAAAAAAAATATATTAAAAAATTAAAAGGAAACAAATACTAAGGTAAATATCCAACAGTACAATAGTCATTAAACCTATAGGATTTAAACAGGCAGTCAGTAACACCACGTTTTCACTGCTGCAGATCCTTCTGAAAAAATAAGTAGGTAAATAAATAAAGGCCCTGTGAAAAATAAAAAAATAATTTAAAGGACTACGGTACATGCATCTCAGTAAGATGAGCAGCATGTTCCCTGCTAGCTCATTAGCCGCTGCCATCATTGCATAGTTAAGTGGAGAAAACAAAACTGTCACTTTCGTAATTCATTTCTACTCAAAGCATCTAAACAAGATGGACTTAACTCATTGTTCCAAGGCAGAATTTAGGAGGGAAAAGTGGCAAGAAGGCACAAAGGTACTAGCCGTTGGTTTCAGTCATGGGTTGACTACTTCCACCAGCCTCCAACCTACATGACAGCAGATGTCAAATTTTACATCTATCACTATCAACAAATGCAGTTGGCATAACAGGAATTTCATGAAGAGAATATAAAATCACTACCAAATGTCTTCCATTGTTTATGTGCAGCCCACTTACAAATTCTCTCTCTCCGTCTTTGTTTTGTTCTGCTCTGTTTGTTTGTACTTTTTGTTTTCTTTGCGTTCTCTTGTCCTGCTGCCTGGTAAATACAGGCAGAAGCTACGCGGGATTGCAGTGAGGCAGCGTACCAAGTTCAGTCTGCAGAATACCTAACTGGTATTTCTAGGTTTGGGAGGAGTGACATCTGAGAAAGACACACCACGGAAAAATCGGAAAATGATTACTTCCTCTCCAACCATTAAGCCTTAGAAGATCCAATTAATGTGTTCTCTACTAACCTGTCAATGCATGCCATGGCACTACAAAATCTTGATTCCAAACATCTATAAGAAAGTAGCTGCTCGTTGATATTTATCAGAATTACAGTATTCTCTGACCATTGCATTTCAACTATTTTATTTAAGGAGCATTTCAGAGTATCATCGAACTGTTTCAGTTGGAAGGAACCATTAAAGGTCATCTAGTCTGTTTGTTGTGACACTTCCATACCTCAGTATGTGTCACATGCCAGAGAAAAGAAAAACTCTACAGGCAATATAAGTAATTATACCTATTGCATCACTTAAACAACACTACGAGCTCCAAAAGTCACTCAGAGAATGCAGCTCACACACCTACCACAAACACTGTTTACTTAAGTATACAGGACTATGTTTGCTGTGTCCCCTCTAGTAAATGTTTCTCACAATTTTAGGGTTTCCTTCACTGTCAGGAATTCAAGGGTGCAGCCAACAGGAAAACCACCACCGTGTTCATTCTACCTGATAGCTAAGACTTGTAGGTTAAGCTCCGCTGACAGCTTTGTACCACTTTCAGCTGCAGAATCGTAGAATGGTTTGGGTTGGAAGGGACCTTTAAGATCGTTTAAGTTCCAGTCCCCCTGCTACAAAGGAAGTGCAGGAGGCAGAGGTGCAAGCACTCCCCTGCACCGCTGTACGGTTGCTCACCTCCTCTCCCTGCCGCAGCTGGGTCCCTGCAGCAACCTCCCCAGCACTAACACCTGCTGGGAAGCTGAAACCTGATAGGCAGTAAGTACAGATGCAGGGTTACATCCACCGCCTGCACTAATGGATTTTTTCGGATAGATGGCAGTGCACAAAGTGCATCTGAGATTGGTCCAGGGTCGAGATTCCATTTCAGCGCTCAGAGACTAACCAAGGGAATTACGGCATTATCAAAAGCACTTTAAGAAAGATCAAGGCTTAGAACCCATTCCTGCTGCACTGTGATAGCTCCAGCTCTTTTAAGGGGTGAACTGGGTGCCAAGAGCATAAAAGCAGCAGAGAAGCACTTGGGATTTTACTTCCCATTCCTGTGGGTGGCAAGGAATTTGATTTTAATACATTCTAACGAGTGCAGTTTTACAACACAAAGCTACAAGACAATTAACCAAAGTCCAAGACACTGCATACTGGGTGCAGCAGGGAATAAAAATGATTTTGTGAGGATCTATGATCACGTGGATTTAGAAATATTCCAGCAACCAAAAAGGTATTTCACATTGGCAGAAAGACCTACAGATAGTACTTATTTTGTACCCTCCTCTCCTCACTCTAAGAGGCACTGCTACCACACAAAGAAAGCAGAGTGACATTTTAACCATGTAACTGCAGGTACTCTAGCAAAGTCCCCTTCTCACAAAAGGGGAACATTAACAAAGCAGCGGAAACAAATCGGACAAACCTGATGGCATGGCAGGTAGCTCTGTGCCTACTTCCGGGTGCCCACATCCAGCTCTCATGATGTGGAAGCATCCACCACCGTTTTGTTTTCTGTTCACAGTAGGGGGTTGCTAGGAAACAAAATACTATTGTCTGATTTCATGATCTATTGCCTGCTTTGCCTGGCAATAGTGTCTTCTAAATCTATTACCGGTTTATTTAACATAGGACAGAGATTAAGACTAGTTTTAAAACACACGCACACAGAGAGGAACAATAAAAACATCTCAAAATTCCAGGAAGAGAAGGTAAATATTCCAGATCAAGGAAGACAAACTATCCGGAGAAGAAATGAACTTGAGCAGCCCTGTGGTATTTATATACATACTCTCTCGCACGTGCATCGCCGCTCCCTGACTGTACCTGTAGTTCTGTGGGCTTGCCATGGATCAGAGCCCGCTTCTAAGGACACAAAGTACTCCTGTACTACTTGAGAGCTTCAGCAGGCTGCAAGTTCTGGAAACACCACACGCTGAGGAATGCCTGGTAGCACCGAGCACACACATAAGAGGGAGGGAGGCACCGTGTCCAGAATTCAGCTGGGGGATGTTCTGGTGCCTTCATTTCTTTATGCCATTGCTTTTGCACACGCAGACACGGTAAAGAGTCTGAGACGATTCCCTTCCCTCCTCCTAACCCCCTCCCCATCTTCCCCCAACCCCCCCCCCCTGCCCCCCCACTCCGTAAATAAGAGCAACCGGAAAAAAAAAAACAAAAATGAA